>JAKTSW010000035.1:0-155239 GCA_030580435.1 Babjevia anomala | reverse complement strand
GATCCTTTTGTGATTTTTAAAGGCTCCAATGTCGATTCTCGCTGGATTCCTCAGTCTTGCGAAGAAGGTTGGTATTTTTCAGCAAATACAAAAGGATGGACAAGCAATCTTCACGGTTTCGAGTGGTTAGAGCGAGTCTTTGAGCCTTCGACACGCGAAAAATCAAACGGAAGAACCCGGCTTCTTATCTGTGATGGTCATGACAGTCATATTAATGGAAATTTTATTGCTCATTGTATGAAGTATAACATCCAGTTGTTAGTACTTCCGCCCCATACGTCACATATACTTCAACCGCTTGACGTTGCCATTTTTGGACCTTTAAAGAAGGCATTAACGATGGCGCTGTCTCCATTTCACGAAGCACAACTGATACGGATAAAAAAGGCAGAATGGCTAGAGGGATATATTCAGGCCCGAATTAAGAGTCTTACAAGACAAAACATTGCCTCAGCTTGGCGCGGAGCTGGATTGGTTCCATTTGATCGTAAAAAAGCACTTCGTTACCTACCGAATGAGCGGACAAATGATGGACATATTGCGAAAACACCACCTTGTTCACCTCCAAATAAAGCATTTACGCCTGTCTATCTCAATAGCTCTTCCCCTGAGCTTGCAGCCTTACGCAATGCCAATAATTTTTTTCAAGAGCGTATTGAGGTGTTGGAGACACCTCTTCGATCACATTTTCGCGAATTGGCAGCTCGGACCGAGCGACATTCTACGCGTAATATAATTTTCGAACATGAGAATTCTAACCTTCGCAGCTTACTAAACAAAAGAAGAGAGGTTACAAAAGGAAAAAGGTCAGTTATAAAAGGCAAATTTAGATTATCCCGTGAAGAATTACGTGATGGGGTGCTGGAAGCAGAAAAGGTGACATTAGAGGGCTCGAGGAAGAAGGGCAAAAAAAGCCCCAACCAGGCCAAAGCGTTATCTGGATCTGATATAGAGGATGCAGATGCGCCAGAAGAAGAGCTAGAAAAGGAATTACAAGACTGTATCGTTGTTGCTGTTAAGTAAATGCACAAGTTATATGAGCGTGTCGAATAAATACTATGATTATGCCATAATTCTGATTATGCCACGACTGACGTTACTTGTAAATTGTCCACAGGTAATTTCAATCGAAAGAAAATACAGTTTCAAATTTTAATATAGGTAACGTTAGTATTAAGTATTAAGATATTACATATTATCATTGAATGATTTGATAATAATTTTTATATCAAGAATATATGTAGGTGGCAGTTTCTTGTTAATTTAAGGCCTGCTAATTAGATTACGATTGTATGATTTCTATCAAACATCTCTTTTCAGTAAATATGAGCCACGAGTAAGTTATTGTTGATGAATCGTTTATGTATTCGAAAAATTCACATTTTAAATTTCATGTCAATAGATCAAATTCGATATAAATAAAAGAATATCAAAACCGCCTAACTACTATTGAAAAATTAGTCCTATTTTTCTGCATCCCCGGCGTACTCAAGTGTCTCGACCTCTTGGTCTCCTTTAAGGTTATCAACAGCCTCAATAGCCTTCTCAAGATTATGCTCAGGTTCCCATTTGTTACGAGGAATAAATATACTGCTGTGCTCAAAAAGACTATCCATTTCTTCCAAGGATATCCCCTTTGTTTCAGGTAGAAAAGCCCAGAAAAAGATACCGTTCGTTAGATTACAAACGACAAACAAGATATAATATCTCCATCCAATGCTTGAGATGGCAATGGGCGTGACTTGACCAACCATAGTATTAAAGGCAAAACTTGTCATGGCACCAATGGAGACTCCTTTCATCCTAGTTGCGATAGAGAATAACTCCGCCGGAATAGCCCAACTCAACGGACCAGATGTACAAAAGAATACAAAGTTAAAAATCCAAGTAGTAGCAATAAAACCAACATGAGCTTTCGTGTTTGATGAGCTAGCCGGAAATCTAGCCATCAAAATTGCACCAATAAGGAACATAGCACACATAATCCAAGAACCCCAGATTTCTAATGGACGGCGACCAATCCGATCAATTAATAACATTTCGGAAGCAGTACCAGCAAAGGCAATAATCGCATTCACTGCCGCAAACATAAGCGATTTTTTGGTATCTATACCAACTTGTGCATATATTTGTGGTGAAAAATATTGCAATGCTGATACTCCAGTCATCTGGCAAGACGCCTGTATCATAGTAGCCAAGATCATACGTCTCAAATTTGATCGCTTCTTGAATAATATCGCATATGAATTTCCAGCACCCCTTTCCTGATTTATCTGATCAATAATCAATTCATACTCAGCAATTACGTAATGATCTGTTTTATCTCCATGTGCATGTAACTTTGAAAGAACATCTAATCCTTCTTCAGTACGATCATGATCAACTAGCCATCTCGGAGATTCAGGGAAAATATAGATCATTGATGCTAAAAATATTGCCGGAATAATCTGCACAGCTAAAGGAATTCGCCACTCGCGCGAATCTCCTGTACCTGACCATCTGGAATAACAGGCGTACCCATTCCATGAGGCAACTATCTGTCCTAACGCATTAAACAATTGTTGTAATGATGTGATCGATCCTCGAATTTTGTGATTACTAATTTCGGCTTGAAATATAGGAATAATCATACACAAACAACCAACACCACAACCAGCAATAAATCTGCCAGCATAAAGCATTCCAATAGTTACACCAGATGTTTGTATAATTCCACCAACGATAAAGATACAAGCCGCCATACAAATTGTTCCACGTCGTCCTAAGGGATCACAGAAACCGGCACCAAGAGCACCGAAGAAAGCTCCACCAGTAAAAAGAGCAACCACTGTACCCGAGCGAACGCTCTTGTTCTCTTGAAGAAATAATGTTATGAAAGAATCTGAAGACACAACTTCAGCTATCACTCCTAAGTCATAGCCAAAGAGAAAACTGCCAATAGCAGCAAAGCAGCCCAATAAGAATTGATAGATTTCTGATCTCATTTTTAAAAATTTTCGATTTGACTGAATAGTTAGGCGAAAATGTTTCTCCGACTAATGACCCCATATTTATGTTTACGATATGCAGCGATAGCCGTAAGGGTAATAACTACTGATACAAACGCGGGGAAAGTGGAACTAGCTTTATGTGTACCAGTATTCAAAGTTAATTAACCACCTTTGCCTACGGGATTGATTTCCAATTAGTCATTATACAAGAGAAAATTCCTAGCTCTAGGAGAGAATTGAGCAAATTTACAACTATGAATGACGGTATTCGTAGAGCTAGACTCCATCTTGCCTTGGTGGAATACAACGTAACTCTACCAAAAAGTTGAAAAGCTGCGCGCTATCCAACAAAAACGGGCGTTTAATTCATCCGAATATTCCGCATTCTGCCTATTTAACCCTGGCGTTTTAGTTTTCCTGATCATATGAGGGTAGCCTAAATTGATTTTAACCTATTAATCCGATTTGCTTCCGCTGCTTCCGAGCCTTGGTTTGGAATATTGCTTTCGACCGATTGCTGCTTAAGCGCGCACATGCGGTCTACCCCGAAGTTTGAGGGGGATTTATTTCCGGGGCACCCCACGGGTTCTAATGAAATGAAGCACGTGCGAGTCAACCGAATTTTTTTCTTCCAATGAGTGAATTTGGTTCCTATTAACGTACGGGATCCGGGTCTTCTTGTTCACTTTGAATATTTTTAAAAGATACTTTTACATCATCCGATATTGCCTGTACAGAGAGACCGTGATAAATTCACGTCTTTGCCAAGAATCTAATGCTTAGTTCATATTTTAGATCCTCCAATATTCACCAGGCATGATGTCTTTTATCATTACGACTGTAGAAACATATACTCCAATGTATAGATTCAAAAGATAAGCAACGCGCATGATGCATTTTAACAAAATAGGCTATTAAGGACTGATAGTTCAGATGAGACAAATTCATTATATGTCGGCATCAAATTCAACCTAATTAACCAAAGACATTTCTTTCTTATTGATAATCTATAATTTGTTATCTATCCTTTCTTAAGTGAAATCGAATAAATTTTTCAAGACCAATTTTCGTTCAATGTGTGTCTCTAGTTCTTGGAAGATTTAGCAGACTTGATCTCTCCGTATAGTGCACATGCCAAATAAAAGCCTGCAATATGATATACTGATAATTCTATTAATACTTGATCCGAGTCATTAGCAATGTCCACCAAGGAATCCATTGAAATTGGTCTTAAATTTTTTCTCGAAAATTTGAAAATTTGATGAAGTTCCTGCTCTTACAAAGCAAGCTGATTGCATTTAAGATTATAACATCTGTAATTAAATAGCCATAGTAATTCATTAATATATGACTACAATATTCACCATTGAAGATTCAACATTTATTTACAATGATTTGACCAAGTCAACTGTACTATCTTTATTAATATTTCGTAATAAAACAAAAAAAAACACTATTTATCAGAAAAAATATGTAACGAAAGAAAATTCTCAAAGAAATTCAAATATATGTTATATCCATATAAAAATGTCTATCTCCCAATAACAAAAAAACCAATGAAGTATGAATTTTTTTTTTTCAACATTCAACAATCAGTTCGAAGACTGATGTCAACTCTTAGTTGAAAATCGGAACCTTTCCAGGCCAATCATATGTATCATTAAATCTAAGATTGATATTCAAAGACGAAATCGATTCTAGTTCGGCCTCTGTAAGATCAAAATCAAGACAATCGAGATTAGCAGTCAAACGTCCTTGATTATTGGATTTTGGAATAACAGCAATGCCACGCTGTGTACACCAACGCAATAGAACCTTTCCAGCACTAATTTTATGAGCATTCGCAATCTCCAGAACCTTAATGTTCTCAAATAGAGTTGGAGTCTTCAAAGCACCAGCATGATTCATTTCAAGAAATGATTGTGGTCCAAATGTTGAGTAAGCAGTAATTGCTATACCACTATCTTTGCATAACTCAACGAGTCGCGGTTGAGTAAGATAAGGATGATGCTCAATTTGCAAGACTGCTGGCTTAATTTTAGAATAACGAAGCAAATCCAAAATCAAAGGTGAAGCAAAGTTCGAAATTCCAATATTACGAACTAATCCTGCTTCAACAAGAGACTCTAAAGCCTTCCACGTCTCATAGAGCGGAACATCTTCAAATGCCATCGTGCCGGCCTTCTCATCATATAGGAGAAAAGGAGGGTAGCGAACGTTAGGATCAACATATTTCTGAGCGATTGGAAAATGGATCAAAAAAAGATCAAAGTAATCCAGACCCCAATCCTTAAGCGAACGCTTACAGGCCTCGATAGCATGATCATACTGGTGAAAAGTATTCCACAATTTAGTAGTAATGAAAATCTCCTCTCTCTTCACAATTCCATCAGCAATTGCACGTCTCACACCCTCACCACATTGCTTCTCATTATCATAGTCCTCGGCACCATCAATCAATCGATAACCAGTCTTAATAGCATTGTAAATCGTATCAGCACAGGTATCTTGAGGGACCTTCCATGCACCAAATCCGACCAAAGGCATAAGATCACCGGTGGGCTTAAGAGTTACCGAAGGAAACTTAATAGAAGTTGCAGAAACCATGTTTAAAAATATCTTATTTTTTAGTAAAAGATGTTTCAACAGATCAAATCAAAATTGGAGAAAGAATGTCGACAAACCTCAAAAAAATCTTTTTATGATAGTTTTAATGTTCAAGTAAATTTTAGAAATGATAAGAGGGGATCGTCATCGCTTTTAAATAGTAGGAAAGCACCATTTAGGAAGTCGCTGTGTCACGTTGATTATGGTGGAATCGCCTTTAACAGCAATTCCGTAGACGTCGTTGTTGCTTGATCTCCAAAAATTGCCAGCCGAATCGCCGCATTTATCCAATCGGAACAAAGAACACGGACCAATATAGGCTGAATGGTCTCGGAAAACTCCGGCTATCCGAAATTTGTGGGGACCGGAATGCTTGGCTCGACTGATATTTTTTGTTAGAAGAGATCATGATAGAATTGTGTATCATAATGATCCTGCAATCTGCAGCTTTGTATCACTTTATGGAGTCGCAATATCATTGCTCACTTCATGTGTCTGACTCAGGCTTTTCAAATCATTATATTCGGAGTTTCTCTTTTAAGAATTTGTATCAAATTCTTGATTAAAGGTCTTCCTAGTTACCCTGATCAAATTCTGTCCAACTACAGCTTCGAATTTGCCCTCTTAAGAACCTCGAAATCATGAAAATACTAATATATTAAATTTCTTTGAGCTACTTTATTTCTTCATAAATTATAAACTTACTGAACTCAAAAAATCTTCTCTGAATGTAATAGAATAGATAATTATCTTTCAGCTGTGCATATGCAACCCATACGAATATAACTAACATAGTTTAGTTATTTGTAGTTGCGGCCACATCAAGATGAAAACACAGTTCCCCGTCCGATCAACATCAGTTAAGCATCTTTGGGCTTATTTAGTACTGCGTTGGGAGACCACGCTGGAATAGTAGGTGTTGCAATTTTTTTTTAACTAAATGAGCTGGATCCCAAGGAAATGAATTAGTCGCATAAGTGATGCATACGCAAATATTCTACGAAGAGAATCTGTTACCTGAAAACAGTAGGAAACAATTAAAAAAATAATATATTACTGTTCTATAGTAAACTACTATATCAAGTAAGTTATTCCTTCAAGGTACATGGATTTTAGTAAGGTAAGTAATATGAACTATCTAGTTGAATTTTCCAATATCATACAGTTCCCGAAGTCATTACTGCATAGCCAGTACAATGCAGTATTCGATTTCTGTATCTTCAGATGCATCGACAAACTCTCCATATTCAGAACTACTCTCGGACAAATTTCAGGTTTGTCATTCTTTGCGATCGGTCCAAAGTTTCTTTTCCAGCACCTGATACCTCATCACCTAATTTGTTTATAGTGATTAGAAATTTATCCTTCAAAGCTACTCTTTTAAAGCTACTCTTTTACCGTTTTCATGTTCTCTTTTATTGAGCAAGCTATGGAGTGATTTTGCCTCATGTTCCTGAAGTATTCGACCTGCAGACTCTAGCTCTTCCCTTGCAGTAGTAAATCTCCGGATTAAAGACCTCGCAGGCGTTCTCAGCAGCATCGAGTCCTTTTGCAATTCAGCACTGGTTGTCTCAACTAAGCCCAACTCTGGAAAGGAGCTTGTAAAAACTACCTTTTCATATACCTCCTTTGTGGACGTACATGGAGTAGTTTCCACAGTCGAAACCTCATCAGCCAGCTCGTTTGGTAGGTGCGAAGTGTCTTTTTCCGATTGAGTGGACTCAATCTAGCCTCTTGCCATGCCGAAGCAATGTTTTGCGCATTAGTTCTCTCATATCTGGCTTGGGTGTAGTCCTCCAGCCACTCGATCTTCTAGATTTACGCCAGTCTTGCTTCTTGTGTCCGCTTCGGTCAATGCTTTCTTCAATAGCCAAAAATGGCCAACATCGTGCGGTTGCACGATAGTGAAATATGAGGAGGAAGTATCAATATATGAATATTATTTTCATAAAGTAAGATATAAGTATCCATTTATGTGATTATGGCTATCAAATTAAAATTCGTTTCTATCCTTTGTCTTTTTCTCGAGTTGCAGGCTCAAAAACGTTCTCGAGCCATGCCAAGGAGATTGTTACTAGCCCATCCAGCCATTGCAGAGAGAGACCAGTTGCATTTAAGAAACCGAGGAATCCAACTATTAGACGTGAATTTTCCTTTGAAAATGACGGAAGAACTAATGACCGTTCCATCTGTACAAATACTTTCAACGAATGAGACCAACTCTTGACGCCCAGGATTGGCCCACCAGTGAGTTATTACACATGAGTCTACGATAGCCCTTGTAGAATCCATACACCCAATGGCAAATACTATCTCATCCATGTTAGATATATATAAGAATCAAAGGTGCTTAACCTTGGTAATTGATTTTCCAACTGTATCAAACCGCATATTCAACACTTGATGCCATGCGTTCTTCTAGCTTCTATGCGACGTCCAATAACATATTCGATCTGAGGGCCGTTGAATGAAACGAAGGACACAGTTTTGCCGATAGGTCTTCAAGCTCAAGATTTCGAATCTTAATTTTTTTCAAACTGTCGCGTTCGAATTCTAGTAGCAAGTTCTCGCAATGTTTTGTAGCTGAGAGTATATCCGTTGTTTGACGTACCTCAATAATAAAAATCTTTCTCTCTTTCTGTCAAAACTGCTAGCTAATGCGAGCTCAGAACGTGACAAATGACAGTTCAGTCTTCTATAAACAGTTGACGCGTTAATTTCAAACTGTTATAAAGCTTCATAAGCAGTCTCGTATTTACCAGATTTTAGTCCATCTAATGCTTCAATGACCTGAACTGTACCATTACCATAATCAATACAAAAATACCGACGGAGCAGACTGACCAGACTAAAGAAATCATACGGGACAACGTCTTTCATGAAAAATACTCTGATGAATATTACCTCCGTACTGCTGATGATTGACTGAACTGAAATAATATTACCTTATCAGAAACAAACTATTCAAATGAAAAAGACAACACTGCGCGACAGAAATGTTTCTATTTAGTAATGTATATATCTGACGAATGGAATACTTGGCTTCTGCTTTGGAAGTCGATCGAATATCCTCAATCTGTTCTAGAATCAGCGCATTATCGATTCACACGTCTGCAAGAGCAGGGAATACAGATGCGGTCTCATCAATGTTAAACGTCTCGATAAGCCATCGAGGTCATGCTGGGACTGAAGGACTGAAAATATCAAAGTAATCGCAATTCCAGCTTGGAATCTGAAAATGCCGGTCGGCTTTACCTAATATGACAAAGAACGCGAAGTGTATCCAATGCGAAAATGCAATTTCACTACTGATAAGGATTCTTTGATTGACAACCAATTTTCCTCTAGCCTCAGGTTTTGCATATTCTGATTGTCATGCAGGAGCTGTCGCTGTATTAAATCCGTTTCCATAACCGGTCACGGCTCTATCGATGATAAGCTGGACCAAGCTGAAAGAAGAAACAAAGATTGTTGTATCGAGAATCATGAAAAATGCAAAAAGAATATATAATCTTCCTTCTACTAGCATATTACCCACATAACTTGTAGTTAATTTGCCAACATACCTCCGATTTCATCGAGACGACTCCTTGAATAGTTGAATTATGCGATCTAAAATTTTAGACAAGCTATCTCTTGTATCCACTGAAGGGAAAGTCTCTCTAAAGGTATATAAATGAGAAAACTGCCTATTGCACCTTGATAATAACCAAAAAGCAAAAGTCCTAGCAGCAATATTAGCATATCCTCGGTTGAACGGAGTGTCGCGAATTCCAAGATTTTTTGGCCACCACGAAAAATATTCGGTTGAGTGTGCGATATATAAGTTTGCGAAGAATCACGGAACGGCGCTTTTTATATTCATAAAACCATGGTAATAATCAATAATCCAGCTAGATAAATTGGAATTGTCACTTAGATTGCTTGAACTTTGCAAAGCACGTCCCTAGGTACAGAAGTGAAAGCAAATAAGTTAAAATGACAAAAGTCTCACCAATCTGTGAAAAGTCCAGTTTATACTTTGCGTCGGAAGTTCGTGAGGAAGGAGATACTGCCCAAGTTTCAATTAGTCACTTCGCTTCTCCAGACTCCAAGGATTTTGTGCTACCCCATTAAATAAACCATCATGAATCCAAAAGATGCCTCCTCTTCTTTCTCACTCTCCAGAATCCCTAGCGCTCATAATTCAGTATTAATAGTTTAAATTTGGAATTCATGTCCAACTATGCATTTCAATGATTTCAAAACTAGAGCCAGGTGCCGCCTCGGGACGAATAGACAGGATATTCCGGAGGGGTTTGCCGCTTGTTATGAATAACGTTTTGAATCGAAACAAGGTTTCGGCAGTTATGTGTCATTGGGTACAATTTAAGAATCTGAAATTCCTAAATCATAGGTAGAATCACACTCCGCATTTTGATTACAAGAATATATGGTTATAAAATTTAGGCAGTTTTTATATTTTCAGAGAGTTCAGAAAGGGGATAGAGGGGGGGGAGTGTGGAGGGAGAGTGTCCCGCGGGGTGTGGGTATCTAGAGATGACCGGAATTACTTAAATCGGTACGCATAAATCAATAGAACGGGTAAATTAATAAAGTAGCTTTAACTTAGAATCAATCTGAAGGTTTAAAACCCAGATGTGTCATATCTATTTAAAGCCTCAATCACTAATTAGAATATTATGGAATCGGGATGACCAGATTCGGATTTATGTGGAGCACTGTTATAACATTTAATTGCTATGTCTTCCCCGGACCGC
Source organism: Babjevia anomala (assembly GCA_030580435.1). Classification (NCBI taxonomy): domain Eukaryota; kingdom Fungi; phylum Ascomycota; class Lipomycetes; order Lipomycetales; family Lipomycetaceae; genus Babjevia; species Babjevia anomala. The sequence continues at coordinate 144,882 of JAKTSW010000035.1, read as the reverse complement.
AAACATTAATTCAGATCTTTGTAATCGCGGCTCTATTGGACGTTTATTGCATATGGCTAGTCTCCACGCTATCTTTTCCTTCGGTGAAGCGCAAATTGCCATGACGCATTATCCGCTCACACGCGACTTTCAGCATAGTTAAATATTCATCTAATTCTCAACCGGGACTCCTTTCTTTCTGATCTTTATTCGTCAATATGTTCACATTCTAATTAGCGTAATCGTTCATTCTCAAAATATTCCCGTTTCATCGGTGTTTGTTCTGTTTTACAAAAATCCTCTAATAAATACTTATCACGATGACTGGATGCTTTCTTTTGCTTTTAATTGGACGTAGATTTCCTCCAAAATTTGCTGCTGTACCAAAGCAAATCATTGTTGTCTGTTGCATTGCAGGAAGAGATCTATCTTTCATTCAAAGTTAAGCCAGAAATTCGTTGAGTTCAAACTCAATACAAAGTAGTAGTTGCTATTAGTGGTAATGGTGGCCTTGGCTTGGAATGGTCCTTCTTATGTGAACTCAGTGCTAAAGTCTATTGTATCGATCTCCCATCTAGAGCACTAATTGACTCTGCGGCTGTTGTCGGATACGTTAAAAGGCTCCGCACTCTATTAAAGTATCGTAGTCAAAATTTGCAGATTATCCTTCTATTTTACAATCGATTCAGTTGTTTGAGAGAACGATGGATTGATCGATGTTTGTGTTGCTGTTGCTGGCATTCTAGATATTGAAGCTGATAGCACAGATTATCCGGCCGACATGTTCAAGAAGGTTACGTATGTCAACTGCGACGGTGTCTTCTTACTGCTCAGACATGTGCAGAAAGATACGCGAGTTAAAGCAGACTGTGTCATTTCCGAGTTCCTAGCTCATGTTTGTACTCTGGAACGAAATATAGCGGTCTTATTTTGGCAGATATCTGCGGTCGCTGGGAGTGCGCTGATTCTATCGACATTGAATTTTCGTGTGGCGTCTATGAAGCCTCGTAAGCACCAGAGTATTGTAATGCCGTGTGCACTCTGTAGGCAGTTGAGCAACCTTAAAGTGGCCTTGAGACCACAGATGAAGAAGTGGTTGTGGTCGGTTATCAATACCTCTTTTTGTTTGACTTGGGTTTCTTACTGTGTTACAATTATTGTTATTATTCCGAGCAGGTATCATGGTCTGATCATATTGTACTGTAATCTGATGAACACGTCGCGATGCCTGCTTCTTTCCACTGGCCGCGTCGGTCAACCTCCTCTCTCGAAATCTGAGAGATCTATCGCACATTTGATAACTTCGTCTTGGCACCGAGAAGCAGCCTGTCATATATCACAGCAGCTATATTCACATTCAGTAGCTTTTGGACTCCTTGTCCCATCGAATGGTCCACCCTTTAGCTTATCTGAGGGCTTTCACAGCTCAAAGACTCGGTCTATGCAAGATAACCGCAAAATAAGAACCCCCGCTACTGTTATTTATTAACTTAACAATTCAAATGAAATATGAAGAATTAATGTAGACCACATTATATTAAGTATATACACTACATTGATTGATTAAGTAAAACGGTACAGCCCCGAGCCATAGATTACAAAGTTGTATCAGAAATGATCTAAAAAGCGCGCATCTCTTTCACACAGTGCAAACACAATATATACATTTTACATAATAATATTATTATCTCCAGTTCTTAAACCTCCCTTTTCTATAATTGATCATCTTGATGAGCTTGATCTGACTTGACCAACTCCATCATTCTCCATACTCCTACCTTTAGTCTCTCCACGAATTCGTCCGATACATATCTGAGACCACTGGCGCCATCCTTCACATCTCCTTCCAGCTGACGCCGGCGGGACCAGTCTGCAAATGCAAACAATAACTTCAAATTCCATAATTGTGTCTCGTTTGATGGATTCTCAACTATTGATTGCAATATGGCCTTAATATCGACAACCGTTGATGCCAACGATGATTGCTGAGTAAAAACTGAAAAGTTGTTAGCAAAGAATTCAGGATATCAAGAAAGCTAGAAGATATTGTCGATTTAAAGTGTACGCAAACTTGGCTTACCATCCGCCGGCAAGATCATTGCTTTCTCTGCTTTATCTAGCTCTTGGAACAACGATATTTCCAAGATCCTCTGGGCAGACAAGCCGCCTTTGTCAACACTTAATCTAGAAAAATCGACTGAGTGCAGTCTAGAGACATATCCGGCTTGGATGTCATTACTCCCGCCAACTTCGTCCACAGCCTGTAACATTCTTTGGAATGATAAGCTCATGTCATTAGCTTGGTTAGCTGTCCGCCTGTGGGTGTAGATGGTCCGAGTATCTTTAAGTGCCTGAGCATGCGCAGGATTATTAACTATGTCTAACTTCACTGTCCAATGCTCGGTAGATTCTGTTCTAATAGACACTATTTTGTTGAATTGGGGTAGTAAGCAAGGAGCTGTTGTTTGCAAAACAACAGTTTTCGATGAGGCAGTTTCATCTGATAATAGATCTATGTCGTCGCTTCGACTCACCATGTGTTCATCTAGCTCAAAATCTTCACCATCAGCATCCGCTTCATCTCTCGCCATGGTTATGGTAACAGGCATTACACAAGGTTGCAAGGTATCGATATCTCGTACGATTAAGCATCGCTTTTCGCAAGCAAAAACCCAGAAATGACGAAATGCCTGTAGATGAGCCTTGTTATCCTGTATCTCATTTGGAAATTGAGGATAAAGGGCTAAAAGTAGCCCTGCTACAGCTAACTCTTTACTATTTTCGTTCGATGATGAAGTGTTGAGACTATATTCTCCCCCTCCTAGAAACAGAAATCCTATTGCAAGATGAGTTGCCATTTGTGTGCCATATGAAGAATATACTGGAGGCTCGAATTTGCCATGTAAATAGCGTAGTCGACGTAGCACCTCCAGATCTCCAGTACCTGACATGACCATCGCCGCTGACAATGCGACGACAGCTTGGCAGGTCCGTATTGTCGACTTTGCTATACGCTGATCATGTATGGTTGATGGCAACGCACACAACCGAATAAACTCATCCAAATAATATGTCAGAGTTGCCTTGGCAGTCGTATCGCCTGTGCCCGCAAATCGCATCCCGATAGAAAAGCATAGTCCAGCCAAAATATTGAACATGGGTAGATCATCACTATCTAGCATTCTTATACTTTCTAATCCACCATCTTCTCTATCTATACCGGACGCGTATTTTTCCTGCAAGAAAGGTCGCAAGCTTTTCCATATCCACTTGACGGATCTACCGATAGTAGACCACATAATCATATGCTTGGCTATAGTCCTTAACAGCAATAAATCCGGTCGAACATAAGAAAAAAGAATATCTGTTTCCGGGATATCTACCTTCTTAGCAACGCCAGAATCCTCGGTTTTCAAATATATCAGCATTAAAGCAACTATGGCTCCGGCAGCTGTCTTGTCTACGACATTTGCTGTACCTAAACTGGCCCCGTGCGATCCAATGCCCATTGCAAACAGCCTTTCGACAATTCGGAGGTCACTCAGAGTACCGGAGGTACTATCATCAGCCTGCAAGAGATGTTGACATTGATCGACACCTCGTTGGATGTTTATGAAGCCAAGAGCAAATCCCGCAGCGAGAATATACCCTTCTTCACGTAAGCTGTCATTTCTGCCACCTCCATCTGAATTATATTTTCTGGCTCTACCCGGAAACCCCTTGACACCGATTCCAGTGCCGTTATGGCCTGAAAAAGCTGAATTACCTGATAGATGTCGTAGTCCATTGAATTCTGGTCCTTCTATTTCAGAGATCAGAATCTCACTCATCCTGCGATGTCCGGTTCCATAATAAAGGAGACCCACTCCTAGAATCCCGGCCGTTTGCATTACAGGAAGAACGTTGAGATCAGTACTTCCCGGAGGCAATAACGCAATAACATGAACAGACAGTACTTTTGTCATTTTAGGATCCATCGTCCCTATATGGCTGGCCGACATTCCCAACAACAAAGAAACGCTTGTCATAGCATGCTTTGGACCCAAATAATTGTATATATGCCACTCAGCTAGCTTACTCAGGTGCCCGTTCAATCCTAAGCCTAGTAAAAATCCAGCATGCTGCGCAGTGAAGTCTTTACTTCGATTGAAGACAATCCAACTACCTGTAATTATATCTGCAGCATCTTTCGATATGCTCAGTCCACAGCTGACGCCGTTATGAAACTGACCCCAGCTAATATTGTCTTCTGCAAAAAATAATTTTCCACTGTCTACCTCGCCATTCGTTCCTTGTGTTGTCTGAGGATCGACATTCAAAGTCATCATTGAAGGTCTCAATAAAACTGAAAAATTGAAATTTGGAATAGGAAACCGCTCAGTAACTAGCGGAACACGAGCAGAATAGAGGAATGCTGATCGTCCAACCGAAACTGCCAGCGTTCTAGAAGCAAGCACTTTTATGAGCTCCTGCGGAGCTTTACCGTTGGAAACGCTGTCTATCTCGGTGACATTAAGTACAGATGAGAGTTGTGACTGAGAGCACGACTGTACTCGAGAGATCTCCAACATGTTCTGTATCTCATGTAAACGCCTATCTTCTCTAAACAGTAGGCGCGAAATTGACAATCTATCATGTTCAGGAGAGTCATCCCATGCTCCGACAACGCTCTCGACACTTGGATTATTTAATGTGACCGACTCTACTATGGTTTGGATATCAGGAAGTGTTTCTCGAGTTCCCTGTAACCACATATATTAGCAAAACTGCATATCGATTAAAAGCGAAGACTCTAGTTAGATACCACATTTTTTCGTTTCCAATTATCCACCGACGATAGTAGACTAGTTGAAACGAGCTTTTGGAGATCACGACGTCCAACAAATTCGAGCTCCCGAATGCCCCAGTTCGTGGGCGTGTTTTCCTGACAATTCACTATAGCTTCCATAACAATCACAATGAGACCTTCTGGCAATTTTTCTAGCTTCAGTGCAAAAAATTCGGACTTATCTGAGAGTGACTCTGACAAATATGACACGACATCTTGATATCTCAGAGGTGACACTTTGAGAATATCAAAAAGCTTCAAAACAAAGTTAGTTATTGGTAAGAAGCTCGGCGAGCTGCTGGTAAATCTTTGTCCGTGTAACTGATTGACTAGGTTCATAGCCGTAGGAAACTTCGTCGAGGAAAGGCGTGACTCTTCATCATCTAGCAACATAGTGTATAGAGTATTATAAATATTGGGTGGAACTGTACTTATTTCCTGAGAACGGAAGCGAGCCACTAGAGATTGTTAAGCTGGAGCATTTAGGAAATATAGCAAAAAACACAAACCATCGTCAAAGATGATTGAGTCACCCAGATAATATCTCTTTCTCCAATCTGAATTCCAATCCATCCAGCGAATAAGCTGTCCGATAATAATATCTAGCTTTCTCGCAACTTTTAGAGTAGGTATAGAAACGTTCAATTTCCATTCTTCTGATAGGAGATGCAGCATAAACGCAACATATGATCTATAGTTTTGTGTCCATAAGTGACTTCGATTTTTTTCAGAATTGTAGTTAGCCAGTGAGACCGCGCGTCTAATAGAGTTAGACAAGGTCCATTCAGATGATAAAGACTTAAACTGCTGTCGAGCTGAAGGATCGGAGCGAGAGTCAAACCGACGTGAAAAGAAATGCGCAAAATTCCATTCCCTGCACTGTATGTATTCTCCAGTATCGAGATCATTATCATTATCGCCTGAGCTATCTTTATTGAGGAACTCTGTCCAAACATCACTGGCAGGATATTTAGGAACATCTTCGGCTTTCAATCCTGGCCCGAGCCACCATGAGAGCAGAGCAACTGTGAAAGCTTCCCAATCCGAGGCATGCATAGCAGGCTCAGTGGCAGACGATGGCTGTAGAACTGAGGTCATCCAGCTAAACTTGAATAGTTCACGCTGCACAGGATTGAACAATTGACTTATGACCTCAATTGCTTGCTTAACATAAATGCTTCTTGGAGAAAGAATGATTTTCACTCTAACCAGAATATCATTATTCAAGGCTAAGGTTACCATATTATCGATTGGGTGTAGAAGTCGCATAATCTTGTTCATACCGACAGAATTATGTAAAGTGATAGAAGGAGAGAGCAAATGTAGAAAAGGGCTGTATATATATGGTATATTGTCTTTTGAAAGTATCATGATGTAATTAGTGTTGTTACCTTCGGTCAAGTTTTGACTTGATGGTGTAGTTAACTTCACTGCGCTGATAGCGGGTATTGTCACCGAATCTTCAAAGCGAGGATTTATCCGTGCTTTATCACCGCTTCTTCGTCCTTGCCTATCAGGAACGGAAGGAATTGAGAAAATCAAAAGCCAGAGATACTGCTCCTTGTGGTTCATAATTCCTAGGGCTTGCTGCTTATTGTTGCTAGAAGTTAACAGAAATATAGGAGAATTTTCAGTGATTTTCCTAGATGAACCGCTCAACGAATCAAAATCTCCCGCGAACGGAAATGATTCTATATGCGAAAATGAGATTTCTTGTCGCAAGCTATCTGTTTCATAGAGGAAGTAAGGTAGCTGTGACGGAAATAGTGAGTCCATCTGGTCAATACCCATACGATCCATTGTCAACGATATATCAGTTCGCGTCGATATATCCAGACCCTGTGTGGCTGATGAGTTAAGTTCATCTGTAGCCGTATGTATCATCGATGATTTCCGTCTTGACATCGTAGAGCGCCTTCTGTTAAAACCAGGAGAAGCATGACGCTCCTCCACTTTTTCAGTGATGAGATGACGAAAATAGTACACATGGAGTATAGAAATGTCGTCTTCCTTTCTTTCATATGTAACTGCCAACGGTGAATTTGCTATGTCCGAGATGAAAACGAGATCCTCTGTGTTGTGCAAAGATGAGTCTGAAGGAACATAAGTCGATGATGTAAGCGGCTGAAATATCACTAAACCCAAATCCGCCATTGGATCTATAACAGAGAAAAATTTCGGGAATTTCTCAGGCGAGGGATCGAGGAGGATCGGATCACTGTTATCAGTCATTATTGACGGAAGAGTGTCTACTTGTGAGCCAACAGTCTCCGATTCGGTGATCTCACGCTCGATTATCAAGCCCTCGTTGGTTGCAAAGGCATCACGAATAATAAATGGAATACTCATGACAAAATGTGCACCATCAAGGAAATAGACATGCGCAAGGTCGGTTAGTATGATAACAAGAGCACGTCGTCTCGAGGTCCTCCAGGCGGCTGCACTTGATCTCTCGTTATTTTCTGCCGGATCAGCTTCAAGAGTCCGATAGTTGAACGTCCGCTTGGAAGATCTCATAGACGACATTAGTTCCGGAGACTCAAAGGATGTGAACAGAGCTTTCTTAACCACATTATCGGAGAAGCCAAATTTTCTTCTCAAAATTCCACTTTGATACCACAGGACGGAGTGTTTCGTAACAACAAGATCCTCGTTAGTAGAGGGAATATCCCAGTTGAAGCTTGCATTTTCATCTACATTTGAAATTCCACATATTTCGTTAAATACGTCGCGAGGTGGTCTATGCGATCCTAAGTTGACAGTTGATATATGGTGTTCGGGATCATATCTATTCAACTCTCTGTTATCACAGCTTTGACCTGACGAAGAAGAGTCAAAATAAGAATATCTAAATTTGGGCATTGTGACATCGGTATGTTGTGCCTTAATCAACCGTCATTATATAGTCATTATATAGTTGATTCTGTGCGTAGTGTTATGCCGACATGAGTGGTGTGTCAACTTCGTCGAGACGCGTTTGAAATTTAGGGTTAAATTATATTTTTGTCAACATTAAAAACGTTCATTTTATTTTCAACATTTCAGTCTTCTTGTAGGAAGTTGATATCAGCAACCGTATAGGATAATAGGCTTGATCTTTTCTATATGGAATGGCGAAATGTCAGGAATGAAAATAGAAATAAATAAAAAGCAAATAGTCATTGTATTCGTAAAAATTAAAAATATATGTATGCACTTTTGACGAGACTTTCTGATAGCAGCACTGACCGCAAGTGCTTCCAGGTAAGTTTTTGGGCCATTCTAATTTCAAATATGTAGCAGTGGAGAGACTTTGATGGTGTCGCAAATTCGATTCACTGTGATCATATGATCATCACGGATAAAATACTACAGCACTCCACTCTTATAAAAATAACAATAGATCTCCTAGCTAATGATTTTGTGAGTTGTAAAGTTTAGAATAGCCATTTTGTCAAAGTAATCTTCATTGTCGTAGCTCGGTCTACGGGAGCTGCAAAGGTTGTGCATTGTTCTTTAGCTGTACATAAGCTGTAAACTTGCATTTAGATAACTTTCGTCGACGAAAAGTCGCAGTTCAAGCACAATCCGTTTAATATAAATAATTCGCTGATTTGCCTCACGAATGTAGATAACATATATCTATACACATATACATATTTAGACATATATAAATCTTAGGAATTCAGTTTTTGCGGACTTACTACGTCAGGGTCCTGGAAGGAACGAATGTGAGCCCTAACCGCGGTCCGTTCAGGTCCAAAAACGTACCGATTTACAAGTCGGGGGAAGAAAATCTGCTCCAGAGAATATACGACGAGGCGTACCGATCCTTCGTCGATTCCATGTTTGAAGAAGCCCAGGGCAATGATGAAGCAGCATTGGAAGACTGGCGGCATACTCTCGATCTGATATCCAAAGAGCACGTCGAGATCGTTGCGTCCCGCAGGTGAATTCCCGCGAGAACTTAAATTAAACAGCAGTCTATAAATTCTATCAAAATAAATAGATTCAGTGATTTCTATGCGATGTCTTCAAATTTACCATCCGAAATTCTCAGAATAGAATTCAACATTGACCTTATTCCATAGCAATTCAGCACAAGCGTTTCTTGAGTTTCGGACCATTTCAGCGGGACCACACACAGCTACAGCGACATTTGCTCCTTGGGCAGCAACTACAGAGTCCTTGATGTATTTCTTGATGTCAGGACGACCTTGTTCGGAGGTCACCCAAGTTTTGAAGTCCACTTTGTAAGATTCGGAAAGATCCAGCCAAGACTGGAAGTTCCTTTGAGGAACTATCCAAAGAAAGTCAATATCGATGTCTTTGTTGTCCTTAGAAAGTTTGATGGCCGCGGGATAAGAATAAGATACCCCTGCTCCTCCGGCCAAAAGAATGACCTTGCTGCACTCTTTGAATGAAGGAGGGGATCCATATGGTCCATGGAAAGTGACTTTGTGCTGACTTAACTCCGAAAAGAAGAGCGACTTGGAGAATCCTTGCTTAGCACGAATGATAAGATCAAATGTGTTTGGGTTAGGAGGAGATGCAATGATGAATGGATGAGATTGCATGAAGGCAATCGAGTTGATGGTGACATACACGTATTGTCCAGTTTTCCAGTGAATTTCACGGAAAGTAGAGCGGACATTGAGAGATAGTTTGACTGTGTTTCCACACAAAATAGAACTAGTGGCCATAGTATGGTATGCGTTCTTGAATCGCGTAATTCTATCCCAGATAAAGATGATGGCAGAGACGATAGTGTATGGTCGAACTCTGCGGTAGTGGAAGAACAGAAGGGCGATCGCCGCAACTAGGAACCACACATGGCAGTAGAGGAACGCTTCGTACATTTTGTTTCGGAGAGGCGCGATGGAAGTAATCAGAATGATTATGAAAGCTAGTGCGGCAATACCGCCCATCAATATGTTCGTTCTCTGGAGTAACACAGGGAGCGGAGTTGCAGTTGAATAAGCAATAATATGTCCGATGGCGGTCAGACAGACGACTCTACCGACATGGCGGTGAAGGATGTTGTATCCCTCGTGCGACCAGCCAGTCCACTGAACCAGGAGACCAGTCTTCGATCCCAGCAGCATCATGATAGGCATGTTGACGACGGACATCAGACCGAACCTGTTGGCAAGTACTGCTCGGTCGAAGGTGGAACCTGGAGTGTCAATTAGTTTACTCTCTCATGATGCAGATATAGTTGTTGTAGCTTACGATAGAAACAGTATAGACAATTAAGGCCTAGATACGAAGCTATGACCAGAATTGTTCCACTGGATTCTAGGTATTTGCCAGGGGGCTGATAAAGCAGGACTGCCCTTATTTTTCTGTAGACAACCGTCATCAGATTCGGAGCCATTGCCTTGCCATATCGCAGCAAAGGTTTCTTCTCGACGAGATTTTGCTTGGCTTTGACGCGAATATCGTAGAAGTGCACGAAAGTAAACAATAAAAAAATGGCGGCTATAACAGCATTGTAAGTTTGAGCAAACACTCGGGAGTAGTCGCGAGGGTCGTATTCTGCCTCCATTCTGACTGTCTAGCTAGTAAGATATAAAGCAAAGAACAAATTTATAAGATCTATAAGAATAAACAATTGAATTGTAACAATCTAGATACCTCTCGACAAGGGAAGTTCAGCCCGTCAAGAGCAAACAATTAATTATATATTTAAATATAAATGCAAGCAAAAAAAGCGAAGACAATTATAAACTCATCGTAAACGCCATACCTAATACTGCAGAACCCAGAGGTTAACGACTATAACTGGGAGAAGCAAATAGCAGCGATGAGACCTTGGGTCCGCGCTCGCATTTCTATTATTTGTGTTATGCTCTATAGCGGGTCCGGCAAGTATTAGCAGCAATGTGCAGTAGTAAGTCAACTATCAATTACTATTTAGGCAGAGGGCCTACTCCAGTCTAAACGGCGAAAAACAATGGCCCGGCGAGTCTGATCGGCCGGCCGGAAGAAGTTCAGACAATAGAGATCCGGCATGGATGCAAAATCGATACAGCTTAGCGCGAAGCTCGTTATTGCCACTGTAAACCAGTTCAGAAATTTTGAGTCACTGAGAGTTCTTGGCAAAAATATCTATCACATTTTGTCGAGGCCGATGAGGGACATAACGTAAAATAAGCAGTGGACCCAAGTCCAGCGCGATATCTATCCGCTACCGATAAAGAATGACTCACTATCAGTAACATCATCAGATCTGGGAATGATTACGAGTGGTCACTTCCCATTTTTACGCTAGCGGCCGTGAGCTTAACAACATCTGTGCTGGCCTATCATCGATATGATATTACTGCATTCCTCAAATTCGTGACATGTGCGGCTCCTTTGTCATACAATGTCAAGAATAGTTACGATGCGCAGACTTGTTGAGCATATATGTCTTTCTGTATTGTTGCGAATTAGTATTTAATTTCACTTCGTTTGCGCAGGCAATCTAGATACAAGCGCAGCTCGGCTTTACAACGTAGTCGCATAGCGTATGTAGCATGTCATGGCGTGATTGCTGCCTGATAGTATTGTAGCAATTCTGCAATTGCCTAAATGATAGCAATTTTAAAATAATGGTGTTTCTCGACGGACAGGAAAGTAGAACATTTCGACCTCGTGCTCATTGTCAGAGTAAATATTATTGAGAAAATCAGCAAGATCAATCCTGTCATTATCACATGCCTTCTGAGCCAATTTTGTTTCGAAATTTGGACTACCAGCTCTTCTAGAATACAAAGCCATTGTTCGTAATTCGTGTCGTGCACGAATGTTGCATGGCTTGTGGCGAACGTCGTGTTTTATCGTTTACGTAAGCTCTAAATACACGAGACGCGTCTTTTCAACGTCAACGGAAACTTGTCTTCCATGCCGCCTTTAAAGTCTTTTGTTGCTATTAGACAACGAATTTGCGGTGGCAAGTGACATGTCAGATAAAAACAAGAATCTTTATCTCTCCTGGCTACTAGAGTGGCACCAGCGAGCTGAGTCTCTTGGATCAAAAACACATAATACGTACAAACGAGCTCACAATGTTCTCCAATCTTGTCCTATCGACTTTGCTCATCCTAAAGAGCTAATGCAGCTAAAAGGCTTTGGTCCAGGTATCTGTGGGAGACTCGAGGCTAAATTGAAAGAATACTGCGTAGCAAATGGACTGGCTATGCCAGAGATACCTGCTCCTGTTAGCACATTGTCAGGTATGTCCCTCTGTTGAGATCTCGATGAATGAGCTGGCTAAGAAGATTCTAGGATCTAAACGAAAAGCTCAGGGCAGCACGGGTACTAGTGCAAATATATCTCAAAAGAAGACAAAGCAGTCAAACGTGCTGCCTGTCATTTCCGCTACAACTCATTCCCCTGTATGTGAGTCTGCGTCTACTATTATGGTACCTGCAACACGAACATCAACATCTACGGTTACTATGGTAGCAGCGGCTAAGCCAAAGAGGAAAGCAAAGGAAAGGCAATATGTTCCCGCATATCGCACAGGCGCATATGGGATCCTCTTGACACTTTACAAAGAACATACTTCGTTAAGCAAGCGAGGTCAGGCAGATGATGGGATGACGAAAAATGAAATCATTTCGCTGGCGCGTCCTCTATGCGATTCCTCTTTCGACATTCCTGCTGGCACAAATAGAGACCAATCGATTGGCGGGACTTCATCTGGTTCTCATACTGCATGGAGTGGCATTAAAATTCTTGTTAACCACGAACTAATATATGACGAGGGGAGCTCTTCCGGAAGTAGATCAGGAGGTCCATCACGGACTTCTGCCACGGCTAGATACTTTATTACGGACCTGGGTATCGAAGTGGCAGAGAATATGCTGAAGATTGAGGATGGCCAGCTTAAACAGGACGAAGAGCTGAGTAAAGGCACTTCAAGTGAGACTCGGTTGGAATCTTCCAAGAAACATCTTTCATCCGCGAGGACTCCAATACTACCCCGCAACAAAATTCAAACGCTATTGAAGCTTGGTGCCGACGAACAAAGTCGTACCCAGTACCATGACAGTGATACTTCCTCTAGCCCAGTAGTTGCCAGACCAGACCCGAAAAAAATTGTTCTACCAAAATTCATAACTAAATCATGGGCGCCTGGTACATTTACAATACATATTGTGATCGATAATAGGGAAATACAATCACAGAAAGACAGAGAATACTTTTCAAATAAGTTAAATGAGGAGCAAGGTATCGATGTGGAAGTACGTCCTCTCGGATTAGGCGATGCATTGTGGATAGCCAGGCATAGACAAACGAAAGAAGAAGTTGTACTAGACTATATCGCGGAGCGAAAGCGGCTGGATGATCTTATCAGCAGTATCACTGATGGTAGATTCCATGAGCAGAAATTTAGGCTGTCTCGTGCCGGTTTGCGCAATGTCATGTATATCGTGGAGGAACGACCAGGCGTTGACGTTGGAAACTTTTTGGAATCAATTCAGACGGCAATGTCATCGACGCAGATAGTCAACGGTTTCTTTCTACAAAGAACTACAGGAGTAGATGACACTATAAAGTACCTGAGCAGGATGACTTCTCTGATAAAGAAAATTTACCAAGTAAAAACTTTTTTTCTGTTTTAGATTAGGGAAATTATCTAATTCGGATTAGTCTAAAGAATTACAAGTTCTGCCCGACGATGCGATCGACAGTCGGACTTACCTACATCTAAAGACGCATCTGCAGCAAACGGACCCAGTCGCTTCGTATCACGTCTCGTATTTGAGCTTTCAAAACGTCACCGCCAAAAGCAACAATCTGACGATCCGAGACATATTTCTTCGCATGCTCCTTACTATACGCGGTGTGAGTTGGGAAAAGGCTATCGAAATACAAAAGCAATTTCCAACACCGCGAAAGCTTTGGAAATCTCTAAACAGAGAGTACAATGTCCGAGGAGAGGAAGCTAGCCGTACACTTGTATCAGCAAGGATAGACAGTGCCATATCAAGGAAAAACATTGGCAATGCATTATCCAGTAAAATTGCGGAGATATGGGGACCTGTCGGCGCATTGCTAGACAGTACAGTTCAAGAGAAATAAATCAATATGTAAAATTAGCGACCTCAGTTGATACTGTATATAAGAGCATTAATTGTATCTTCATGAAGAAACTCGTCTAGGTTATCTTGCGAAATACTCTCGTCGTGAGTACGGCTGCTACTATTGTTCTGCTCTTCAATGTCATAGACCATTTCATTTGATTCATGAAACTTTTGATTTACAAGGTCCTGTTCGTAATCTTCATCTGGTCCTCCCTGGTCATCGTAGTCGACGTCATCTCCGTTGTCGTTATCATCCTCGCGCTGTCCAGCGGACATTTTGGAAGTACCGAAAATAACATTGATAGGTATGTCGCTGTATCCCAAATTTTTCGTTTTTGCAAAAGCATTCTTTACTCCTGATGAAGCATTTTCGTAGGAAATTGCAGAATTTTGGCAATCCCGACACAGCAATGCCATAGCTAAGTAGGCATACAACTGTGGATCCTCACTATAGGGATGCTCCAGAAGTATCTCTTCTAACCTGTCAATGGCACCAACAACATCCACTTTTAACTTAGACAATAGTAGTGGAGGATAGAAGGTGTCTGCCTATATTTCTTGGAGTAAGTGCGTGAACTGTCAATGTCGTGCACGATGTGCCATGACTTACCCTTAACCGGTTTGTTCGATTAGCCCTGACTGGATACTCAACAATAAGCCATTCCAGGAACTCCTCCTTTGCCTTTTCTTCTTGAGGGCCCAGTGCTTCTAGGCCAAGGCTCCATATCTCACGCAAGTCCACACCTTTCGTTCGCGCAAGCAGAGAGAAGCACTCTAGAGCCCTTGGCCTCTCTTTTCTTAAAATTGACAAATGCAAGAGCTTTGTCAGTGCCGTAAGATGCTTTTTCCGCAAAGGTGTTGTCATCTCAATATCATATTTCCTTTGTTAAGGCTCATTGAAAACAAACTGTTCTTCAAACTGGTTAATTTAAACTTATCTGAAGTAGTCTGGCAAGATATACCGTAGTCTCATTTTTAGTCGCGTGTGGTATTTTCTGATGCATGTCACATAAATCACGTGCCAATGGTATCTGTGAGCTGTCCCCGAGATTTGAGACAGAGGCTGCGTCGTTGGTGGTTTCGGTACGCAAAACACACGCAAAAATAGCGTCCACAGACGCGGCTCTCGTAGCGGCTACTTTGATCGTATCTACTTCAACGTCGTCATCCCTTTATTTCGTCCGCGTATTTTTTTCTACCAAAGCAACATAATTACTCTTAGCTTCTTCTGTCTTTTTCATTGACTTTGCGATTTCTTCCTTTTATTATTTTTACACTGTCTAAGGAATCCAATTACAATGAATAACTTCAACGTTAGCAGCCTCAATATGGACTCGGTTAACCAGAGTCTCCGTGGAATCAGCGCGTCTTTTCAGCCTTTCGCAAAGCGAACTGGACGTCTTATCCAGGAGAAGCTGGGGAATGCAGAGGAGATTGTACGTATGGAAATTCATGGTTTAGAGTGCTGTTCTCTTCATATTCTATTTCTCTTCATAATCTATTTGTCACTGCAATGAATGGTTTAAGAATGGCCATGCTTCATCTGGTGCTAACATATTTTAGACCGAATTGCCTCAAGAATATCTAGACCTGGAAAAGAAAGTTGATGCACTTAAGACAATTCATCTGAAATTGCTTGCTGTAACGTATGTACTCGCAATGGATGTTCATCAAGGCACCTTTTTAGTGCTATGAAAAGAATAATGTTCAGTGACTAACGATTCGTCTCAATAGATCGCAGTATTCAAACGAAGGATATGATTATCCTCCTAACTTGGTAATGCACATCCGTGGTTTTTCATGTTTTTCAATTAGTCGTAAGTCAGTTAACGCTAACACAGATCAGCGTGAGTCGTTTGCGGATCTTTCTCGTAACGTTACGGAGAGAGTTCAGTCTCTCTCTCAAGCTCAGTCTGCTGCCGAAGCTCAGGCTGCTCTCACACGCGCTACTAGTCGAAACGCTCCCAAGACCTTCAATCATGCAATAAGCCGCGCTGCACTGGCGTCTGCGCATCAGCTTGACATATCTGATCCACTAGGTATAGCTCTTGAGAAGTACGCTCTGACAGAGGAGAAGGTAGGTGAGGCCCGACTTGCCCAGGATGCGTTGATCACATCTCGATTCAACGCCGCTTTGAACACGACATTAAGCACTTCACTTCACTTCGCCACAAAGGCGCGTAAGAACGTCACTAACGCTAGGTTGACTCTCGATGCTGCAAAGACTGCTTTGAGGACCGCCAGACCAGAGAGACAAGACGCCTGCAGAGTTGAGGTCGAGCAGGCTGAGGATGAGTTCGTCGCGGCTACAGAGGAGGCTGTTAGTGTTATGAAGAATGTTCTCGACACACCGGAGCCTCTACGCAATTTGGCTGATCTGATTGCAGCGCAGTTAGCTTTTCACAAAGCATCATTTGAGTTGCTCTCTGAGCTTGCCCCCGAGATTGATCAATTGCAGGTTGAGCAGGAAGCTAAGTATCGCGAGGACAGTTCGTAGATGCTCATGGTCTCTTTTCGGTGTAGGGATTCGGTTTTCAGCTTTTAATCCTTATATAAGTACAAAAATATCTATAATCTTATAGTGTATTTATATTTATAGTTATGTATCCCCTTGATGATCGTCTTTGTTTTATTTGTAATATGGGATGATTCACTCTTTTGTTTATATTTACAGATATTGTTCACATATTTTGAACCCTAAGCTCACAGGAGTCTTTTTATAACTTCACATGTTCTTTTGAATGATGATTTTTTTCTTTATAGTTATATGATTTGTGCCTGCTATATATTCATATACACGTATATATTATAGTTTTCTTGATTGTTGTTTTCCTGTCTTCATGTGGCTGGGATCGTTATTTCCATGTTATTAGAAAAGGAATGAATGGCCTACGAATGAATGCAACAAACGTAAACTTATGTCAGGACACCCTACAATACATTGCAGAATAATCATATGTTAATACTAATAATGAAGCAACAGTCCAAATAATCGAGTTGGCAAAAACGGTTTCCTTCCAGTAGGCACTGAGAACAACTGCCCACATCGTATCTAATCGAAAACGGTAGCCATCTTCAGCTAACCTTCGTCTTCGCCTTCTTCATTTCCATCATCTTCTTCTGCACTGTCCTCTTCATCTCCATACCCAGCAATCTCATCCACTTTCCATTCGCCTGTGACATCCCATCTGCTACCAGGGGCATGTTGGCTGACGTACTTCACAAACTTCAGCACACCAGCATCGCGAAGAATCAAAGTGAAGACATTCCAACTTGCCTGACAAGTCAATAAAACGGCATTCTCTTCTTCTTCTTCTTCTTCTTCTTCTTCTTCTTCTTCTTCTTCTTCTTCTTCTTCTTCTTCTTCCTCTTCTTCTTCTTCTTCCTCTTCATCAAAATCTTCCTCTTCATCATCACTAGATTCTCCGATTGCCTGTTCTTCTCCCCCTTCACCAGTTTCTCCAGTATCTTCCAAACTGCGATTCGACTTATCGACGCTCTGATAACCAGCTTTGCTACCATCCCATCCACCTATAGCTTTTGCAATCAGCTCTTTCTCACTTCGGAGATTCTTAAGCTCCCTTCTTCTCCTAGCAGCAGATGCAGAAAAGTACACAGCCGGATCATTTTCACTATCTTCATTGTCTGTTTCATTTTCAAACGAACCTTCCAGGAAACTATTTAAATCGTCATCCTTCTCATTATCTCTCTTGCTAGAACCCTCTCCACTCATTGATTTGAGTAGAGTAGCCATCATCGGGGCGTTCTCCTGTTCACCATTCATACATAATTCATACCCACCAACATCACCCGGGGCCCAAATTTCGTTAGCTGATGGCGTAACACACAATGTAGCTTCCAAAACGTTCATTTCTCTGTAAGTAGCTAACGTATAGTCTAGTCCTGGTCTGAATCTTCGAGCCAAGACACGGCCATGTGTCGGCGACAACGATGTGATTTCTTTGATGAAGGTTCGATATTGAGTGGAAGCAAAAAAATTCGACAATTCCTGTAGTGGTGAAATTGAGACATTGTCGGCAGCGGCAGGAGAAAGAGGAGTCTGGTACATGTACTTGTGCTTATGACCGGGATGCGAAAGAGACCAGTTGCCTTTTCTTCTAATGTCATCCAGTGTGAATGGAACTGGTTGTTGTTCTTCTGACTCAATATAAACTTTCAGACGATCAGCAAAAGTTTTGTTCAAGAAATTTGGAATCTGTATGACTGAGTTGACCATAAACCTTTCATTTAATAGCGCAATCGCTGGCTCAGCTAATAGTTCTGGAGAGAGATATTTGCTGAGAAACGGGATGTCAAGCGGTTCAGATAGATTATCCAGCGTGGTTAATTCGGCGTTAGGAAGCTCATTGACTACAAACTGGCTGCCATCGTGCTGTTCATCATTGCTCTTACTGGCCTGAGATTTGCGATTACTTAGTTGTTGGAGCGAGCTATCTCTGTTGAGTTGCTCTTGCTGACCATCGATATACCCCGGCTCGCCCTTTTGTGGTATATGAAACCAACCAGATATAGCTAGGCGAGGTTTGTCGACCAAAACCTCCTCTACATCCTAAAATAGTGTTAACATATCACTCACAAGATATCTTGTGCATTTTGCACGTAGAACACAGTGACTTACGTGAAAGCTATTGCCAGGTTCGACCATAAAAAATGCAAGTTGATTCCATTTCGGGGAAATGACCTTCTCCCAGCAAGGCTCTGGAGAATTTTTTTCCTTGACTCTGTACAGTCGAAGTGCCCCGCCCCATTGAGGTTCCCAACCTTCATCTGGGTCCGGTAGATATAAAATGTATGAAACTCGCCTGGATCCAATAACGTCATCATGAGTAAGAAGGTGAGATCCATTGACGTAGCAATTAATGCTCATGTCCTGTTTCATTCCCGAAAGATCTCCGCATCCGCAAATATCTGAAATGAAGTTCCTAAAGACTTTCGAGTAAAGCGCATTCCGGAGCTGAAACAACGACGTAAGCCGCTCCAATTCCTTGATTCCTAGTCCGGAGAGATTCGCAAGGTCTCCA
This sequence comes from Babjevia anomala, assembly GCA_030580435.1. Classification (NCBI taxonomy): domain Eukaryota; kingdom Fungi; phylum Ascomycota; class Lipomycetes; order Lipomycetales; family Lipomycetaceae; genus Babjevia; species Babjevia anomala. Next base: position 125,977 of record JAKTSW010000035.1, on the reverse strand, counting down.
GTCTGATGAATTTTGTATATATCTGTCTCCTTTGAAGTGAAGTGTAGCTCCTCAATGATCTCCTTTCTAACATCGCGTAGAAGTTCTTCGTCAACCAAATTATCAATTATACAATGTTTGTACGGCGCCGACGAAATATATTGTTCTCGGAGGCTGGCTTTCCTAGTGGAAGTAATAAGACCATCTGCAAAATTTTCAACAATGTCATGGCCGCGCTCGCGACGCTTCGAAAGTAGCTTATAAGAAAGACTACGTTTGGAGAGATGGGTATCGACGGAAGAAGGTGTGGTAGACGAATGCTTTCGCTTCGAAACAAATGAGTGAGACGCAGTCATCAGATCTCATACATTTTATAATAATTATGAAGGCCAAAGCAAAATGATTGGATTGTAAAAATAAAATTGGAATACAACGCCGAAAAATCGTGAATTTTTCAAAGATTTGGTTGTGCGTAACAAACTCAAAATCATAAAATCGCCCGTGATGACGTTGAGACGATTTGCACATGAGGACACAAGGGCAATCATGGAATGCTCTCAAAATTACGATCAATTACGGATACAATTTGAAGTTAAACGTAGGTTGCTACGATTCATAGTGAATATTTCATGATATTCTCCCGTCTAAAATAAAGTGAGAAAGCAAACACAGTCAGTCAAACACAACTCCCGAACCAGAAGGCTATTAACCTCACACTATGCATAAAGAGGATAGCCGTTGAGTACACTCTGCTCAAAAAAATGCTAGCTTGCAGTATTACAGAATCGTTTTGTGAAATAATACTATGGACCGTGCGCCTTTCCATTTATTGTAATCGATTCGGCTACCAAATTTTCATTAGAAGTGAATCCATTCGGTACTAGGGGAGGTAGCGGAACCAATTTGCGAAATGCAGGCTCGCGAACCATACAGTAAACCGAGCATTTATCTGCGCCATCGACTAGACGGAGCTCATGGACTAGATGGAAGCCAAATTTTTCGTACAACTTAATAATCCGAGGAGAGCTAGCTTGCAAGTAGATGGGGAGTTTTTGGGTGTCGGCCATGTCAAGACCGTATTGTATTAGTTGAGATCCAATTCCTTCGTTTCGAAATACCGAAGATACTGTTTCGGGTCAGTGATCTTTCATATATTTGACAATAGAAGCTACCCACCGGCCAGATCCGTCAAAGTCAAGTATCTTCTGTTGGGAAGTAGCCGTCCAACGACTCTAGTTTGGGCTGTGAGCAGCTTTTTGTATCTCTAATTTTGCTTTTGTCAGCTTCTTTCAACCGACTTGGAACACCCTCGCTGAACTCACCTTTTCGCTAATAACTCCTCTTAGGTCCATGCATAGATTTGTCCAAAATTTATAAATACGCATGTGTAGAGTCCTCACATCAAAAAGAAAGAGTTCCCATGCGGATTGCATGGAAACTGGATTAGAGTATCTCCACAATGCAAAACCGGAACAATCTGCACCAGGACGCCCATCATTTCTCAGCGATGCTCGAATCGGCGCATGGCCCAATAAGGCGTTTCTTTCCAAGTCATATGATTTGATTCTTTTAAAATATCTTTTGTCAGTCTCAGTCGGTATAGTTGGACCCTAAATCATCAGCTTTCTTATGTTCGACAAGCTTTGTACATTCACATCCACATCCATGTAGAGAAACATCAGCTATATATACCTGGAGATATTGCGACAGAGGATCATCGTCAAAAACTTCCGCGATCAATTGATGACATGGCTCTATGTATTCTATCAAAAGTTTAGCTCACATCTCAGGATTATTTGTAACTGTACTATGTCGAACCTCTAGTAACTCTATAAACCTGGATTGTTGGCTTTGTAATAGCCGATGACGAGGTGCTTCCGTAACTTGACATTCCTTTGAGTGTGGCTCCAGAGATGAAGGCGGACAGTCTACTAGAATCAGTTGGCGCGCGCCGTGAGGAATGCAGAGACTCATGCAATGGCAATGACATCTCTCTCATTATTTCTGATTGCCGTTCACCTGCATTCAGACCATCGCCGTTTTGACGATTACCAGGATATACAGTCGTGGTCGAGGACAAATTAGCTCCCATATCGGCATCTCGCCGCAAAGAGTGTAGCAAGGGATTAGTCGAGTTAGTGCCTTCGCCGTGAGCAAGCTCCTCTTCGCTTCCTGTATAGAATCGCGAAAAAAACCACATTATGTTCGAGTTTGCAGTGCATTTCAGTGCTGAAAACAGCTTTGAATACAGTATATAGTTTTGAGTATGTGCGCAATTTTATAGCGTCGCACACGAACACTCTTGGTCTCACAATTCTGTGAGGTACGCGCAGTAAACCCTTGCAGCAGCACCTTCAAAAGGCTGACCTGATGTGTAAAACAGCAATTACTATCAGACGTCTCGCCTACGCTTAACTGATATAATTTCCCTATTCCTTCTTCTGTCTGGTCGTAATTGAACTTGATTGAATGTTTCCATTGCGGTATTGGGAGTAGTAATTACATTGTTCCCCGGTGCACTTTTGCACAGGGAGATGATCACGTGTGCAATAGTATTCTTGATATAAATCATAAACGCACACGATCAAGATTGAGTGGATCACGGAATAAGGGGTGTTAAAATTGAAAATGCTCAACCAAAAAAAAAATAATTGGAGCGAAAAGAGAAGCAACGCTAGAAATCGACAGCGCGTATGGTATGGATTTGGTAAATCAAAAAATTGTCCTAATTTCTAGATTTTATCAAACGACAGCTGCTTCCACATTCAGGCCAAGGCATTGTTCGTCTGATCAACACTTGAAAATTCAATGAGCCCGCTAGTGCTACAGCAGGAGATTATATGGGAATCGCAGTTGCTGCAATTCATTTTTTGTATCATCTGCTATAATGACGAATTAACTTTTACTCATACATGCTATCTCCTTCGATTACAAGTTATTTCAGCTTTAGTGACTAGAAATCCAGATCATAGAGTCAGTGCTTCATGCCCTCGTTTCTCGAGTAGAATATATATATGTAATCTGTCATTCATTACATATACCCAAGTCTGATTCTTGAGCAAAATATTTGGAGTATTTCATTTCATCTACCACATGAATCTCTGCGTCTTTCCCGGCTCTGAGGGCCACTCAAATGGTTTCGTAAGAAATACGGTCAGAGTCACAAAATTGATAATTGTGTACCATACCAGCTCAAGTTTAAGTATGAAATCACTCGATGGACGCAGTCGTTCAAAGTTGACACGCCATATCACGTACGGAATAATAAAATACCGAAACTCAAGTAAAGGAGAGGGTATTAACACAGCTGCTACCGCACCAGCAAAAAGAAGTGGCTGCAAAAACTGGCTATCATAGAATGAATAGCTAAACACAAACCATAGTGTGAAAAAGTAGACAGGTGAAAGTAGCAACCGCATATTTTGGTTGTAATTTAGAATTCTGCGCCAAATGTAGAACACATAATGTCTGTTATCAGCTAATAGGAACGGGTGCACTATCGTATTAAATTTCACTGCAACGAGCACCGCTATTACACCTATTGCGGTCAGTTTAATTGCGTTCTTGCGTTTGAAAAATGCTCTGAAAATTTCCGGAAGCTGAAATATCCATGCTGGCCATGACATCGCCATCGTAAATAGTGAGAAATACAGCAACTGCGGCGTGTGAAACCCGGCTGTATGATTAGATTTATCTCCTATTAGCATGCTTGTTAGCTTCGCCATAGTTTTTATTTGTCGATATCATGGGAAATACAGTCTCTTACCCAATGCAATCCCATGATTCCACACCAAAAACATCGCAAAACATTCTATAACCGCCATGAACGGCAGTAAAAGTTGTGCGACTCCAACAACATTATCTTTCTGCATAGCCAGTCGAGCATAGTCAGTAAGGACGGACATGTGATCAGTATAGGTTGTCTCCTTCTTCTTAGTTTCCTTCTTGTATCTCTTTTCTTTTTCCATGTGGGTTTGATCGTTGATTTTACCAAGATAATCTAGCAAACATAGACCAGCAATATAGCCAGTCCAGACAATATTCGTTTGACGAAACCAGATCGAGAGAAAACATAACAAAGCCTTTAGCCACCTTGGAATTGAGAGGAACAATGCCGCAAATATGAGTACGCTACTCCATATATCTGTATAGTACAAAAAAATAAAAAAGTACAAAACCGGAAAACAAGCAATAGTGTAGGAGAAAAGATTTGAAGACCCAAGAATTAAAGGTATGAGGCAACCTCCTAATAGATTTACTGTCCGGAGAATCCTTACATTGCAAAAGCTGCCATCAATGAACGAGAAGACCCGAGTATACAGGTAACCCAGAATATATCTATCTCAATTAGTAGTGGTATGAAAATTTTTGTCATTCAATCAAGCCAATCTCACAATCCAGGAGGTGTAGTTATTTTATCATCCCAATCATGGAATCTTTGTGAGCAGTAGGCTTGTGTCTGCGGAACATGGAATATCTCGTCCTGCAAGGCAAAATCAGCAGGATTTTCATCGATTGATTATATACACCGCAGGCACGACGATCACGGCCATAAGCCCTTCAATCGGCAATTAGAGATCTTACCAAATATTCTTCTGGAACGATACTATCGACTAAAGCTAAAACGGTGCAAGTGACGATTGTAAAGACGAGATACTTCATCGTTGAACAGCGATAACATAGCTCCGTAAACTTGACGTGTCTGCATATCTCAAACATCACCTATATATATTAACTCAACCGATAGTTCATCTCCACCGTCTGCACATACATAGAAATGGATGTCGGCATGTCAATACAGCAGCAACTCGTGCGATTATCTGGATTAAATATTCCACAGACGGAGAAGATTGCAGGTTATAACACCCTCCTTCAGTCCTTATCTGTATCCTCTGATTCAACGAATACTCTACTAGAGAACCTCTGCGCATTTCTTGATTCGATCATCACAGGTAGTGTTGGCTTGGTCATCTCTCGCCCCGTACTGTCACTATATATAGACTACCTTACGCAGCTTCCGGATAGAGATGTGCAACAGGAAATACTAGAATACACTTTGCAGAAGCTTCAGCCATCGCTTGTCTCTTACGAGGAGCAGGAAAGCATGATACGTGAGAAACTAGCTTCGATATACGAAAGCACTTTCCAATTTGCAAAAGCGGGGAATATTCTACGAGGGCTGAAATTGGAGTCCGGCCAGCGAATGATCACAGATGAGTATAGACTCGAGATATATGTGCGAATATTGAGGAATTTGCTCGAAGAAAGCGAGAGCGAAGAACAAGAAGACGGCGAAGCTATTGGGTCGATGGACAAGATCCTTGCAGCAGAAGAATTTATTAACAAGGCTGCAGCATTGGTTGTGAGATCCACAAATGAGGAGGTCAAGGTGCATTTTAAGCTTGCTCAAGCTAGAGTATTCGATGCTAAACGACGATTTCTCGACGCATGTGCCAAGTTTTATGAGTTATCATATTCCAGCTTAATTGACGAAGAAGAACAAATTGTATGTCTTTCGGCTGCTGTTTCCTCTGCACTTTTGTCGCCAGCTGGACCCGCTAGGTCGCGTATTCTCGCGACTTTACACAAAGATGATCGTATCAAAGATAAACTCCCGCTAGAATATCGCATTCTCGAGAAATTGAACTTTGATAATCTGCTCACAAGCGAAGAAGTTTCCAGTTTTATTGCAGGCGCACGTAAGCCTATTAAAAAGCAGCATATAGATTCAAAATTTCAAGATGGCTCAACTGTTATTTCGCGGGCTGTCACTGAACATAATTTGCTGTCTGCCTCGAAATTATATAACAATATTGGCTTTAAGGAACTTGGTTTGCTTCTGGGACTGGAAGATTCAGCCAAAGCGGAGGAATATGCGGCTAGAATGATACAACAGGGCAGGTTAAATGCGACTATTGACCAGATCGGGATGTTAATTTACTTCATCGAAATGGACGTAGATGATGCAGGTCTTCGAGAGTGGGATAGTGAAATTATGGGCGTATGCTTGCATGTAGAGGATATTGTTTCGCAAATACAGAAGCACTATCCACAGTTTGTATTGTAAAATTAGCCTATATTTTAGTTAATCGATCAGCGTATCTAAACCAAATTAGCTATGTAGTAGCTCGATTCTACAATTGCTGTTGTTGAACTTTAAGGTGCACTAATTTTAAAATCAAAATGGGAGAACTTGGTGAGAAATTCGAAAAGCGATCTGTTAGTATAGGGCCACAAAAATCAGCTTTCCAACAAAGATGAAATGACTGACAAGAATCCACTACTGGATGAACTGCAATGGCGAGCGCCAGAATGGATACAGGCTTATGGTTTACGGAGGGATAATGGTGAGTATGTCAATATTATTATCTATAAGCATTCATTGATAAACCGGGAGTAGTGCTCGATTACTTCGCTCAGTCGCCCTTCTATGATCGCTCATCAAATAACCAAGTTCTGAAGATGCAATCACAATTTAATCAGACTCTTCAGTTCCGACATGAAGATCTTGCTGCATCTCTCTCGACAATGCGTGGGATTGAGTTTGTCATTGCTCTCGCGAGTCCGCAATCAGCTCTTTGGATCATTAGAAAGCAGAACAGGCTTTCTCCACACGAGACTATTCCTTTGGCAACATACTACGTTATCAACGAGAATATTTATATGGCTCCAACGGTGTACTCAGTAGTGTCGTCCCGGATGTTATCTGCTGTCACGGACCTGAGACAGGCATTGAAACTGGCCGTCGAGGATATGCCACATTTTTCTCCAATAATGGGATATTCTTATCTACCCTTCTCAGAAGAAGATCCCGGAGTGGAAAAACTACGTCAATCAGAAAGATTGATGAATCGTGCTCTGACGATGGCTGTTGGTACTGAAAACGAGTCCCTAATCTATATCGATGATGATGACAAGAAGCCGGTTGTCGCTTCTCAGACCCCTATAGGAACACCAAATCCGGCAGAGAAAAGGCTGGCAACTACTACTACTGCTGCTGCTGCTGCTTCAAACAAGCAAAGGAGGAAGAGACCCAAAGAAATTTGAAATGAAGTAAACTTTTGCGTGATGGAATGATGGACATCTTTAGTACTTAACGTTGTATGATATGATCTGGCAGTCTGAATATTGAACAAATTTTTGTATCTCTCTGCAAACAAATACATGACGTATGTCGTAATGTCAAGTTTGAGAACAAAACTATAGCATTAGTATTTGATTAACTATGTACAAGAACTACAAATCCACTATGCGATGCATACGTGGAGACAATATCTGTTTGTGATCCTCCTTAAACATCTTCACCAAGCTCAGCTTTGTTTCTTTTCCACTCCTCGTATTGTTGTCTTCCTTTCTGCCTTTTTAGAGCCAGTCTATGTCGTCGACTGGATATGTGTTTTTGCCAAAGTTCATCACCTACGCAAATGAATGAGCCCTTGCCATCTTTAGAAGTGCAATGATTGCATGTGAAATGCCGCCATTGATCCGTTCGTCTTGAATGGTCGATCTCTTTAGTTGGAGCAAGCAAATAATCTAGACCTAGAGGTGCAATCGAAGTAAAAGTCGAAGTATGTGTTAGAAAGTCTTTAGCTAAAGTGGTCGCTCGGAGTGATACGCTAGAGTCCCAAGATGAAATGTCAGTGGCATCAAGTAGTGCAATTGACTGAGTGGATTCAGGAGCAGCCGACAACGCCAATAGGAGCTTTTTTCGAATCCATTTGATTTGAGTGCGTGAATATTTTCTTGTGGCCTTTTTCATTTCTGCTATACAGACTTCCCTTTTCCTTTCATTTGCATCTGGATTGAGGGGGTTGAGGTATTTATTCTCGAGAAATGGCAGGAATTCCTTGAAACCAATAACTTGCCAAATACCTCTATCAAGGGCTGGTCTTGGGCTTTGAGCATTGTAGATGTCATATAAAAATTCAATTTCTTCATCTAGCCCGGAAGCAACCATAGCATCAACCCTAGAATCCAGCCTTGTATCAAGAACATCCTGCTCGGTCCAAACCCACAACACAAGCGTTCGATAGCGTAATTCTAAGCCTCCTTGTTCCTCATCTTGTTGCTGCTGTTGGCTGTAGAACTTACTGGCCGGAATACCTGTAGTTAAGTATATCTCTAAGGCGCGACGAAGTTTCCTCAGGTCATTTGGGTGAAATTTTTGGGCTATATCCGGGTCTACTGTTTGAAGATATTCCAATATCTTTTCAGCATTGCCCGAATCGATGAGTTCTTTATCTGATGCAGATAAGTTCCTTCCAGAACCAGCCGCTGTCAGTGGACTTGTGCTTTCTTCGGCAATTGTGTGGTTTTTGCAAAGAAGTGACTGGATATAGTAATGTGACCCTCCGACGAGAATCGGAACTTTTCCGCGAGAGTGAATTGCATCAATTGACCGCTGAGCTTCGACCACGAATTGTGGCACTGTATATTCTATTTTCAGATCCTCGATGTGACCCAGTAAATGGTGTGGCACACCTTCTCGCTCAAGGATGGGATGCTTGTTTGTGATTATCGGTAATCCAGCATAGGTCTGTATTGTATCGCTGTTGATGATTTCCCCGTTGACTGCTTTCGCAAGGGCGATACTAAGCTATTAAAAGAAACTTAGTCTAAACTTTTCCTTTGTCTTTTAGAGCAACAAATCTAACCTTAGATTTACCCACACCTGTAGTCCCTATTATGGCAATCAGATTTTTCAGACTGCTCATTTCGCCATAGCTATTAAGGTATTGAATTTTAAAATGTCGTAAATCTCGACGATGTGGTGGTGTCATCGCGATCGCGTGTCAGGCGCAGATTCTTAGAGCTGGGTAACTCCACATTTATATTTTGAAGTAACAAATTCGTTAAGAGAAGTTAATTCAAAGAATCATATTCTAAGCCTTAACACACGAGTAAAATATGCTATGACAGAATCACGATTTCAACGGCCGGCTCCTCCTGAGCACGCAATAATGTATGTATATGCTGCTGTTCTCTGTTTTCACATTTAAGTGCTGCTGGATGCTAAGTGATTCAGAGCATCGCGGGTTGCAATTTTCGACAGCGAGGGTTCTCCACAAGAATCAACTAATGACGAAGATGGGCGGAAGAAATATGACTCTCTCTTCGGTACTCTGCTCGAAGCTATTGAACCTAGTGGCAATGTTGACGACGAGGACCAAAAGCACGTTGATGGTTCTTCTCATGAAGACGAGTACGAGTTCAACCTTTTCTCTTCGGACATGTTGGCGAAGGTCAAGCTAGACTTAGGACCTCAAAGATCTAGTCCTTTTAATGATCCTTTTGCGCCTGAGATCCCGATGTCATTCATTTCTGCTCCCCAAAAAAGACCTCAGAGCTACTACATTCACCAACCCGATGACTCAGATCTAATGAAAATTAATGCAGCAGCAGTGTCCGGATATGAAGTTCTTCAGCAAGCAAGCATGAAATGGCCTGGTATGATTATGCCCTGCAGAGTGACCAGCATATCGGTATCTGGGGAAATCATAGGCTCAAAGTTGACTGAAGGCAAGAAGCACAATAACCCAGGCAAAAAGCGGCGACAAGTTCTACTACAGCGAAAAGCTCGGAATGCTAAGCGTAATTCAGAGAAAGTCAGTAAACAGAAAGGATGGCGTAGATATGAAGGTGCTGCCATGAGTACACATATAGCTCAGAGACAACGAAGTGGAGGTAAATATATTAAACGAGAGTTACCGAAGAAATAGTTATGGTCTTCCGCTGTTATGTATATTATATTCTGAAAACGCCGGTGACGACTAGAGACGGTGATTTGTATATATTTTAATACAAAATTATTGCAAATATATTGCAAATTAGTTAATTAAATCTAAAGCTTGTAAACATTGCTCTTCTCCCATCCTTTCGTCTTCAACAGTCCTCCTACTTCTCCCTGTGTATCCGCATTGTTCAGCGATCGTCTGCCAGCCACGGACTCGACATAACCTTCGGGTCCGCAAACAATAGCCATGCAAGGATTAAATTTGTGTCTGCCAATCTTCCTTTTTCTTGCTACTTCGAATTCTGGAGCAGATTCAGTGTCTTCAACAAGTTTTTCTAACTGGCGAATTTCATCTTCATCCATTATGAACTCAAAAGATCCAGGCGTAGGGATATCATCTAGTCCAACAAATCGCTTCTCATCGTCAACGAAGAATGAGAATTCTGCACGACCTACACGTTCCAGAAAATATAGGAACCTTGGGAAAGGGATCTCAGACCTCTTCCTTACGGAATATAATACTTTTACCTTTCCCTTCGGCGGATTTTTTGATATGAGAACTTGTAATGCTGGAGCAATGCCCGTCCCACCCGCCAAAAACAATAGATCCTTGGTCTCAGCAGGAGAGTAGTAATCTGGCCTCATCTTTGATGGACTATCAATCATGGGTCTTCGAGGATGAGGTAATGCCGTGCGAGGGGACGCAGTTTCAGGAATGTCTAAGTCTGTAAAGGGGCCGCGTATCTCGACAGTTGAGCCGACAGACAGCGAGGAGAGCCATCTTGATACCTCGCCGTCTGCATATCGTTTAAGCAGGATAGTAAACTTGCCCTCATCTTCATTTCTTCCAAGCATTCTAAGAAGGGACTTCTTGTGGATGCTCTTGGAAGAATTTTGATTGTCGTCATGATGATCGTTTTCTTGCTCGAAAGTTGAGTCCAACGCGATCATGTAGAACAGAGGTAGAGGAGTATAACTTCTGACTATTTGTAGGTCTGGCTGTTTGACTTCTATGCTCCATAGTCTTCTCCCATCCCAATAGCCAGTGCTTGTGTTTTTTCGAGACTCTTTACGATCGAACTCATCTTCTTTGGAACCTCTTTTCGATTTTAATCGCTGCATTTTCTGGTATGTCTCGTACGGCGGAGAAAGCTCAATTATAAACAATTCATCAGAAATCTTCTCCTTGTGAGTAATTCTGTACTTTGAGAACCTTTCGGGGTTCAGAGGCTCCTCGTCTGACTCACCACTTTCGTAGAATCCTCTCTTGATCGCCCACGCACTCCAAATCAAAATGCTCAGGCCAACAACACCCGGAAGAAACCTAAAAACTCTGGATCCTCTACGACTATTCCCATATCTCTGCGGCGGCGGAAGTTGAAATTTTGCTTTCCTTGAGCTGGACGAATTGTTGGTGTTCGGTGGTGTATTGCTGGGAAGCACATAAGAAATACGATTATATGGTGAGGGAGGTGTAGGATCGCTAGGTCTTTTGGAATAGGATCGCACCGGATACGACAGCGCTAATCTTTTCAGATTTGAAGCTCGAGGACGACGGACAAGCATTGATGATACCGGGCTGATTTGCTGTTCTGCCGGTAGACAAAAAATTGTTGAACAGTGAGTGCTCTTCGTACAATCGGTGAATTGGGAGAACTACTCAGATGAGGAACGAAAAATTTAAGCTACTACATGAACGACTACGAATATGACGAGTCAAATTTCAGGGGTAACGACGATGAGCTAATCCAACTTGCACCTATAATCTAAGCAGATTTTAAGAATCCAGCTTCTGACTGTTCGTGAGGCAAATGGCGACGATATACGCTCTTTCTACACCACCGGGAAAGTCCGCTGTTGCAGTGATACGGTTTTCAGGACCTCATAGCACTGATATCCTAAGAGCGCTAACCAAGGCTGCTCTTCCACGACCACGAGTCGCAACGTTACGAAAACTATACTCGCCAGCGGAAACGGGAATCGACGAAACTAACCGCACTATTAAACGACAATATCTCATAGATCAGGCACTGACACTTTATCATCCTGGTCCACAATCCTTTACAGGAGAGGATGTCGTCGAACTGCAAACGCACGGATCACGAGCGGTTCTCGGCTCCCTTTTTGATGCCATTAGAGAAGCTTCCTTAAGATTGGCACCCTCGGTCAAAACATCGATGCCTTATAGCGAAGTAAATAGTAAACCATATGCTCCGATACGATACGCAGAGCCCGGGGAGTTCACAAAGCGTGCCTTTTTGAATGGCAAGATGGATCTAACGCAGGCAGAGGCGCTTGCAGAGGTTCTGGATGCGGAGACGTCAGTGCAGCTTCGGGCGAGTATAGATGCTGCTGGAGGATATACCAGAAACTTGTATACTGCTTGGAGGGAAAATATAGTGGAATCAATGGCGACTCTGGCAGCGGTTATCGATTTCTCCGAAGACGGTGACTTTGAGAGTAGCGAATCAGCGATGTTAGATACGGTGATGTTTCAGTTGCAGAAGTTAGTCAAAGAGATAGAGATCCACTTGTTGCACATAAAGCGATCTGAAATTGTTCTTTCCGGTATAAAGACGGTGCTTCTGGGTCCACCAAATGCAGGCAAATCTTCATTGCTAAACTTACTTGCAAATCGCGATGCTGCAATCGTGTCTTCCATTCCAGGGACGACGCGTGATTTCCTGGACGTCGGAATAGATATAGGAGGCTATAAAATTGTTTTTAGTGATACCGCCGGACTGAGAGAGCATGCAGATATGAATGAAATCGAAAGGATCGGCATCGAGAGAGCAAAAGGAAAAGGAGCGGATGCAGACCTTGTTGTTATTGTAGCTCCTGCAACACATGACCAAGGCCCGATGAGCGAATGGATATCTACAATCAAAGGGGAGCTTCAGAAGCTGAGAGGACAGCTGGCAGTGGGAGGTACTACAAAAAGGGTGATTGTGGCACTGAACAAGACTGATCGCCTGAGCTCGCCGACGGAAATCGAAGATATGGCGGACAAAATCTGCGTAGAACTGCAGGTGCTCAGAAATGACATTTTCCCAATATCCTGTACAGATCAAACAGGAATAGAAGAGTTTACCGCTGGACTGCTAAGCACGTTCCAGCGGTTCGTTTCGGACGAGGGAACGGTCGAGCCGATCAGTTCTTCGCGAAGAGCCCGGGATCTCATCGAAGACGACGTGCTGGGCTCGTTGAAGCGAGCAGCAGACTGTCATGGCGATGTTGTCATTGCTTCAGAGGAGCTAAGAGCTGCGGCAGAAGGAATTGGCAGGATTACGGGAGACAGTATCGGAATGGAAGAGGTGCTCGGTGTTGTTTTTAGTAGGTTTTGCGTAGGCAAGTAAGAGTTTAGTCGGGTTTGTGAAAAAAAGATGGGAAGGTTCAATGGATTTCTGCTTTAAGGCGTGACCTATGTGCTATATATACGCGTGAGTGCTATTACAATATCCTGAATATCTAGACAAACCATGTCGATGCACCAGAAATAACTGCTTCTGACCAATATTTAACCAAGTCCAAACATATCCTTTATCTATTTTTTTTCATATCTCGAAGTTCTACCCAAAGATCATCTCATTCGGCAGAAGAGCCCAGGTAGTTCCCAAGAAGGCCAGCAAGCTTGCGACAACAATCATGAGAATATCTAAGTTGATCTCCTTGCGCGCGAGCGATGGATGGCCCTGGAAGATCTTGAGATAAAAGATCAGAGGCAGAACCACACATATTGTGAAGCCGAGGGCGCTCCCCAAGAGTGCCATGATCCGATCAAATTCAGGAAACAGAATTGACATGATGACAATTACCACGTTCACAACCACGCGAATCAACGCCCTTAATATGTCATTTCTATATGTCCGATATACGTAGCCGGCCTTGGACCAGAACGAGGAGTACATTTGCAAAATGTCGGCGTTCTTAAGCTTCTGCGGCCGCGAACCAGACATTCCGATCATGACCTCTAGTGTAGACACGATCGGCCGAGCATTCAAAGGCGTCTTGGACAGAGGGATGATGGCGATCATGACAATTATGGCGTAGTTCAGCGATTTAGGGTACCCCTTGGTTTCCAGAATGTTTTTTGTGATCTCATCTGACACAAGGCTGCCAAACATGGCGAACCCTAGCACGGCCATGGCGGTGTCGACCAAGAACGTGAAGACATAAGAAACATTCAGACAACGCGAGAACTTGTAAGGATGACGCATGTCCCGGTACACGTTCGGAAATACCGAGTGCCCGCACCACGGCGCCATTAGAAGCCCGAGAGAGAGCGGCAGGGCCATCCAATTTGACGGAAGCCAGTGGGTCGGCATCGGGTGAAGCAGCGATCCCGGCGAGTCGGCCTTGATCAACCCGTCGACAAGGACGACGATCACTAAACCCAACGTACTCAGGATGCCCAGAATGCTGGTGAAGCTGAGCACGGACAGGGGTACGAATGAGAGCGGTATCAGGAACGCCAAGGAGAAAACTTTGTAGCAGTCCTTGGAAAGAACCGGGAACAGCGCGTTCAACGAGTCCGCAAAAAGGACCACCAGCGCCACACAAGCTCCAAGCAACTCCAACGTGAAAAGCACAGAGGTCGCGACACGGGCTTTCGGCCCGTACGCGGCATACGCAATATCCGCGTACGTGACCAGCGTAGGATCTGTCTCGAGACACCGGACCAGCGTCTTTGCCGTGTATAGCGTCGAAACCGCCGCCAGAATCATAAATAAAGAGCCCATCAACCAGCCGGCATAACTCAACGCCAGTGGCAGACTCAGCAGGCCGATGCCGACAAGTACGTTCACGGAATTGAACACTGTCTGCGGTGCTGTTGATCTACCTGGGACTACCACAACGCTGCCGCTGTTCTCGTCGACGGCAAGCGCGGTCCCGCCGCCTAGCCGCTGGTCGGCGGTATTATCTTTCACCACAGTGGGCTCTGCCACCGAGAGCGTACCGGCTACCCGAGGACGGCCAGCGGTGATGCCGAATAAACGTTGGAGGGACGTGCTTCCGCGAGCTGAGTCGGATCCTGCACCGGATAAATAATTCTGCAGGATCGAGTCCGCGCTGTAATCTGCCTGGTCGGGAGAGAACACGGACTCATCCGGCAGAACACCACCGGGACTTGCCTCCGCATCAAACTGAGCCAGCGGCCGGTAGCTGCCTATGGAAGCCTGCAGCGCGGTTGGCGTGTCGATTGTCAGAAACGACTGGGCCCTTCGATACGAGGACGCGAACCGGTCCAGCGAGTTCACTCCGCCAGCATACCGCAGAGACTGAGTCAAGGACCCTCGTCTTTTCCTAGGGAGATCCGACATCTTGCGTAACACGATCACGCGTTGTGACAGAAAGACGAAATTGGAGCTACCAGAAAAGCGGCGACGGCAGATCAAAAACCTGATTTGTCTTTTTGGCTGTTTTTGTTTATAAGGAGGTGGCTGCTTTTTATATTTGCTTGTCAGTTGCTACGTGAAGGAAACCTTAATTAGCGCTGACTCTCTGTGATCTGTGCGCTGCAGGTCACGCTGGGTGCACATCTGGCTAGCGATCTCCTCACAATTCACTCTATTGCGCGAAATTATCATCTTGCCCTACAAGAAAAAATTTTCTGAACGGTCCGGTTCCCTTACTAGATTCAGATATCTCACGAAATGAAAAGATTTTTTTTGTCGCAGCCTAGCTTAGGTCTTAGAGCCTAAAACTGTTTGAGAGCCTTTCGACCTAAATATGGTGCCATTTTCATGAGTTCCTTTAAGCAAATTCTTTCCCGTGAATTATGCCAGACAAATCAAGCTACAGTATTTCTATTTGTTTGCACAATTCGCCTTCTCAGAGAATCAAAGTAGGTGAAAGCGCAAAGTTCGCCTTTCTTGTAGAATAAAGTTGGATCTCCGTTTTAAGAATGGTTGAGATCGAAAAAAGCCAGTGTGTTGTTGTCTAATTATCGTGTCATCTGTACGAACCCCGAGACCACGATGGTTGGGAAAAACTTTCGTGATCCAGCCCATCGAAAAGCAAAAAAGTTTCTCCGCATCTGGTAGAATTCTAATCGGCAAGAGAATGTTGGCAAAACTACTGAGTTTGCTTAGCATGGCGATTCGCTGGACTCTCTTTTTGTCGAATCCTATAGGCAGGTGTATTGCTAGAAAACTAGTCTCTGTGTTGCGGTGCCAGCAAGATCCTGTGGGGTTTGGTACTTCAGAACAGCTCCGGGGATCGGAAACTTGTGGTGGCCCTGCCCCTGAGGGCGTGAAGCACGAAATGCAGAACCATCTGCAAGACAGCCACAGAAGTCAAACTGTGATGTGGCTGAGCAGTGGCTTGGCAAAAATGCGGTGCGGCTGATGCGGCTAGGTAGAGTAATCCAGATGAAACGGGGTTTTTCAAATTTTTCTGAAGGTCGTTCGTAAAAACCATCGTCGCGCCTGTCGCGAATCCACATCTTTTCAATTCCTGTAATTGCAGCGATGCGCGTCCTCCTCCTTGACTCGTACGATTCGTTTACGCTGAATCTCTCGTCACTTCTATCGCGCGCTTTAGGTCCGCTCTGCTCTTCCGCTATTGATGTCTCTGTGGTCCACACCAACGCGATCGACTCTAAGGTGCTTGTTCGTCTTGTAGATGCTTATGATATCATTGTGATCGGCCCTGGTCCGGGCTCGCCGCTGCTCAGTGAGGACACCGGTATCTTGCCGCAGCTTTGGGACTATTTGAAGACGTTTGACAACAGAGAAAATGGAGTAGACAGTGGGAAGGACAAAGGCCATCAGCCGCCGGTCGTACTGGGAGTCTGCCTTGGATTCCAAACACTCCTGAACGCATATGGACATGAGATCAGACGGCTTCCTCGTGTCAGACATGGCATAGTATCGCCTCTAGAGATAACTGGACAGGGATATTCAGATATATACACATTCGCGAGCGGTGGGAAGATCGTGGAGTGCACGCGCTATCATTCTCTCTATGCTGAGTTCAACGAAGGCAACGACAACGGCATCCTGCCTCTCGCTTGGGCTGTGGACACTGACAAAAACGGCAACGACAAGAAGATTTTGATGGCAGCAAAACATAAGCGCATGCCATTCTGGGGAGTCCAGTACCATCCGGAATCCATTTGCTCGCATTACGGTATCGAAACCCTGCAGACGCTGTATTCTCTTTCGGCAGAGTACATATCGTCAAGACGCAACTTTCTTGGCCACAATCCGGAGGCGTACATACAATATGTTCCTGAAATATCTCGTTTTCCTCTGTTACAGAGCAGTTCATTGCAAGCCGTACAAAAGAAAACTGTACGGCGAACAAGATACGCTGTGGATTGCAATACTATCTCCACAAAGGTGTTGGCTATTTGCGAATACTTTCGCTCGGTGTCGCAAGAATTTGCGCTCTTAGACTCTGCAGCCGCTCCCGGCCGATGGTCGATTATCGGTGTTCAGTCACCGTCAAGTATTCGAGTGACCTATAGTCTTGGCGAGGATTTCTTAACAGTTTACCGTGCAGATACTGCAGACGAGAAAGTATCGGTGAAGTCTACCGAGCATGTTTGGAGATATTTGTCGGAGTATATCCAGTCGCGACGCACAACTGGGTGTAGTGACGTACCTTTTGAGAGCGGCTTCATTGGATACTATAGTTACGAGTTTGGAGTTGCCGGTCTCTATGAAACCAACAATGCGACATCGTCAATTGATGGAATGCGTGGCGTTCCAGACGTGGATCTTACATATTATGAAAGGAGTTGCGTGATAGATTTGGCAGAAAGCTGTCTCTATGTGCAAACTGTTTCTCATGCTGACGATTGGCTTGAAAGCACTGCAAAGGCCATAGTCGACTTGCAGTATTGCCCGGAGGAGGACTGTACTCATGTCTCACACGAAATTTCTGTCCCTGAGAAAGACAAATATGTCTTTATTGTGGACGAAGCAAAAGAGTTTCTGTATTCTGGAGACTCTTATGAACTTACAATCACTTCCCAGACTCATATCAAGCCATCTAGCGCGCCTACGCCTTCCGAAATATGGCAAAACTACAAAAGACTCCGGAAGAACAATGCTGCACCCTATGCATGCTTTCTGTCAACACCCTCTACAAGTCTACTTAGTGGCTCCCCAGAAAGATTCCTGACGTGGGACGATCGTATACGCACCGCAGAACTTAGGCCTATTAAAGGCACTGTTAGAAAGTCTCCCTCTATCTCATTGTCACTCGCTGAAAAACTCTTATCGGGGGACCCTAAAGAGCGAGCAGAGAATCTCATGATTGTGGATCTGATCCGTCATGATCTACAAGGCTATTGTCAAGCAGGTGATGTTACCGTGCCTCAACTGATGAAGGTAGAGGAGTATGCAACTGTGTTTCAACTTGTGTCTGCTGTACGTGGCAGCTATGGAGAACAGTACTCGGGTGCAGATATTCTGAGGGGTACAATGCCTCCTGGATCAATGACCGGAGCTCCAAAGATGCGGTCTGTCGATATTATCACCGGTTTGGAGCAGCGGTGTGCGGTAGGAGTGAATGGGAAACGAGGTGTTTATTCTGGGGTAAGTGGATATTGGGATAGTGCCGGGAGGGGTGACTGGAGTGTAGTAATCAGATCTGCTGTATATGTTGCGAGCAGAAATGAGTGGCTGATTGGAGCTGGCGGAGCGATCACAGGTATGAGCGACTCCGTTAAGGAATGGGAGGAGATGGTTTTGAAGTTAAACACAGCATTGAAGGTTTGGCAATAGACCGTTAATGACTTGCAATAACCAAACTGAGTTGATGACCAACCGTATCTTTGGCGTTTTGCATATCTTTGTTATATCTCTGTTATGTAGCTCAAATGCATGTCATCTTTATAACTAATAATACATCTTGATACATGTGATCATAACGATAGACTTGCAATATACCTATCTACAAGAATGTAAACATATCTGAATAAACCTACCAAATGATACTCTGGATAATCGCACTGGTTACCCACCTAACCAATAATCTTCATAACCGTATCTATCCCAAAAAAATTTCCCCCACACCCAGATGAAATTTCTCTTTTTCCTTCACCAATGCAACAAAAAATTGAACTAAATCAACAAAAACGTGACCAAAAAGAATCATGCCTAAAGGACGAATTTTAAGATCATAGCAGCCTATAAAGGCTAACAAAGTAACAAGTCTAGGAAACATATAAAACAATAAATAGAAATAAATAAAGCGTTGAAAAAAATCTATTTGACGGAAACATGTCAAATGCCAAATTTACAAAAAAAGACTAGAGCATACAAGGAAAACAATTCAATCGTCTAAGGCACGGTGCAAATCACGTAGATCTCCAGAAATCGCCCAAGAAACATCCCTAGTCATGCCACATTCTCTCAAATCAACCACAGATAGACAGTTCTTCGAAGCAGCATCACGACAAATCCTATCTGCAATTTGTTTGCTGACCCAAACGAGCTTGCGAAGACGAAGGACTTCAAGCTCTGTCAGAGCCAGGATGGCGTCGATAAGATCCTTGCCAACATTTACTGACTTTGTCTCGCTGTCAGACCAATTGTAGAGTTTGGGTACATCCGAAACGAAGAGCTCGCCTGTGAAGGCCGTTGGCTGAAATGCAGTGCGCGATAGAACTCTGTAATCGGCGGCCAGAGGAAGATATGAGAGATCAATCTTCTTCAGATGAGGACAGGCACGCAACACGTGAATAATGGCACCAGCAGGTGCGTCTCGTGAGAGGGTGTACTGTTTCAAAAGAGGAGACTGCAGTGGATGGAGGGAAATGACTCCGCACTGTAATTCAGCGGAAGACGTGGTAACTTTACGGGCCTCGCGTCTTTCCACGGAATGTTCGTGAAATTTATAGGAATGTGGAAGTGAAGTTTTATGGGAGCTCGTTCTACCACGAGTGGAGTACAATGGCTCGGAACGATATTTCCAATCTCGCCAGCCAGCAAGAACCGTATCCCCCTTAACACGCGCACCGATTTTAGACAGATCAAGTGTTTTGACATAAGAGGCCAGCGTAGAGTCATGAGAAATAACACTGACAAACTGAGCAAATCGGTAACTAGAAGTGAACTGAGGATCCATGTACAGATAGACGTACGCTGAAGATGCCAAATATCTCGATGACTGCACCATTGCAAGCAAAGTTTGCTGCGGAAGGTACAGGCATATTTGATCTAGGATTTCCAGGGGTAAGGTATCGAGAGCAGCCTCTTTTTTAACCCATTGGTGCCTTTCAACAGATGATCTCGAATGGAACGAGCGAGCGAGCGAGTGCACAGACGCAGAAGAGGAGCGAGGAGGGTCGATGCTATACTCTGCATTGTTATTGCTTGCCAGAGTTTTCGAGCTTGTGGAGCCAGATACTTTCTCCGAGTAGGGCATCTGGTAGTGTTTGTACCTCGATTCCAAATGAGGTTGCGAATCCCTTCTGTGCTTGCTCACTGAGCCAGTCTTTCGTTTACTGGTGACTGCGCTTTTACCAGGTCTCTCCTCATCCGCCGCATCAAGAATAGCTCTAATTGCCGCACTCGTATCGCTACCAATGCCATTGTTATTACTTGCACTAACGCTACTACTGCTTGATCTACGTCTACTGCTAGACGACAGAATCAATTTGCCGGAAGTCGGTGGAGAAGAGGGAGCGAACGGAAGCTCATAGTTGTGCTCTCTAAGTACACTGTCACGGGAAAAATGTGGACCCGACGGCAACGAATTGGGGATGAGAGATCTGTATGTGTGAGTCGTGGCACTGCCGGAATTCTCGGCTCTGGATGGTTTCGATGGCCCCGACGACGACAACGGCGAAAATGCAGAAAAAGCAGACGACGAAGACATCGAGGACAGAGAGGCCGACGAAGCCGAGGAAGATGAAAGCGAATTGGCATCGAGATGAGCATTGTTCAATATGTTAGATTTGCTTTGTAAGTGCTGCTCTGAGTGGTCACGCACCGACGACGGCGAAACAAGGAGCTCGTAGAATTGCTGCCGCTGACCAGACATAGGGAGATCGTCCTCATCGACATTGGCTCGCAGCGAAGATGACGCAGACGCAGACGCAGAGGAATAGTAATAAGACGAAGATCGTAAAGACGCAGATGACGAGGTCGAGAGACCTACTGCCTGTTTGGCTATCGCCAGCTTCTGCCGAGCATCGTAAAACTGAAGAGCATTTGATAAGGCAGATAGAACAAGCGGAGACTCTCTATCCGAACGCATTGTTCTATATGTCTGGCGACTGGTTAGAACTTCGTAGAAATCCGTTTAGAAACCTATGAAATTTCTTGCAATCGTTTTAAAATAGTTTTTCACTCCCAGACTGGCTCGTCATACAAAGTAGCGAGAAAAAAAGCAGAAAAAAAACACAAGGACAATACAGTAAATAATCAATGAACTGAGTTGCGTGACCTTTAGCTGGCAGATATAACTGGATATCGCGTCATAGTCTAGAATTGAATTTTCTGGGCATCTGCAAATATATAACAACCGGGCTCCTCAAAAGCAGGCCACCAAGAACTGAGGCTGTCGGGTAGGACCATATCCTATCCCACGAGTTCGCTAGAAAGGCGGGGTGACGCCGAGCCAGTTGCGCTGTTCCGCAATCTAAGCAGTGTAACCCGCCGATGGCTAATCCACTAGATATTTCCAGCCAATCACACACTCCGAAAAAGCTATATCCATGGCAACGTTCATTAAAAATAGCTGCTCCCAATAGCGGGTCGTATCTTGGACTTGGCGAACTCTTCCTCGGGCCGTAATGACCCGCAGTGAGAACCGGCACACCTTTGCGTCATGTGATCGACAGATATGCTGTGATTTTATGTGACTCGTATATTCGCGTTGTGACTCGGAAGCATGACTTCGTTGTGTTACCCGGCTGAAGGTCTGGGGTTGCAGCAATCTCTGACGAATGATGACGGGTTAGTTCTTCCCGAGACCGGCATGTTCGGGCTCGGTTGTAGGCTTGGTTTTTGTCGCGAGTCTTGCTCAATTCTTACTGCATATACTTTTGGCGGCATCGGATGGATACCGATGTCTTTCAGTGACCAGCTGAGAGACGGGAGATTTTTTGCTCTTGGATCGTTGGGAGTTTGGGGGTTTTCCAGACACAAATAAATACTCCCGAACTGGCGAGTAACTCGGAAGTTCCATTTGCGTATCTGCTAGCAAAAAGGCCCTCTTTCGCCGTGTGAGTGATTTAGCAAAACTCCTCATTCCAATTGGATATCTAGAAGAGATATATCTGTACTCTCTGGACATATTGTGCCTACTGTGCTTGCAGGATTGCATATTTAGATACCCTTTGTCTAGTTTTTATGAAACTCATGTAAGTGGAGTAAATGTCTACAGACGGTGCATCACTCATAGCCTCGGCACTTCACGATCTTGGTGTTCGTGTGGTCTTTGGGATCGTTGGGATTCCAGTGATCGAAGTCGCAGAGGCGTTAATCAGCCGTGGAATCAAATTCATATCTTTCCGGAATGAGCAGGCTGCGTCGTATGCCGCGACGGCATATGGCTACATGACGGGCATGCCCGGTGTGCTTCTTGTCGTTGGTGGACCAGGTGTTCTCCATGCCGTTGCAGGAATAGGGAACTCAACACATAACTGTTTCCCTCTTCTTGTCCTCGCCGGATCGTCTGAGTCCTTTCAGCTCCACAAAGGCGCTTTCCAGGAGATCGATCAGGTATCAGTCCTTTCTCCTTTGACCAAGTTCGCCGCAAGGCCGCCCTGTCTAGAACAGGTTCCGTCGACGCTCGAACGCGCCTACAGAACTGCGTATTTTGGAAGACCTGGACCAACGTATGTAGATCTTCCCGCTGACTATATCCAGGGCCGGGTAGAGTTAAAGAATGTCATACCCAGCAATCTACCGCCTGCTCCACTTACCGCACCTCGGTCAGCTGGCGATCCAGAACGAATTCAACGAGCTGCTGAATTACTCAAGACTGCAAAATGCCCGCTTGTGATAATCGGCAAAGGTGCAGCCTATGCTCAAGCAGAATACCAGATCAGGAAGCTTGTACAGTCGGCGAACCTGCCTTTTCTGCCTACTCCCATGGGCAAGGGTGTTGTCTCTGACGCTTCCGAACTGAATTTTGCCGCAGCCAGAACGGCCTGTCTGAAGAATGCAGACGTGATTCTCTTGCTCGGAGGTAGACTCAACTGGATCTTGCACTATGGTGAGCCTCCCAAGTTCAATCCAGATGTGAAGATTATTCAAGTGGACATCGCGGCAGAAGAGTTAGGGTCAAACAATATTCGCGGGATTGACATCAGCATCCTCGGTGACATCGGACTAGTCGTTGATTCACTGATATCCGAGCTCGGATCCTACCGTCTTTCAGAAGTACCTTTGGCTCTTAAAGATAGTCGGGATAAGAATTCTAAGAAGGCAGAGCAGAAAGCTGCAGATTCCCGATTACCGATCACATATCAACATGCATACAAGGTCATCAGGCAGGTGATAGAAGAAACGCACACCCCTGCTCTGTACGTTTCTGAGGGAGCAAACAGCATGGACATTGCTCGGTCTGCCTTTGATGTTTACGAGCCACGCATGCGTCTTGACGCCGGTACTATGGCTACTATGGGAGTGGGAATAGGTTACGCAGTGGCTGCTTCTGTAGCTCGTCCAGATTGTGTCCCCGTCGCAATCGAGGGCGATTCAGCTTTTGGATTTTCTGCCATGGAAATCGAGACTGCTGTTCGGTCGCGACTAAAGATGGCGGTCTTTGTCATGAATAACAATGGTGTCTACCGTGGGTTGGAGGAAGATTCATACAAACAGAGCGAGTCAGGGAGTAAGCAATTGCCCAGTACCGCCTTAAGCTTCGAGACCAGGTACGATCTCATTGCAAAGGCTGTTGGCGCTCGTGGATTTCTCGTCAGAAATCCTCAGGAACTTAGTGATGCAGCAAAAGAAGCTCTCACCTGCGGAACTGTGGCGGTCGTCAATATAATCATGGATACTGGCTCAAAAACAAAATTGGAATTTGGGTGGCTGGCTAGCACCAAGAAAACAAAACTTTAAGTATACTGCCTGCTGAATCTCCTTGAGCCGTTCACAATGTAACAAATTTTAGTGCATGTTTAAGTGAGTACATATAGTAAAACTTGAACTGTATTAAAGTAAAAAGCAACCGTGCTATGTACCATGAAGATTTCTTAATATACATAACCAAAACATGAAATATATGAGAATTCAACCTCTTAGGAAAAATCGAATAAAGGACAGTTCTGTGCTAAACGCAGACTCTCATCGAAATCAGTCATTCCCAAGTTTGTCCAGCCAGTCGTTAATATCACCTGTGAGCGAATCTAGCTTCTTGTGAAAGTACAACCACCACTCTGCTCCTTCTTTTCCGGTATCACCCACGAAGTCTAGCTCACTGTCTGCAAGTGCAATCGCTGTTTCCTCCTCATCCGCGCTACTGGCAGTCGTCGTGACTGTTGTGAAACCACTGCCACCATCTGAAGATGGCGCACAATCTCCCTCGCCAAGCTTCAAGTCGTCTTTTGTGCAATTAAATCCCTGGAAAGAGTTTGTATCTACCCAGTCATCCTGTAAGGTCTCCAAGTTGCCCGCCATCGTTCCGTTGTTCTCAGCTGCAGTAAGGTTCAAAGTATTGCAGATGACATTGTATAACTCTATATTGAAAAAAGGCTGCACCTTCGTCCCACTCTCAAATGCGGGTCCCTTTGCAAGAAACAGTGCCCGCATTAAACGATGCGTGTTATTGTATCCGTGTAGACCCCGCGGATGAAAGTCTCCATTTTGCTTTCCATAAAATTTATCTCTGGTAGTCACCGCCCAACCAGCGTCCGGCACAATCCAAATATCTGCGATTCTGTCTTGGTACTTGCCACCTGACGATCCACCAAAGTGCCAATCTACAGGCATTTCATCCTTGAGATACACTTGCCAAGGCAAATGAACTCGTGATTCATCGATACCACTGTTCGCTGCCAATGAATATCGTATATTTGCGCGGGACTTCTGTATCTCGTTATATATATCTACAGTATTGTTTTGCGCATAAGGTCGGAGTCCAAACAATGGCCATCCGTCAATGTGCTGCACACCAGATAGTGCGACAAGATCATCCAAAAATATCAGCCTGTCATTTGACGTTGGTGCCATTCCATGGTCAGAAACAATCATAACATTCACAATCTCAGTTAAGTTCCTTGCGGCTATACCGTCGAATATGTCAGTAATCATTCCGTCAACCTGAACAAGACCTTCGTCCATCTGTTTTCCCCTTGTTCCATAATGATGTCCTAACGAATCGATAGTCGGAACATAAGCTAGTATTAGCTCTGGTCGCGTTTGGCTCTCCATGTCGAGCCAGCCAAGGATTCTCTGCACCTTTCGTTCGTGCGTCTCTGTCTGATTGAATTTGTCGACCTCCCAAGGCTCACCAATTTCACCCCATTGTACCTCACTGCCAGGCCACATGTGTGTCGCCGTACGTACGCCCTGTCTAGTCGATGTAACCCAGATTGGCTCACCGCCCCACCATTTTCGATTTAGTGACTCGTCTGGATGCTGATAGTAGAACTCCTCCTGCGTGTCAGGATCCCAAAATGAATTTCCAACAATGCCGTGCGATGAAGGGTACAAACCTGTCACAATAGTGTAGTGGTTGGGAAATGTGACAGACGGAAATGACGGATACATGAAGGGGGCAGAGAATTCCGAAGTGTAAAGGTTATGCAAGGTCGGTGTCAACGAAGTTGATAAGTAGTCTGGCCTAAACCCATCTAACGATATCAATATTGTTGTGCTATTGAAAGTATGTGTACCGTTTGAAAGAACGGTCTTGGTCCCGCTAATATCTCCCATTGAATTCGAATCTGACTCTGAACTCGAATCCGACGAAGAAATGCTGTGTTTCAACCGATCGATCAGACTTCTTTTCCAGACTGCTATATAAATCGCCCCTCCGATAATGAGGCCAACTGCCACAAGGAGCAGAACAAATAGAGTTGTCTTCAAGAATGATATTCTCGAACGCTTTTCGCGAAGAAATTTGAGATGCGTCTCGGCGTCGAGCTCAATCTCGTCTGCGGACTGTTCTGCATCATCAGCCGGCGCGAGTCTGTCGTAACCACCTTTGTCTTGCAGATCATCCAGTTGATCCTTTGGTCTTCGCTTGTTTTTGGATTTTCCAGCATAATACTGGTCAGTGCCGCTGCGTGCTGATCGAATGAGCTTCTCGGACATATCCTCGTCCAATAAGACTGAACGGTCGATCGCTCTGGAATCAAAGTTGCCGGTAATGTCTTCTTCTTCCAGAGAAGATTCAGACACTAGCGACTCCAAGGAATCTCTTCGCGTAGTCATCTGTTTAATCTCGTAGCTCTTATAATGATAATATCGTTTGCCTCCAAGAAAGACTTTAGAATTATATATGTTCTTTAATCTACGACCACAAAAAGAAATAATTTCGACAGGATGTTTCCGTCAGGTTATCTGTGACATTTGTTGCTCATTTGCAGTTGGAATCATCGAATTATTCCGCAAATACGCAATCAACTCAAATTGATAAAACACATATATAAGATACATCTAATATTCAAAAATAACTAAACCAATTGGCAACTAGTTCAACGACAAAGGACACATCATCTTCAAACTACAAAATATAGATTTCAAAGAGACGAAAAATACGATAACATAGGCCGAAATTGAATCTACAGATATAATATATTTCCATAAATAACTGAAACATACCTAACGGCTTCTGAAGAGTATGACTGGTGACATTGAAGTGGACTTATACCAATTAATAGGCCAGCTCGTCGGCAAGCTTGAGAAAGTGTACGAAAACTTCTATAAGTTAGATTACAACTTTGAAGGATGTGATGTGATTTATGATAACATACTGGTTGACAATCGGTATGGCCGAACTTTGGCGCAATCTGTCATAAACGATGGTAGATTGGCTTATGCTATACCAAAGATCGTGAGGTCACGGGAAGCTTTTACTGATGCGAAGCGCTTCGTAGTGAGTCGAGACAGAGGAGGAGCGATGTCAGCAGTACGTGTAGCTACCGATGTTGCACGAGAAGTATTAAATGACCGATGAGGAGCAATACAACACATGATAGACGGTGACAATTCTACACTGTGATTTATGCACAGAACAATACAAACTGCGAGTTGTCATTAACGGTGGAGATACAGCTTGGAAGGATGAGGCAGAGCGGGAGTGGTACGGAGTGAGTGTCACTACTGTATCGCACCACTACTCTAAATTCTAAATATGGTGACCGGAGCGAAAGTTAGAGGCACTATGTAAGAAATCAAGACGAATTTGTGATAAGGTGTGTAAATTTTTGTCATTTGAAACCAAAAATATATCTAACTTTAAAACCTCTTCTATTCCCTACACATCTCTCATCTAGCTAATCCACTCTATTTAACAATGTATGGCAAAAAAAACAGTATCTCCAACTAACAAACAATTTATAAACACCATAAAAATAACACCAATGACATCAAATAATTAATAAATTAATGACTTCCTCTATTCAAAACCGCTATTCAGCGTCAATTTCTACTATATGACCTGCAAATGTTTTTTTGAATTCATGCCATGGATATCTTCGTTACCATCAATGAATTCAATGCGCTCGTGAAAAAAAAAAAAAAAAAAAATATTTTGATATCTCTCGTGCTCTTGTCTACCATCCGAACGACTCTGAGTGGAACTCAACATTGAGGCTCTCCCACAACAGGTCAGAACATCCGTTCCGCGAAGCACGAACAAGGGGAGAAGGCCCACATACAGCAACAGCACACAATGTGTTGGCATCTCCACCGTATTCAGCAACAGTTCTCTTGACGCTATCAATAACGTATTGCCTAATATCTGGACGTCCTTGCTCCTTGGTGACCCAGAGCTTGAAGTCAACCCCAAACTTTTCAGAGTCAAGATCGACCCACTCACTGAAAGAACGTTCCGGAACAACCCACAAGAAATCAATCTCAGGAGGCTCCTCACCGAGAGCTTGAGCAGTTCGAACCAGCTCAACGGCCTCTGGGTAAGTGTAAGAAATACCGGCACCGCCAGCAAGGAGGATGATCTTCTTGCATCCATCAAACGACTCCGGGGTTCCGTAAGGACCATGCAACATCACCTCGTGCTCCTTGGTCTCAGAATCATAAAGACTCCGGGAGAAACCCTTGCGAGCGCGAATGACAAGATCAAGAGTATCAGCGCTAGGAGGAGAGGCGATAGTGAAAGGATGGGCCTGGAACTTGGCTAGACGTGCAATCGAAACGTAACAATATTGGCCAGTGGTCCAGTGAATCTCCCGGAAAGATGACTTGACGTCGAGCATAAGCTTGACAGTATCTCCCGGCATGTTGCGCGTGCGTCCGATAACACGATGAGCATTCTTGAATCTATTGATTCTGTCCCACAAGAAGATGACTGCGCAAGTGATAACGTAAGGCTTGGTGCGCACCCAGTGAAAATAGAGAAAGGGCAGAGGTAAGACGAGAAACCAAACGTGAGCGTATAAGAAAATTTCGTACAATTTATTTCGTAAAGGAGCCAGCGACGTGAACAATATGATACCGAAACAAGTAGTCGCAATGAGCCCGACAATAGCCTCGTTGTTGACGTGCACACGAACCCAGATAGGAATGACAGCACAGTATGCGAAAACATGAGAAATAGCACCAACACAAACAACACGTCCAACGTGTCTATGCAGGACAATATATCCTTCATGCGACCAACCAGTCCACTGGACCAGAAGTCCGGTCTTGGATCCAAGTAAAAAGAGAATGGGCATGTTCACAATTGACACGAGACCGATTCTGTTCGCGAAAATCTGAGTGCTCGATGCGCCACCGTGCACAAATGTGTACAGAATATTGAGCCCAAGATACGATGCAATGATGAACATGGTTCCAAACGACTCAGAATATCTCCCGCCTGGCTGATAGAGCAGCACAGACGAGATCTTGCGGTAATACTTGGTGAACACGCCGACCTTCGGGGATCCAGACGAATTGTTGGGAATCAGCGGCGTTTTCTCAGACGTCTGTCTAATTGTCTTCTTGAACTGGATGATGTAGAAGTGCGAGACCACAGCGATAAGGAAGAATCCGACCACGATGATGTTATAGCTCAAGTAGAATCTGCGAGACCAGTTACGACCAGCATCGTCGAAAGCAAGCTGTCGCATCTGCGCCAACTCCACCTCCGAATACGACATGGTATCGTTCATTTCCGTCATGTCCAGTGCTTCCAGATGATGAAAAACAATCCTAGAGGACGAAAGGATAGATGAAAACGAAAGGATACGAGTAGAGAGTGAAAGAAATGTGAAGGAAGAGTAAAAGAAAAACAGACGAGGAAAAGAGTAAGGAAAAAAGAAGCAACCAGCCAAACAAGAGACGGCAAGATCACACAATGGAGGGATAGGCAAAATTAGCTAAGTGCGATCGATAGAGGGACTCATTTCAAGCGCGTAGAGATAAGCACAAAGAAAGACCAATACTGAAATGTCGCTGAATAATACCTTTAACACTTTATTTGTGAACATGTAGTGTAATCTGCGCCGCAAACATCACCATTTTCTGGCATAAGGTCTAGTGATCCACTAGCTCACTAGTTTTAGCGTTGCCTTACGCCGGGTAACAGCACCACTTGCTAGTCGTTGCGGATTTTCCTTAATCGGCTTGCTTTTAAAAACCTTTCCAGCAGTTCTCAAGCTCTGGAAACAGCTACCCTATACGGTGTGGCATCTACAGAGTATCAACAGAGCATGCTCAGCGGCTTATGCGATGCATTGCTGTGAATCAACCATTGACCATTGAACATTGAAATGGCGAGCTTCGAATGTAAAGAGAGGAACCAGTTATCAAGTTACCATCGCAAGACGGCGATTAGCCTCAAGCAGGGTAACTAAAAGCAGAACCACACACGAGTTACTTCAATTGACAATGCGATACCGAGCTCGGCGCTATCTTATCTTTATCGGCGTTGACATTCCATGACACTGGGCGCTATCAAACAAACAATCATTTGTTCCACTCTTAGTACCCTACACGGTCTGCTCCTGATGCATTAGCTCGTCTTTGACAAAGGACCTCTACAGCATAGACGCGAGCGATAAATTTTCGAGGTCGTAAGCTGCGACAAGCAGGTCAGTAGACGAGTTGCTGAACTTTTGGCGTCATATACCAATGGCGACTCTGTAAGCCAGCGACCGTCGTATTGGGTTAATTTGTATTTTCCTGGTAATCCAGCTACAATGGGAATTCCGATACGCTAACCTGTTTCGTAGAAAATATCCACATCCGGTAATACTGCTCTTTTCAGTTAACGTTAGTTACCCGGTTGTTCACGGTTCAAATGCGACTCCAATAATTACCCTGCCATTACGAATTAACCTAACCTTGATTACATGCAAAGTGTGCGCACACCACACGGCGATTCTTGAAACATATATCGCAATCTGTTTCAATGCTTTTTTTCTCGTTCTTTAAAACGCTCATAGACCAGCAGGTAGGTTCTGGTAATCTGGCTCAGCAGGCTACGCTGATTTGTCTAGAATGTTGATGATTGCTAACAAATTAGGTCACTGTCGAGGTATATATATAAAATTTGATCCGAACGGATCTAGGTTTGATCCTTCGATCTATCGATTAGACTCGAATCAGGCTAACTTGTCAGCTCAAAAATGATCTGTCGATTATCGGTACACTCAAGTCGGTCGACCAGTATTTGAACATCAAGCTCGACGATATTAGCGTTGTCGATGAGGTCAAGTATCCGCATTTGGTATGTCAAAAATTTTATGGCTTTTTTGTTCGCATCGATGCATCTAACTATCGTAGTCCGCGGTCAAAAACGTTTTTATCCGTGGATCCGTTGTTCGCTACATACACTTCGCTGCTGCAGCGGTCGACACCGCCTTGCTAGAGGACGCGTCCCGACGAGAGGCTACCGACCAGGCCGCCAAGCAGAACGCACGATGATCATTTGCGTCAGCACTCCCTTCTCATCACTGCCTTCATAGAACATCGTATGTTACTCACTTGCTGCCTTGTTCTCGGCTCAGATCAACCGCCTGTACGAATAGTAATCGAACATCATTGTATCATTAGATCCTCAAGAATGAAAGTCTATTTATATGTACAAAGATAATCTACATGCAATCACGGCATCTGCTTCATAGCATACGAGAGAATCTCGCCCACTTCAGGATACTCGACCTCTGCGTGCTCCATTGCCCACTCTGTCCAGCGTTTCAGAAAAGAAGAACCTCGTGCCAATGTCTCCATATCTCCAACCACGCACAAATGTCGTTTTGGTCTTGTCATAGCCACATTCAATCTGCGATTGTCCTTCAGAAACCCTATCTCGCCCTTGTCGTTGCTTCGGACAAGTGAGATAACTATGCATTCTTTCTCTCGCCCTTGAAACCCGTCTACAGAAGATACTTCCACTGTCTCTTCTTGTCCGGCGGCTTCTTGCCAAATACTTTTTATGCCTTGTCGTAGTCGTCGCGAAATCAGGTCAACGTGCGCATTGTACGGAGATATGACGCCTATGTCTGTCGGCTTAAGTCCTTTCTCAAGCAACCCGGCCACATATTTAACCACAATCCATGCCTCGAGATCATTCTGTTTGCTCTCGCTCTCTTCCACAACAGACTCCTCAAACTCACCGCCTTGGGTATCAATCCATACAAACTTCGCCTGTGTCTCTTCAACGTCTTCAACGTGCTCTAAATCGGCAAGAATAATGTCTTTGACATCTTCTCCACCTGACAACTTTCCCTCATACATCTCCTTCGAGGGAAAACTCATGATACACTCGTTCATTCGGTACTGCACATCTAACAGCTTTTTGAAATCGTTGCCGTGCATCTTTACCAGTCTATCGAACAGGGTCTGACCAAGAATCCTTTCATTTCCAGCATCCTTGATAGTAGGTGGAAGCTGCTGATTGTCACCAGCGATAATCAGACGGTGAGCTTCTGGATGAAGAAGCACCGGAATCCAACACTGAGGTTCGAGCGACTGGGACACCTCGTCGATTATAATAGTAGCAAATTCTATTCCCTGCAAAAACGAGCTTCCTGCTCCATGAAGCGTAGATACAATCACTGATCCTGCCGACAGCATCTCCCGCAGTGCTTTCTTTTCTCGCACACGATACTCTTTCCTGAGGTCTCGGATAGATCGATATATCTCCCCGCGCTCTCGTCCAGACCGGCTTTTCTTGATCGCTGACAGATTCGTGTCAATCTCATTACGGATATCTCGTACAAGCATGCTTGATTCGGAGGTACGGAGCAATAGATCCAAAGAATGCGCTTGAGTAGACGGTAGCAATCTGGCGGGATGACCAATTCGAAGAATACTCGTATGTGGTAGGAGACCATGTAGACGCTCAAGAATTGTGTCGACTGAAATGTTGCTTGGTCCACAAACTAGCACTCGTTCACCCTGTGCTACCAGCTGTCTAATGATCTCAATTACCGTATATGTTTTGCCTGTCTACCTGAATTAGCTAGTAACCTCATATGACTGTTAGAGTAATGATAGCATACCCCCGGCGGCCCATGAATAATTGACACTTCAGAGTCGCTGACAGCAAACTCCACAGCAGCTTTCTGAGAAGCATTAAGGTCTTGATTAAAGAAGTCAATTTTGCTTATCCGTGGTAGCACAGGCTTTGCGGTACCTAGCAGAATCTGCTGTAATCTAGTCGTAGATTTCAGATCATGGAGTCTTGCAAGTGTCTCATTCATCCTGGTTCAGTTAACAGAAAAATCTCAATAAACATGTCGCACTATAACCTATAGATATAACCTGTGATATAACCTGTAGTAGTCATACCTGGCATATGTGATATTGTTTACTAGTTTCACGACCCAGAGTCTTCCTTCCAATGCCATGGCTTTGTCCGAATATCTTTCTTCCACGGCAACATTGATCCCATTTTTCGATGACTGCATGACAACTCCCTCGGCACGAGCTGGGACATCGTCAGAATTTTCTCCGCCCCTGTTCGGCTTATTTTTGCGAGCAGTCGCACTCGGCATCTTCTCTATTGCCTTGATGATAATGTCAGCTCTATTTAATGATACTCAAAGAACTCTGGCATTTCTCCAAGAAATCATTACATACTACTATATCTCCCGACCTAATACCACTATTGCTAGACTTTTCTGTATCATTGTCTTTACCGGATGCTACGCCAGTGTCAGATTCAAGCTCCACAACAACTCCACCTCCAACATCAGTACGTATGTTTGAGATCCGTAGATTGATAATAGCCAGTCCCCGTTCGCTTAACTTCTTAGCCGGAAGCGACGAAATCTTCGACTGCGTTTGGATAATATCCTGATCTCTTTCCGAGGTCAGTGCCTTCTTAAACCGACTCGGAAGGAGGTGTTGAAGATCAGTCATCTCACACTCACTAGCACTACTTGTACACGGTAAGATTGGAAAGCGTAGAATTTCCTCAAATTATTTCGTGACTACCCCTGCATAAATAAGATGACGTTTGTGGCACAGATATTCTACTATATTGTTCCCCATTTCAATACTTCATTCAAGAAAAAAAGAACGCTCTTACGATTAAATAGCAAACATCTTAAATGTTAATGTATGTCATCCATAAGTACATCATAACATGAAGAATCAAATTGAGTGATAGAATCAGCGCTCGTTCAATTGCATATTCATGAAGGAATACAATATTCCCAAGTCGTACGCAACCTTGCAACTACCAGCGACCAAGAATCCAGCCCACATTGCATGTATATACGCGAATCTACCCATCAGTAACGGTCCCGAAGATTGCGCAAGCGTTCTAGCCACGTTTACCATGCCCATGACACTGGTGCGTTCCTCACTGAGAACAACCGACGATAGAAAGGTCTGTCGAGGAGCGACATCCATACTAGCTGTGCAGGACCGAATGACCAGCAAGATCATAGCAATACTCTCTTGAGGAAAGAATCCGATAATTCCTATGATCGCTGAGCTAGGTAGATGTGTAGCAACCATGGTGATCACAGGTCCGAGCCGCTTGGCGATTGCAGTTGCAACGAGAGCTGATGCTGCGGAAATCAAATTTGTGACGAAAAAAAGAGAACCAAGCTTACCAGACTTAATCTCGAACTTTTCAATAAAATAGTAGCTGAGCCAACTTTGCGACGCTAGGGAAGAGCCGAAAGAATCAAGGCCAAATAGGAACAGCAATTGGACAACAATTTTCTGCGACCTTTTAGATAGTGGAGGGATATACTTCATGATGCCAGTTCTTGGCTTGATAGGATCCAATCGCTGCATTTCCACCATGATTTCGTTCTCTTCATCTACATCAAGTCTTTGTCGCTCGTCATCTCCATCATTGCTATCATCATCTCTCATTATGAAATCTGTCTCTCCATTTTCAGAACTTTTTCTGATTGGACGCATTGGATAAGCTTCTGATGACCTGTCTGGAGTAGAATCTTGAGGCACAGACTGAGGCACAGGTTGCATATTGGGTACATCTTCAATCTCCGTCTTCGACGATAGACCAACGGTCGCGGCAAATTTGAGCAGCGCGATCAGCGAGTATATCATAAAGATCAGACGATAGGATGACAGCTCAGTCCATCCATATCGATCCTGCACAGTCTGAACTATCCATCCACAGCTAATCATTCCAACTGCCGTACCAAAGCTTCCA
The DNA here is from genome assembly GCA_030580435.1 of Babjevia anomala. NCBI lineage: Eukaryota > Fungi > Ascomycota > Lipomycetes > Lipomycetales > Lipomycetaceae > Babjevia > Babjevia anomala. Next base: position 91,548 of record JAKTSW010000035.1, on the reverse strand, counting down.
AGCAGAGAGTACCACGCATAAATGTCCGATCTCTCCTTTAATTCGATCAATTGAGCCAAAGTGGACTCTTCAATCGCTCTAAAAGGACCAATCTCATTGCCACTGAAAACGGTTAGAATCAATTAATATAGTCAAGAATCGGTGAACTCACCTCGGTGAAATAACGCCGATGACCGCTGCAAGCAAAAGAAGCCAAAAATTCGAAGTGTAGGAAAAACAAATTCCAGATGCACACATCAATATGGTACTAATTGCGAGAATTTTTCTCCGGCCAAGCTTATCCGCAACTAAAGTTAGGACAAATGAAATTGCCACATCCCCCAATAGAGTACAGGTCATAAAAATACCGGTCTTCTGATCGTTGATGTTCAGCGTAGCAAAGAACTGCACCAGAATCAGAGTCGTCTGCCCATATCCAAACATACGTAAAAAGCGCTGCGTACAGAGAAGATGTACATCACGCGACGCATGAATGAGCGTAAAGATACCGATCTCATCAAGAAGACGAGTTACGTAGGAGGCCATTATTTATCAATTGTAAATGGGAACTCGCTGCTGCTGCTGATGCCAGTACCTTCACGGCAATGGCGACTATGTCATTTTTATATTCGCCGTTATATTCGCCGTTAGTTTAGCCGTTAGATTAGCCTCCTCGTCCAAAAGTCATGCACGAGCCTTCGAATCTAGCTCCCCAATCTAGTACACATTTTGCATTTATGGAGCCAAAACTAAAAACGTTTTGGTGTACGGCGAAGACAAACTTGTCTATTAGTAAAGCTGATTTAAATATTGTTAATAAATAAGGCTCGATGGTTTAGTGGTATAATTCTCGCTTAGGGCATTCTAACCTTAAGTTAATTTGCGAGAGGTCCCGGGTTCAATTCCCGGTTGAGCCCTTTTTTAATTTTTTGTACGTGTACACCTGTACAATCTATTTTTGTTGTCTCGGTCAAATTGAAGTTCTAACGCTTAAACTGAGATCCTCCACGTGAGAGAAAGTAAACCTCACTATATTCTCGAGGAAGACTGTCGCACCTTAGTTCACTGTCACCTGCAGCCACATTTACTTGACTTAAGCTGCAGGCGACTTGTTAAATGGCTACTCCGCTGACGCTGACGCGGCCGCAACTGGAGCATGTTTCACCGGTTTCCAGCCTTTCATCGCGCACATCGTCATTTCACCGACAGTATGCGTATAGTCAGTTAAATTCTCAAAATAATACAGCGCCAACAACGCTTTATGATGGTTCGACGATTGATCTTCCGACTTTCGGACGCCATTCTGAGAATTACCGAGTTTGTGAGTTTTTTTTTTTTGGTTTCAGAGCTGGCGTTGTCTTTATTCTGCTTTCGTTTAGGTTTTGCCGGTCTCTGCAAGAAAGGATTTCTAACGAGAAATAATTTAGCACATTATGGTGAATTGAATGCATTCAGATCCACGATCTACTACATCCGCCGGGGAGCATCCTGCATATTCTCACTATCGTTTCTCGGTTCGTTATTGCTCGCTGCTACGGTCCAGAACTTGTTTGATAAGCTATGTCGACGAGCTCGTTCATTGTGTGGCCATAATGTCAATGATGATCGGCCGTTCTATCAAGTGGAGAAAGTAAGAGCTGCCACACGCACCAAAGAGGAGAAAAAGGTAGTAAGAGATATAAATTATTACGCTGGTTTGCTGGGGTTGATCGTAAAGGAGCAACATGTCACTACGGACGATAAGTTCGTATTGCAATTATTCCGGGTAATGGATCCGCAGGAGTCACCGCAGGATAGCGTAAAAAGATATCCGGTCCTGTTGATTCACGGTCTCCTACAGAGCGCCGGTGCGTTTTGTGTAAACGATTCAGAGAGTCTTGCATTTTATCTGTTCAAGAGGTACTATTGTCTAATATTCTGTCTTGATAACCTACTGACTACTTAAAATAGTGGATATGATGTCTGGATTGGAAATAATAGATGTGGCTTTCATCATAAACATGTCGAGTACAATTACAACGATCCTCGGATGTGGGTGAGTTTTTTATTTTGAAATGTGCAATAGAAGGCTATGGCTCAATGCTAAATGCTGAAGGAATGGGATGTCCGCGATATGGCTACCAAAGATCTTCCATGTTTTGTAGATTATGTTACAATGGCAACGGGATTTGAGAAGGTATGTGAGCTATCTTGAGCATTACGAATCTATCTCATACTAAGTTTTAGATCGCGCTGGCTTGTCATTCGCAAGGAACAACACAAGCATTTTTGGCTTTATCAAAGTTTTACCGTCCTGAACTGGGAGAAAAGCTTAGCGTCTTTTGCGCTCTTTCACCTGCGGTCTATGCCGGCCCACTGGTAGACCGTCGGTTTTTCAGAGTATGTGAAAGGACCAGTATTGCTTCCTCAAAAGTCACGTGTTAACTTGATTAGTTTATTCGAAAGATGACGCCGGTGATGTATCGGCTGCTGTTTGGAATCCATGCCTTTATTCCGTCTATGCTGACTTTGCGGGATCTCATGCCACGGTCGCTATTAGGATACTTTTCGTACGCTATGTTCCACTTCATGTTTCGTTGGAGCGATGCTAGATGGGATAGAAATTTGCGCGACCGGATGTTTTATTTTTCCCCTGTATATATCAGTGCTGAAAGCATGAGGTAAGTCAGAGCAAAGTTGAACTGGTATCAAGTCGTCATTATTAAATATCGATGTAGATGGTGGTTGGGCAGAGATGGATTTGCTACTAGACGATGCATTTTCGAGGAAGACACAGCCACGCCATGGTATGATGGGCGCTGTCCACCTATCGGGCTTTGGATAGCAGAAAATGATTCACTAGTTGACGGCATAAAGCTAGTCGAGAGACTTTCGAATATCGAAAAAGACGTTCTAGTGGTAAACCAAAAAATAATTCCAAGATACGAGCATCTTGATGTCCTTTGGGCAATTGACGCAATAGAGCAGGTTGGAAAGGGCGTGAAGGAGGTCATCTGGATGACGGCACATAGAAGAGCTCAATGTAGATGTCCGGAGGATTGTGAAGATTTGTAGACAGGTTGTATTACTAAGAATCTTTTGACGGGGTTGTTTGAAAGATGGATTACACGGTTAGCAATCTGGATATTAACGTCTTATTCTTCTAGTGATATGTATGTTTCAGAATGTATTATCTCGAGATTTCTAATATATTGGTTTTTACTTGTTTTTGTGATTTTTTTGTAGTTGTGGCCGTAATGTATAGAGGACGCGTGGAAATTCCCTACGCACGTGCTTTCACGCAACGTAAGCTGTCAAAGTAAACATAAGCACGCGTCTTGGCCACACCGTTACGCATTGCTAGTGATTCTGTAAATGTCTTTGAATGTCTCCTGTTGGTAACATTTAACAAAATTGGCAACGCCTGATACTTTTTCTTTTCCATTTTTTTTTTCAAACTCTTCTATACTGACAGTAGATTTTATTCTTTGCACTTCTATTGATTTTGAAATTCTTATTGGCCGTTTATCGCCACAAAGGTTCCTTCACCGGGTACTGGATAGAAGCGTTGCCTGTTCTTGCTACTTTGCACAAATACAGATAGTGCTTGTCAATATATTTACAGCATGTCTTTCTTAAACGATTCGATTACCGACAGTAGGGATAGTCTATTGTCTGCAATCCTTGAAGAGCTGGAGCGACTAGAAGTTTCTGGTATTTCCGACAATAAACCCGATTCTGTAATTAGTGGGACCAGCTTTTTGGCAACAAATTCATTTCAGCACTCCAAGCATGTCAATACTTCCGCTGATATTGATAAATACAGCGGTATATCATCGAATGTTGCGGCTCTGAAGATGACATCTTCTAATCCGACAATGCCGGGGTTTGAAAGCACAGGTATGGAATCATTGAAACAAGAGATGTTTCAGGGTTCGCCCCGCGAGGCCTTCGATAGCGCGGCAAATAACGTCGTAGCGTATGGTCTGAGTAGTTCCTCAGTTGAGACTAAAGATGGAGAAAGTGCAATAGAGGAATCAGAGCTCGCCAGTATATTGGATCGATACACGAACAATATGGATTCTCTTTACTATGAGGAAACCGAAACCTCAAAATTACAAACGCATGCTGTTTCAGAGGATCTTTTGATCAAGCAAGAGTTATATGAAGGCAAATCTATCCCAAATCTTGGAATAGACGATATAGAGGTTGCAAATTATCCTGCTGGTGCACCTTTAGAGACTAATAACAGGTATGGCAAGCGAAGATCTGCCTTTCTAGAAATCGATCCAGATCTGCTTGTTCGGGAAGAGACGACCTACCTGACAGCGACCGAGTCTGTATCTCCAAATGTAACCGTAGAGCAGAGTCCAGATTCACAGTTGCGGTTAGAGACGAAACTATCTCATCAGCTGGAGAAGGGAGACGTAACTGAAGGACCGGAAATAGTCGAAGATTCACTGACTTCCGCTCATGATTATGAGCTACACGGAAAATTCAAAGCCTCAGAGCAAGAGAAAAAGGCCAAGGATGTCATAGAAAATTTGGTTGAGTCCGCGCTGGAGATGCACGAACTATTATTGGACGAGAACTGTAATGAAGCAGTTATGACAGAGTCTGCTGAGCCGTTATTTGATATCTCTGTTCCGATGAACATAGACAGCTTTTCCGAGAATGTATCGGAAATTGTAGAGCATATCAACGAAGTTGTCACTGAGGCTGCCACCGAGATTACAGAAGAGCCGGGCCTAATTGAACGGGATGAAGAGAAGGCTTCTAAGAAGGAGGCATTCTCTAACCAAGAGAACGAGAGAAGCTCCAACAGTTCAGTACCTCTACCAATACAAGAGCTAGCCATGGCCATTAATCTAGACTATGTCAATCCACTAGCCGGACAAGATGTCAACACAACTTCACCTAGCCAACGATCCTCGTCTAATCCAGCACAAAAAAAGGTCAAGACTAGTTCCAAGAGCTCAAAATCTCAATCTCAAGATGACGAGAATAAAGTCTTCCTTTACACATCACTGACAGGTGGTGTTTCACTCGGAAATAACGTGGCAACAAAAACAAATAGACTCGAGCTCATTTTAAAGGCTAACCGAATTGATTTCCAGCTTGTAGATACCGCTACAAATGTTAAAGCTCGGAAATTATGGTCACGATCTGCAAATGGAAAGAGGTTGCCTGGGGTTATAAGGGGAAAGGATTTTATTGGTGTAAGTTGGCCATTTATTGAAGATCGGCTGAGATTAACGAAACAATAGAGTTTTGAGGAGCTGGACGAAGCCAATGAATTTGGAGAAGTTCGAAAGATGATTTTTGAGGATCATCAGCGGTAGCTTACTTAAATGCTGTTTTATTATTTACTGAATACTTTTAACATACAAAATTATGACTCTGGCAACAAATTACACCGTATTTTGACCTGAACGAACCTGCGCAACTAAGGTCTTATTTATGCATTTATAATTAGTAGTATTGACCTTGCCCACTGTAATTGTTGGTCAAACCCGCCGTTTCGGATCCTTCGGTGCGATCCCAATCGACTAGGCATTGTGGAGGACTCCACTCTCCTCTAACCATCACTACTTCTCGGCCTGAAGGCCAGCTTTTCTTCACTTCGCGGACGTCCGGAATCGGTTGAAAAGACAGTCGTTCATTTTGTATGCGAAAATCTTTTTCCAGCTGTTCCAACTCAACTTTCAAATACCTGATTTTTCCTTTCAAACCTGAATCCTTTTCAGGTCCGCTTGATTGCGAAGTCGACCTAGAGGACTTCGAGGATATACTGATACCATTCTTGATCAAAAAGCCCCCAAATTCCTGCCTAGCGGCGACACAAAATGCAATTGCCAAGCCGACTTGTGTTTTTGACTTCTGTTCTATAGCCATGAATTTCTCTGCCTGAGCTGTTGAGTAACTCTTAGCGTCAGCAATCCATTTTCCCAATGGGGCAGTGGAGAGCGACTTTGGGAGAAGAGTATATGCAGCTGTGAATTTCTCAAGAGCGTATATAGATACACGAGAAAGTAGACTTGCAGAAGGAGGCGACTGAGAGACCTGAGACTTGTAGAGCACCAAAAGATGGAGAGATCCTGAAATCATGTTGATAATGGGGGTCAGTGTAGAAGGCTGTAGATCGAGCGGAGTGGTGGAACTAAGCCTGAGAGGATGAGTCGAAAGATATATAAGCACCGATTGCGCTTGCAGCAGATGCGCTGTTGCTTGTTTCCACTTATCTTCTAAACCACTATCTTCACGGGCAGCTTCCTCTCCAAGAGCTAACAATGCCAGCGAATAGGTCAGAAGAATCATCGATAACTCAAAATAGATGGTTGGAAGTGAAACTTTCGGAGCCTCAACAACATGAAGAGCTGATGGACTAAGTGGTAATCTCCAAAAAGTGACTGAATTCATTAGACAAACACAAATTTCTTACATATAACGGATAAAATAATATACCTATCTCACTGTCTAGTCGCAATTCATCATTCTCAAGGCCCTCTTTGATGGTAAAAAGATATGGGATGTAATCTTCCAATACCTACACCAAACCTTGTAAATAGTTGTCTAATTGTCGACCGACCCCACAATGAATCAACTTATTAATCAAAAGCATCTACCTTGACCACTTCGAGCATGAATGTAACACTCTGCCCCTTTGTGCGCTTTAGGACATCTCTCACCCTGGCTCTCTGTACATCTGCACTAGAAATGGTCTGATAGTGCTCAACAGAAGGGATACATTGACAAAATGAGAAAGCTCTTGTCGTAGGTAAAGGGAAGTAATATACCACGCTCATTTATATAGTAAGTGATATGTAGGTATGAGACGCTCGTTACTCTACGCAGTTTTACGAAACTACGGTACGGTGATCTCCAGAGGCAATCTGCTAGTAATCTGTGCAGCCTAAACTTTATCTGGCGATGACGTGCGTAGTTATCATCATATTGCATGCGTATTTTTCCGCACGATGTCGTTATAACATCTCTCCCTCACTGATTCCAACTTATCGACAATGTCATCAATTGTGAAATCAGAGAACGTATCGATACCAGTGGGTTATGAGGATGATGAGTCTGTTTCACCTGCATCTGAGGTAGGAGAGCGAGACGAAGATGTTTACGAGGATGCGGGCGATTTAAACATGGCGGTCGCGGAGACAAAGGTCTGGCTTGTAAGAATGCCCAAATTCTTGCGCGACAACTGGATGAGTTTGGAGAACTCTGGGGAAAAGGATTTAGGGACTGTCCGTATTCGGCAGGATAATTCTAATGATGTGAGTTTGGCTATTGAAGCTATTTTATCGAACTTGCACTGAGATTTGAAATGCAGATCCGGTTGATATTGTCTGATGAGGCCGGGGCAAATAACCTTCCCAAGGAGTATAAGCTATCCGTCACAAATCAGGCAGTGAAAAACACATATATTTTTACCGAAAAGAACCTTGATAGATATGAAGATGGTGTTCGATATGCTGGAAACGATACCAGTAAATCTAACGGCAGATACGAAAAACCGAAGAATCGAAGATATCAACCTTATAGTCGTGTGAATATCCCAAGTATGAGCATCCTACAAGCATATTTAAGCAGAAATTTTACTAATTTTCTAGAAAAAACTGCCCTTGTAGGAACAGTGTTTCATGAATGCTCTTTAACTGTTTCCTCAGTCGACAAGAACTACACCTCCTTTGTAGCACTGCGGCAGCAGCAAGCTGAGATGGCACCTCGCCCGCAAGTGACGGCACTCACGGAAATACCAGGAGTTACTACTGCGATGGCTGGTCCAAGCATGAAGGACAGTATGAGCATGTTTATGAAGTCACAGAAAAGGGACAAAGAACGGACCGCCGCAGAGGGCAAGGCGGCAAGAATGCCTAGGAATGAGCTGTTGGATTTGCTATTCAAACTGTTTGAAGATTATGAATACTGGAGTTTGAAAGGTCTACGAGAACGTACGAAACAGCCAGAAGCTTTTTTGAAAGAAGTATTAGAGTCTATCGCGATTTTGAACAAAAAGGGGCCATATGCGTTGAGATATAGCTTGAAGCCGGAGTATAAGGGTGGTAGAAAGGAGGATTCCAAGGAATAAGATATTGTATTATAGCAAGCAGGCACTCATTTAAACTATCATATTAATCGTATTCAATTATTCAAATACCTGGTTTGGAGCAAGTGTCACTAATACTAGTTCGAGTTTTGTGTGGGCAATGAACGATGATCCCAGAAAGTAGGCAAATTATCCAGAAACGTCTCATTTCGCTAAGAGCAACACTGATAACTAATTTTCTAAACCAGTGTGAATATACAGAACATTGCCTGATACGCACTATTGGTTTTTCAACGTAGGCTGAATCAAAATCTGTTGTAGCAATGTGAGGTTAAGTTGGTGTTACTTCGATGTAAGTTTGTAAGCTTATTTTCGAGATTGCCACTGTACTACTCCAGAAATCGTCATTTCTTATTATGCGCCATTTCTCGGTTCACCATAACTTCTCTTACTTATTTTTTTTTATCGTTTGACAGCAACACACATAGACAGCCTGGATATTGGCGTATGGAATCATAAAAATATATAATGTCAGACTCTGACTTACTTAAACAAATAGCCGACGTAGCAGGTAAGTAAAAGTCATCAACACGATTGTCGATTTGGTCGTATTTCGGATATTCTCCTCTCTTTCAAAGTCTTGCAATGTGATTCTGATCCTTTATTCTAGGTGCCATCAATAGACACAAATATGGTGCTCAGCCAACTGGTAATAGTATTTTCTGATTAAGTTTGCCAATCTGCTGTCAAAATGCTAATAATGAATTTTGCAATAGGTCATTCATACCCCCTTGGCGGATCATACCGAGGGTCGAGAGGTATTTTCAAGCACAACTACATCTACGATATCCCAGAAACTACAAGCTAATCATTCAGGTCGGAGCCGAGCATCTAGCTACCGAGGTGCATCCTCGCACCGTAACCGCACTCTAGTGTTCAATCATATATCATCTGGCTCAGGTCGCGCAAGCAACAGTAACTCGGAAACGGATAGCAATAATTCCAGCATGACGGGATATGTCACAACGCGCGACCGACATATGCAGCTGATTAACGCAAATGTATACAGCAATCTAGCTTCGGCGCGAGTGAAAGCAATGGAAGAGACACGCCTGACTCGAGAGAAGAAACGGGCGGAAAGAGAGAAGCGCAAAGCCATGATTGTAGCGAAACTAGAGGAAGTTGAAATTCAAGGACACAGATATCGAGTAGAGAAAGGAGGGAGCAAGCTGATAAGGCTTTCAGGTATGACCAAATTTTGCTGCCAAATCGATCTGCTGCTTTAACGTTACATGCGCTAATTAAGAAGACTCGGCTACCACTACAACAGATTCGCCAAAGAAGGCAGTCATTGGTGGAGTCACATTTTTACGAAGCAAAAACGGCAACTTATGGCGTAAGGGAATAGTTTCCAAAGCTCAGCGGTAAGAATAAATATTTATAGAGATTAGCATTTTTGTTGGATGTAATTACTGACAAGGGATATATTCCACAGAGAGCGAAAGATTGACCAGCACTGTCGATATTTTACAATGACCGGTTCAAACCCTCTTTCTTTATCAGCAGTGCTTTATGCACTAGATACTACTCAGTGAATAACTAACAGAAGTTTAGGGAAATGCACGCGAGGACTTTCGTGCCCCTTTAAGCACGAACCGGAGCATGTAATGCTCTGTCCACATTTTCTTTTAAACAAGTGTACGAATCCTACATGTGACCTTAGCCACACTCCAACAGCACACAACAGTCCTCTATGTGTACATTATCTGCGAGGAAACTGCTCTAATCCTAACTGCAAGTACTCCCATATGATAGTGAATCCTAATGCGGAAATTTGCCGAGATTTTGCTTTGCTAGGATACTGTGACGAGGGAGAGAACTGCAAGAAAAGGCATGTGCTTGAATGTCCTGACTTTGAAGTCACTGGTACCTGTCCTCGAGGGGAGCAGAAGTGTAAACTGAAGCATATCAGGAGAGCAGGAAGAGCCAAGCAGACGTCCCAGGATGACGCCACCGGCGAGAACAAACGAGCTAACGGTGATAACGAGAATGAAGATGCTGATGTCGTTGGTGCTGAGATTGAGAAAAAGAGAAGAAAATTAATTAATAATGGATCTGGGGACAGTGGTCAGGAGGAAGACAGCACGGAAGAGTCGTCATTTGATACCATTGCATTTACTGATACTAATAGCTCTCGGGAAGTTGGTAAGCTGCCTAGTGATGTTTTACAGGGAATTTCTAGTATGGACGATTTAGACGATAAAGAGGATGATGATGATGACTCCGAAGAAGGCGATGAAGATGAAGCTGATTTCGACTCGGATATACTAGATGAAGATGATCAATTTTCATTGGATCAGCAGGACGACTATATTCCCTTGTGATATACTACTGTCTACTTTTAGAAGAATGAGACCAGACACAAGAAACAGGACACTGAAAAAAATATAAACTAAGAAATAAATAAATTCAAGGTTGTATAATTAGATTGATTGTCGTATCACGATCAAAGTCTTAAGTTTGGCCGATGGCCAACACACATATGTGCTAAAGCAAGACTTCCTTGAACAAAAGAGACCTGGAGCCTGCAATTTTAGGCTAGTGCCACGTCAATGTAGACAGCATGTTTCATTCAATAAATGTTCGATGGATAAAATGTGTGCGTGAACGACAGGCTTACCCGCAGAGATTTCTAGATCCGACGGCGGCCAGCTGCCCAAGGGAGCTTAAGCCAACGCAAGCCATACCCGACCTTTTCAAGACAATGCATAAAGATATACAAGAAGGTAACGTATGCGCATGATTTTGAGCGGCCTAGGCCCAAAACCATGTCTTGGATCCACGGCGGCGATTTGCGGGGGAAAGCAAGAAGGACATTTGCGACAAGTTATTTAAGTTGATCCACACTATGATGTCACTGATCCAAGGTAGCCTTAGTGCTACCAGACGAATGAAAGCGTGATTCCGTGTAGAACAATATCAGAGCATACATTTCCTATATCTGCGCTATATTTTGTCGTTTGCTGGGTTTGTATCCAGGGAAATGAGCTAGTAGGATTAGTTTCCCGGTTCCCAAATATTTTCTTAATGTGACGCTGCTGCATAATTAGGTACATGTGTTGTCTGTCGTCCTACTTGCTAATACAAATATGCTTTCATTTACTTTCGGTTGCATAGCAATCCCGTTGCCACTCTGGTTTGTCTTAGGAGGTTGTTTGAAAGCAACCAAAATTGGACTTAACACGTATTAAGAAATCAAAAGTACGTTTCGAGGTGTGAATGAACTCGTAGTACAGATGCCGACCATATTAAACTGGACAACAGCCAAGTAAGAGCGCATTTAAAGTTATCAGTTCAGCGTTTCAAAGTTTAATTATATTTTTGTTTACAGGGAGAAAAACTCGAATTAAAGTTGATGGTCTGGAACCTTTGTGCGACCCTGAATCGACATCATCTACAATAAGAGATCTCTAGCTCCCATTTTAATGCGACGTGATCAAGAATAGAAATTCATAATAGTGGAATTTAAAAGTCTTTAAGGCGGAAAAACTACCTAAAATGTTCAACCTCATGACCGAAGTTAACAACAAATCATTTACAAAATCCTCAATAAATCAACAAAAAGCGCGGACATTAAATATCAAAAAAAACACAGCGTAAATAGCCAGAAATCGTGGCTAGAGAGAAAAGTCATAGACTGAAAAACAAGAAAGAACAAGCAAAACAAACCATTGCCGTCAACGTTTAAACTTGAATCCAAAAAAGACCCATTGTAGAAACAATAGCATCAGTTCTAAACCGGTGAACGTTATAGCAACTTCATTAAACAGAATCATTAGCTAAAATAGCAGAAAGACCAGCCATTCATAACCGTATCATTAAATTTCATTATATCATCACCAGTGGTCACCTCACCAGACCTTATATGACAGTGTCCTCCCAAAAAATCGTAAAGAACCATCCATGCTGAATATCATAACCAAAATTGAATATAAAACACATTAATGGGAAATCAGATAGCTAGCACCATCGAAATAAACCGATTTCTAAATGTACATATCGCGCTCATTTCAGAGTGGCCGAAGAAACTAGAAATCACGCGGAATCAAGTTTTAGAGTCTGCCGTCTCTTAACCAGCAACTCCAATTCCTCTAGGTCACAATCCTCTGTAAAAGCTCTTTTGCGACCTCTGCGACCACTCGCCTCCGCCGTCTGAGTGCTAGCAGGACTTATAAAATGTAGAATCGAACCTTCATGCACTTGGTCAATGAGTTTGTGTTTGGAAACCTTCCACATCTCTTGATTTGCTGGTGTCTGTATTCCAATCGAATCTGGAAGAATGTAAGTTTCCAAGTGAGCAGGATCTTTCAGTGCACGTGCAATTTCTGTGCTCAAGAGCGAACTGGCACAAGATGTTGCTAAAGACTGAGTAGAGGAGTCCGTAGTCATAGCCGAATAGGCTATTCCACAAAAATTTGCATTAGCCGAACGAGGCAAAATGTTAGGCTCGTATACTAGCTGCCCCTGAACCTCTGAATCCTCCTGACGATAGTTTGTAAGAATCTGGAAAAATACAAGCCCGAACATGACTACGGATGCCACCGTAATCATCTCAAACTGATCCAGCGAACCAGAACGCAAGAGAGGCGCGACATGAGTACTAATAGGAAGTGGATCCAAAAGCATTGGATCAGAGTCTCGGAGATGAATACACTGCATCGAGGTCATAAAACCCGTACCTGGGAAAGAGTCCTTTCGCTCTTGCTTGACGACGATTGGAGTACCAGCGGCGGCTATGTGATTGTTCTTGACCTTAGACACTGAGGAGAGCTTCTTCTGGAGCGCTTCGACAAAATGCTCTAGATCCTCTGCCTTGCGGGATAGCTCGCTCTTCTCTTGCTCCAAGATGCTTACCTGCTCCTCGAGGTGCTCAATGTACATTTTCTTCTTCTCTCTCGAGGCAAGACTAAGCAGAAATTAGCAAACAGATAACAATGAAATATACAAAAAATTTGAACTAACGCAGCAACTCTGTTTCTCAACAATCTATGCACATGCTTGTACTTAGCGAGATCCTCAGGCTCTAGATCCTCTTTTGTTTTTCCAGGAGGGAGTTCGGGTAACACTAACGGCTTTCGAGAGCCAATAGTATTCAACGGCGGCCTAATTTCACGGTTGAGCATGGCCGCTTTCTCAGAAATAGAATTCTTGTGTCTGCGAACACGCTTGGAGGACATTGCGATCTCTTCGGCAGCGAGTGCAGTAGCTGAACTGAGACAGGGAAACTTCTGGCTGGAAGAGGACTGTGGAGACAATGACGGCGAAACAGCCAATGCCTTCGCTTTGACTGGAACTGCGGCAGCCGACGAAGACTTTGTGCTATTTGTGTGCTTCCTTGTGTCTAGCACAGTGCTGTTTCTAACACTAACGTTCCCACCGCTAACAGTTGTGTTAGCGCCAGCATCAAGAGAGTTTGGATAACTGTTCGAACGACTTTCTAGAAAGCCCGAAGTGGCCGAGCGTCCAACAGACCGCTCATCCAATGAGGAAGAAGGCATCATTCCCTGAAACGGGATCTTCATGCTCTGACACAATGACGACGTCGACAGCATATCCCAGTCGCGAGGAATAGAGTCTACAGACTGTTCCGGAAACGCTTTCGCCACGTGGAAAAGTGGCATGTACGAACCAGACGTGCCGGTATATTCATAGGCTGGAGATGAAGCGCTGACTGTCAACGGCGAAACATAGTAGTCCGAGGAATTTAGCTCGAACTCAGGGCTGAAACTGTACGACGACCCTCCAAAGTATGAATCGCAGTTGGTTGTTGCTGGCGCAGAGCTCGGGAAAAAATCATCCTCGTCTGGTGAATAAGTCGTCTGCTGCGGATGAATGTATATCGGAGCCTGTTCGTGATATGAATGTATCTGAGGATGAGGAGCAGAATAAGATGATTGCTGCTGCACTCCGAGGACAGGCTCAATGTCAATTGGCTGAAGTTTTATAGTTGAGGCCGACATAACATCTGCCAGAGAGTTGGTGAATTTCGACGACAAAGACTTGAACAAGAAACTGAGCAGACCAGACGAAAATACTACAATAGATTCAAAAAGCCTTTCAAGAATTTGAGGTATCAGACCGCTGAAGCGAGGAAAGAAGGCATATATAAATGAAGAATATCAATTACATTTCCCAAATGGGCCTCATGCATTGTCTAAAATCACAAGCTCAGTGAATCCACCGAGCTGGGCCATCAGCCCTGGGTCGGGTAGGATCTTGCCGAGTGCTAAAAATCGATACGCCATGCGTTCGACGAGTCTCGGAGATCCTCTTAGCGTCAGTCGTAGCTAGATCGGGCTTTGTTAAGTATGCTATGGATCCGTCAGCCGTAAATAACCCCACTGGCAACCCACATCTTAACATGTCTCCTACCAGTCTTCATTATTTGGTCCACTTTAGATCTCCAGAGCTTCAGCTCAATTGTGAGAAGAGACAGGTATTCATTATTGATGACAACGTCTTTTGTGGAAGCTGGTGTGTCTTGTTGCTGCTTGGAGAGAGATGCTGATCGAACCATAGACCCTTCTGTGTTACTTGCAAATCTCAGAAACTATAATATCCTGTAGTAAACTTTACTTTGCGCTCAGGCAATTTTGGGAGGAGTAAGTTCTATTTTTTGTGTCAGATACAAGAAACGCTAGACCACGTGTAGCATAGTGTCTCGGTGTGCTAAGGCACATTCATACTACATTCACCGTTTATTCCAGCAATTGCGTTAGCTCTCGCACTGCAAAACTGAACTATCAGTGGGAAAAAATATTAACTTAGTGAACATCAGGCCGCGGCGAACCTCATATTCAATATATGGCCTTTTTTTTTGTAACCTGGTTTGGCTAATAAGTTTGTGTCGAAGTTGGATGAGCCAGAGTTATTGAACGAATGCGTGGACGCAGTATCGATTTTCGTGTTCGTTAATTCAATGAACATATGCAGTAATTCGCCTAGACTGCTAAAGGTCGGACAATATACTGGGAATTAGGCAGGCATGCCAGCCCCATGATCGGCAATCTTATCGCTGACGACGAATGAAGCGGTTCACATCAACAAATTGAGAAAAGGAAGAGGGAACGGCAAACGAGCAAAGCTCATGTAAAGGTGCTGTGTACCGGAAATCTTTTGCGCCGCCAGACAAACGAGCAAGTTATCGCAAGATAATATTTATGAAATGTGACTGTAGCGAGCACTTGACCGTACTGGCGTCGAACGCGAGCTCGGGAGATATATGTCACCATATCATGAATGTAAACCGTCTGGGTGCAGTGGACTTGTAAATTGACACATTTGCCGAAGCTTTTTTTCACGATAGTGAACTTTGCTACTTACTAAATCAGCGGCCGGCCTACGGGCCACTATCTCTGTACCGTGCCGTCTGCTTCTTCCTATATTGCTCAGCGCTCGGTTACGCCTATTTTGAGCTCGCTCCTGGTCGCTTGCTCGCTCAGACATCTCTAATATCTGGACACCTGACCATTGGAGCGACCATTGGAACGGCCATTGGAACGACTGAACCTCTCAAGCACCTAAGTTTCTGGAATCTCTTGCTTTCAGTCTCTAGCCTCTAGCTCTTAGTCTCTAAGTGTGATGAGCACAGCATCAATTGTTTCTGCTGACAATTTTGTACGCCAAGCTAGCCATCCATCTGAGTAAATAACGCACGAGTTGCATTAGCTGCGCAAAAAGTTTTAATTTAATCGTCCGTTGGATTCCATGCTCCAATCCCGTCGACAGTGAGTGAGCTGCAGTCTAGATCGTACGTTGTGGGTGCGTTGCTCTGCTTTGTTGTCAGCTTTCTACTCGCGTGTCCATCTTAGTTTCTGCACGACGTGCGCAAAAGCTGCGTCCACACATCCTCTGCGATCCTAAACTCAACCCACTCTGAATTGTGAATCAGTGGCCTCGAGACGTGCCCAGCCATCGCAGGAAACGGCGTTCCCGCGAATTTGCGGACTATTGTCGGTGTTTTACGGCTCTCGGCCGGACACCCATACGAATAAGCCCCGAAATCACTATTCTGGCGATGATATCATAAATATCCTTGACACTTTCCTTTCGTGCCATATTATAACATCTTACACCGTGCTATCGGTTGGACATCGTTTGTAGGGTTTGCCTGCTGACTATCCGCGGCGCTCTGGGGTATCATTTGCGCACTTGGCACTTGGCTTGAGTCCGGCTGACCCCGCTGACAGGTCTGCCACTCCTGCTTATTGTCTGAGGCATTGGGTGCTTCAGAACATCGAGGAAGCAGATGGTTCAGATGTAAGCTGCTCTGGTATCACAGGGCCTGCGCATATGGGGTCTCACAGCGAGGTCAACCGCATGCAGCATTCTTGGCCGTGTCTTATCACGACGGCAGCGGCGGCCGTAGTATGACCGCAGAACTCTATAGGGTTCATTGGTTTCATTGGGTTCTCTGGATTCACAGCGCCGGGACTACCCACGACCTGCCAGTCGGTCTGACCGACCAACTCGCTAGGATAGATGCATTCCCCTACTACTTTATTAGATGTTCATCCGTTCTCTGGAATGAAACTCGTACAGGTCAGCTGCTAGTGGCCGCGTCACATAAATTTTTGGCAGAAACACGTCCGGTTCTCAAAGTTTACTATTTTGATGCTGGAACAATTTTTTGTATGCCAGCGGGGTCTTTTTTTAGGAGCACTTCAATGAGCATTTCCATGGGCATTGACTGTAGAACAAATTAAAGATTTGAGCTGGGGTCTTGAACATCAACCAATTCGCGACTGAACCAAAATCCTGATAAGGAACCTTGAATGGCATGTAAGACTGGAAAGAGCCCTGCAGGTCTATGTACTGCTTTGCTCTTACGCTTTTGAGAAGAGAAGCCTAAACTGATAGCACCTACCGATATGAACAGGCTCCTCATCTTCTTTTGCTAAAAGAGACGATACTGACTTATCGTATCCGGATACCGGCGATTCGCCGGTATCTGTCAGTTTGGCGCAGTTGAATGCGAGTTCGGGCCAGCCATGATTCGAAGTACCTTCTCGTTCCTCAGTCTGAAAGCATGCGATATCTGGCAGACGGTCACTAAAATAGCATTAGTCTATGAAGCTCTGTGCGACCTATAGTGACTGATCGACTATGCATTTCAATGCATGTATATGCCATGTATATGCCATGCATAGTCCATGGATGAGCTCGCTTAAAGCTCGAGAGTCTGTAACACCAATTTAGTCGTGAAGTAGAACACTACAGCCTAGCTCAATCCATCCGTACGCGAATGAGCAAATGAGAATCCAGCTTTCAGACAAGCTGGCTGGGAATTGGCTGAAAGCTCACTCGTAAATACTGATTCTACGCCAGCAGTGTCATTACGTGTCATTGCTCGCCTTTTGGGTGTCTAGCATCTTCATTGTCGTTTTTTTTTACACACTGAAAAGCAGATCCGCGGCAACCATTCCAAGACGGTTCCAAGCAGCTCCAACGCGCCCTTCGAATCCTCTTCGAGTCCTCTTTGAGTCAAAACTAGGTATTTGAAAATTCTGAAAATTTAAAAACCTAGTGACATTCCGTGGATTCTTTTTTTTCAGGCAAATTTATCAGGCATCTGCTCGGTTTCTGCCACAAAATACGCGACTTCAGATACGCTGCACGAACGCCGTGCAAAATGTGCAGTTACAGCCCAAAATTGCAAAACCACTTTTACAGATGTAGACGCGTAAACACGGATACGCGATGAAACATTTTTTTAAGTGCTATTTTGTTTCTATTCCAAGACTATTATTTTATCAGCTCTGCTAAAATGATGATCTCCGTTCTAATTTAAAATTTTTTGCGACCTAATTTGCAATCAGAAAGATCTCATGTTCAAACAACAGCCCTTATCACATTGCAATTAAAAACGAAAACACTCATGCCTATGCCTATGCCAACGACTCTTGATTATCCACTTTTAATTCGTAAAATCTCGTTTTAAAATGATCGGAGAATTTACTATCAAATAAGACGGTTAACAATAGGTAAAATTAAAAAAGGAGAGCCGAATCGATATTGCAATATCAAAAAAAAAGTATAAATACTGATTGGATGTCATTTTTTCCTGATTGGGAAAAAATACCAAAATATATGCGGTCGCTAATTTAATGAATGCCAGTGAACGCGAAATTACGATCCTCCTCGCCTGGACATGCGCTTAAATTTCAGGACAAGAATGCGGACTGGGTCCAAAGCTTATTAACTAACGAGCCGGCGGCTATTTTTAAATTTGTTTGTAGACCTTTTTTGTCATTCGTGCCTTAGCGCTCAAAAATGCTCAGAGCTCGTAAACCACTGCTGCTCAATCCCAAGCTCGAACCTTGCAACTCAATGCAGTTTATGCTGTATTTTGCCCCTTACTGGTTACTTCAGTCCGGACTGTGGGAACTAGGTCCAGCGGCTTTTTTCCCTTCTAGGGAGCCTCACCAGGTTGTCGTCTCCTTTCTCAACTCCTCTATCGTCATCCCTCTTCTCTCTGTTAAACCTGTTTTCATGTTCTTCTTATTTTGAATTATTTTCCTCTTAGACAACACAGAAGTTGCTGTCTATGCTTTGATCCCGACCATCAGTGTTGCGTTGATGCCCGGCTCCTATATCAGCGAATATCTGAGAATATCCAGATCCGGTTTATAACGGTCGGTTGCGGTCTCTACACATTCGTGCAAGTTACAGCGTTCTCCTTAACCGTTGCCCTTTTCTGGGCGGAAAGGATTGTTCAAGATATGTACGTCTTGGTCAATCAATATCTGAGTCTCTGTGACTATTGTACTGACAAGCTCTCTAGTCACTCGTTTATAACGCGACATACAGCCAGATCTTATACGCTCGTTTCGGCTCCGTCTCATTTTTTTGTTGATCTTAGTCACTCTTTTCTGTCTATTACTTTTGTTGTTATATTTGGTGCAGTCAGCGTATTTATTTTTTCTCGATTCCTCTGCTCTGGAGAGTCTTATATATCCTAAATTTTGCAATTCGACTCGATATGTGGCTTGCAAGATGTACAGCGGCACTCGTTCTTGTGCTACTGTTTTCAGAGTCGTTCGCGTCAGCTTTCTGGCCGTTCCATCATCAACACGTCCGGTCAGAAGTTCCTTCGTCAAAAGACAGGCCTAAATACTACAACAAAAAGGCCGTTCACCGTCTAGTTGTACGAGCTAACAACACAGAGGCGGAGTATTTCAGTACTACTGAAATTGTATCTCAGACATCGTCATCTCTGTCATCATCTCTAGGCGGCTTTCAAAATATAGTTATACCTTCTTCGACATTATCTTCGTCTACACCCTCGATCTCTCTTCCTGAAGGCTCTTCATCTACTGGTGTGTATATTTTTGTGGTATAGAAGTATTTTAATATCCATTCTAACAGGCATAGATGGCAAATCGTCTGCTCCATCTGTCATCTCCTCTCTTCCTCCCTCCGTGTCTTCCTCACTAGCTTCTTCATATGAGTCTGCCTCTTCTACAATCAACGATGATACGCCTTTGGTGGTCTCTCGAGCATCGTCGACAGGTTCGTCTTCTCAGAATAGCGGCCCCGATTATTCTTCGACATATATAATCTATGATGCCACAGTTACAATGAGTGAAACATCTGCGACTGCTTCTGTTGTTGAATCATCTAGCGTTAGCGCAACCGAAAGTGCCCCTGATGGTGATACAACGGCAACGGCAACAGCAACTATGTCTACTGATTACAGCAGTATTACTGCTTTAAGTGCCGACGCTGTCGTATCACAATCAACAGCAACTGCTTCCGAGTCGTCAATTGAGTCACTGAGTTCAGCGTCGGAGACGTCGTTTATGACCGAGATAAGAACGAGCAGTGACTACTCAGAGGTTACGGAGACGCCGACAACCACGAGGACAGATAGTGTGAACACTGTTGTAAACACAGTTGGTGATACTAGCACATCGAATATTGCTACGAGCACCGTCATGGATGGTGTTACTTTAACCTCGATATTGTCAAGCACTATTAGTGGCAGCACTTCATCGATCACCGACAATAAGAGCACGCAATCTCGTCTACCGACTTCAACTGTGTCTGACCATGTCAGTTATTACTCTGCACATTATGCTTCACCTATCAGTGCAGTAGAAAGCCTTCCTTCTACGGATATTTCGTTTTCCGTTAGCATAACGACGAATGGGATTTCTGAGACCTCGACTATCTCATATAGTGTGTCAACGCAAGTTGCCTCCGCCTCTGATGAAGATACTACTTTGCTAAGCACCAGCGTCTTTCCCTCAGCAAGCATGGATGGCACTGCTACTTCATTTACTAGTACAGCCTCGGAAGTTGAGCTGATAGTGAGTGCTTCAATAACAAGTGCGTCAGTAACTGATAGATCACCGACTGTCTCTGTTTCTGCTTCTTCTGTTGATCTTTCGGCGAGTAGTCGAAGTATAATTAATACCGAGTCTGCCACAAGGACAGTGGTTTCGTCACCCGCAGTCTCGATGAGTTCTGCTTTTGCTATTCGTCCAACAGAGATATCAACCAGCTCAATTTCGTTCGTACCATCTACTAGAAGTCTTGTAAGCTCTTCAGAAATTTCTGAAAGGACAAGTGCATCTGCAACTGAGAAGACTTCTGCAAGTTTGCGTGATCCGAGTATGACTAACTCTGCCTCAAGTGATCCTAAGAGTCTCTATTCTTCAATAACAGTATCGGCATCGGTCACTCACTCAGTCCATCGTAGCTCAGTGACATCGGCGACGTCAGAAATCTTTGTGTCTTCTGGGTCAGCTACTTCATCGGAACCAACTCATGTTTCTGTTTCTCATACAGTGCCGGTGTCCTCTGAGTACTCGATGTCGTCTTCGAATCCAAAATCGGCTTCCGAAAGTCAATTCACGTCGAATGTGTCTCAGTCTATACCAAGCTCTGCTGTTATGCTGACTGAATCGTTATTTTATAAAATGTCAGCGTTGAGTGTGCTGGCATCTACTACGGCCTCAGTTTCCCCGTCGGCACGCACTTCGAATATCAGTTCTTTTCACAGTAGCATTTTCAAGAGCGAAAGTAATGTATACGCAGCTACAGCTTCAATTTCGTCCAGTGAAGCATCGCAACCTACTGGCTTTTCTACTTCTAGTAGGATATCAAGCGTCTCTGCATTTATGGGCATCACCAGTAATACGGCCGGACCTTCTAGTACTAGTACAGATGCATCAGAATCTGTACTATTTTCAACACAAACTGGAACAGTTTCTCAGCAACCGGAAGCAAGTGCTCCAGTAATGATATCTGGATATGTAGTTAGGCCCACGATATCCACTTTCAGTGTTTCAGTAACGTCAGGTCTATTTGTTGGTTCTCCGACAAGTACTCAATGGCTACCCGCGATTCTTATCACACAGGCGCCTGTACCTTCCAGCGCTACTGACACTGCGACTACAACCACGACGTCAGACGCTCTGCCAAATTTTATAGCCCCTACTGCTGTTGCAACGCCGTCTAGCGATTCATCGTTAGTGCAAATTGGCTTTGATTATGCGCTCAACTATCCTTTTATAGTTGCTAATCCACTTGCGGCTGCACAAATCTTTGAGTATCTGCCTGAAGGTGTCGGCTATGGTCTGAATATATCTACTGATAATGTCGTGATGCACTCCATTGAACCGTACACGACTGACCAAATGTCGTTTACCATGTCATTGGCGAGGCTGTACATTCCTTCTTCACTTGTTGATACACTAGCTGTTGATATTCATCTGCCATCATCGAGGTTTTATAATAATCCTGATCCGAGTATAAACTCCTTGATGGATTTGATCGATTCAACGATTTCGCTTATTTCAGCAAGTGGTAGTAGCAGTAGCTCCACTGGTAGTACATCGCCTTTTTTTACATCTGGATCTGATCTGAACAATACAAGTACCGACGCAAGTCAAGATAGTGATAACGATAGTACAGAGGGATCTCTTGATGGGTCTGATTCGGTACAGACATCTACGTCTAGTAAAGTTATTGGCATTGCGGTTGGTACCGTAGCAGGTACTGTGTTCTATGGAGTTGCAATGTTTTTCTTAGCCTCACGCTACCGAAAACGGCGAGCTGCCGCTGCTAAACAGAATCGTCAAAGTCTAAGTAGTGTTTTTGGTCCTGGTGCTACCGGGCCACCAGCTGTTGCGTCTGGTTTGGGTGGTGTCGCAAGTCGATTTGGTTCGCAAGCTTCACGTGTGACGGCAGGAAATGGGCGATCTGGCAATCGCTCGAGCAGAGGTAGTAGTAACGGCGCGCGAGGCCAGCCTATATCTCAGCCTGTCATGTCGGAAAATTCGCTTGGCTGGATGTGATAGTGTGACTTCGTTTTCGCCATTATCATATTCTATTTTCATTCTATGCATGACGTACGTCAATTCTTCCTAGTGGACGACTTGTACTGGATTATTCAAGTTTTTGTAAGGATTTATTTATACTTCCATTATTATATTATTACATATTGGTACCACTTATTATTCGAACTGTATTTGGTTATCATCTTCAGTTTGATCATCAGATATCGCATGTTTTTTTAACTTAATAAGTGTCATCAGAAGAATTTCTACGAGACTGCATAGCAATCTTAATTCCAAAATCCAAAAAGGATTTGGAAATCTCCAAAAACGAAGTTTGAAGATATGTCTACGTTTGTATATGAAACTTGATATTGTGGATTCTTTTTGTCCTTTTGTTCTTTAACTTTAAAATTTTGTTCTATAGAGAGTGTGTATTTTATAATCGAGGTCTATTTTAAGGCTGTTTTTATTTCGTGGTATTACTCCTGATCTTGTCTTCCAATACACGCAAGTTAACTTATTCATATATATCTATGTTTGGAATGATTATGCATGCTAATTCATGATTGTACTTCTACTTATTTCAACAAAATATTAAATTTGATATTAAACAAAAATTTCCAACTTCATACAGGTTGCTGAAGTGCTTTTAAGAGCCAATCAATGCCTTAGTCTAACAGACTAAGTAAACCAAAATTGCATAGAAAAAAACTTTCTGAAGTATCGATCTGCATCTAATTGTATCTATGTATTGAGACGTCATGTCTTGACTGTCATGCATGAAACCTCTGAGTTTTATTTAGCTCTACGACTAAACCTTGTCGTGTACAACTTCGTTTTTTCAACAGTACGTATCTTTGTGTTAATCAGCGACTGGACCACTTCCAGCAAAAGATAGGCAAGTGAACCAGACGCACGGAAAAATCCAAGGATCGCGACTGACCAAAAAATGAAGGCGAGATATCCGTTCGATCCAAGTTCGATAGGATCATAAAGTTGTGTAACGATCATAACAAGCAACATGTTACTCACCATCCAAACCAAGACGACAAGCGTTCGAATACCACGATAGTAGTCTTCCTTGATTGTCTGCTCGTTTGGAGGAGGTATCGGAACTTCTTTGCGCTCGCGCAAATTTGCCAATGCTTCCTCGTATCCGGAATCAATATCAAGCTGTTCCGATGGCATCTCGACCTCGACGACGTCTTTTCCTAGACCCGTTTTTATGACGGCTGCACCAAGGTCTGGTCTTATCTCGTTGTCACCTTTTGTTCCCCATGTTACATCATGACTAGAAAATTGAATAATTTTTTGGTAAGTGACAACCATACAAAAGAAATAAAAAAAGCAAAATAAATCTAGTTAAGGAACTCACGTATTGCAAAACGCATATACTTGCAATGTGCAAATATATGTAGGGATAAGTAAGATATATTGGCCCGCACTGGTGAAAATATGCCATGGATCTAGATAAAGAAAAGACATAACTATGTAAATTCCCATTGTCGAAAGGATAGATATGACAACATTGACGAACGCATTGTCGGTAACTTCACCCTCTTGTCTCTCTTGTACAATCTGTACAATTGAATAAACTCCACATCCGAAAGAATATGACGTGATAATGACAAATAAAACTATGCTAATTAAAAACAGCTTGTGTGCCCTAATTTTCCAAATTTACATTAGTATTTGAAAGCCAATCCGACAAATTTAGACAGCTGATTCCAGTTTAAAGTATCAGATAGGAATGTCATCACAAATGAATATTCTTACCCCTGTGGACGGTTTCCCAGTGATATTATAAATTGGGCTGCTATGAGACTAGCACAAAGTATCTTCAAAATGATGAAGATATAAAGCCCGCCATTGTGCGGAATCGGATCATTTTGTGCGCTAGCAACGTGACCCACTACAAAATAGAATGTAAGAAAGAAGTTCCCCTTTGGCACATTTGTTAGTCTTAAATCAGTTTCACGGTAACATAAGTATTCTTGAACTTACTAGTGCGAAAAAAGATAAAAGTAGGCTAAAAAACTGGTAGAGAAATTCGACATGCAACATGAATTTGCGCATAATCGAATGGTCAGTCTGCCAGATCTGCCTGAAGTGCATTTGTGAGTAGAGGGCCGCAAATAGAGCACCATTGAGCCATCTTCGACGCTGACTTATAAATTCTGCAACCGCATCTGTTTAATAAGAAACGCTATCAGTAAAAATTTAAGTGAGAAATGCTATATTTGCAAAATATTTGATGCATCATCTCGTCAGACGTACCTGGCACATCTGTTTCTCCGGTACACGCCTGCACGTGCTTGAGAATCCACTTCTCGGAGCGTTTGGCTACCAACTCCCAACAAAGGATACGATCTTCGGCGAGATACATATTTGCGGTGAATACATCTAAATAAATGATTTAACATCTCACTATAATCGTGGACTTGTTGTTCATACCTGTATGGCTTCCTTCCTGTTTGTCTCCCTTGAAGTAAGAGGCAAGCGGGCCATTACCTTGTTGATCATTCAAGAGAGCTATGTATCGGTATGCTGACAGAGCACCTGGCAAAACCGTGATATATCCAAAGACGCTCTCCATAGGTTTGTCCAAAATATTGGACATTTTGTACTCGAAATTTTGAGCTGCTACAAGCGGATTGAGGAGGTTCCTCCATCCCTTGCCTTTCATAGCGATGATCTCTCCAGAAGCACCACCTACATTTGAATCTCTATCAAACGCCTTCCAAAGATGATACAAAGAGGTCTTTCCAGGCTTTGTCCCAACATCAAGCAAGATACAAATGTTCGGCTCCATAATTGGACAGAATGCGTTAAAAAGCCATCTGTGAGAATTGAGCTTTTTGGCATTCTTTTCCTTCAAACAGAATAGCACTTGAACAGGTACAATGCCCTTTTCAGCTCCTTTAAACTTAAGGTCTGAATCAATGGACATCTGCGTCGTATACTCATACAAATGTGCTTTCACCTCCTTGCCATTGACGTAATTCTTGGCAATGCCATCCTGGTAGATACCCATCGCCGCCATGCAGTCCAGAACTCGGGGGTTAATTTTAGAGCGTCCGTCGGCCACAATTATCACAACAATTTTCTTCCATCCATCTTTACCCCACACTCGACTCTTGTTTCGAGAACACAAGTGGTGTATATTTCGCATGACAGCATGCATCGTGGATGTGAAATGCACTTCGTCCTCATTGTACATAGTAATGCAAATACAAAGCTCTGTCTCACGATCATTTGTGATTGGTCGCAAGGTGAATCCAGAACTAGCAAAGTCATCTGGCTCGCAAGTGGCAGCTGTATACCTCATGTATGTGAACTCATCATTGTCCTTCTTTGGCAAAAAGCCGTGCAGTTTGGTGGGGACCGGACAGTCAAGTACAAGATTTCCTCTAACCAATCTGACTCGCTTAGTTGCCAGAGCTTTGTTTCGACGTGGCTGGGCTGCAAAGGGAATCGAGTCAATCTGCGGACTTTCAATTTCGCTCAGATCGAGTGATCTCTTCTCGTTCTCTCCGGCATCTTTGAGGCCAAGCATAGTATACTCTGAGCTACCGAAAGAGCGTGAACTAGAGTATTCTGTCACTTCATCGCCGTAGTCGTCGGGATCTTCGCTCGCGTAGTCAGTCATTCGGGAATATGCTGCTCTGCTGCTAGTTGAACGAATTGAATATGTGGACCTAGTAGTATGTAATGGCTCATCCTGAATAAAATCGAGTTGCGACGGCTCGATTTGTGAATACTCTGACCGAAGTCCTTCTGTAAGCCTCCTCACGTTTGTGGAAAAGCCAGTAGGCGACATCATATCATGCCCATCATCAAACGTATCGTATACCGAACCATTCGTGTTATTGCCGGCTGAGTATCCTTTCATTCTATTGCCAGCTCTGACGTGACTATGGTGATCCAGAAACGGTTCTTGGTCTAATCCAACAGGTGACGCAACCCCTCCGTCGTGCATAGGAATCGCAATCATTTCGTCACTGCGATTACTGTGATAATCAATTGCAAACGAGGATTGCCCAAGATGAGTAGGCGCAGGTGGAACCGGTAATGGCATGGACTGTCCTGCATTTCTAGACATTGGGGACAGCTCTGGTCTGTCCGACTGACCTCGTGTTGGCGACTCAAGATGGGCTCTTGTTGTCACGATATGGGCTCTTACAGGAGAGTCTAATTGAGTTCCGTGAGGTGATGGTGGTACTGATTGAGCTGGCTGAGGCGATTGAGTACCATTGCTGCTGGTAAACAATGGGCTGAAAATATCATTCTCCAAGATATTGTCTCTCATTGCACGCGGAGATTTTTGGAGACGTGAATAGAACTTGCTTTGCTTAGGGCTTGAATAAAACGGACTCAATCGCTGTGGGCTCCTGTTAGAGGATCGTATAGGAGATGCAGGAGCGGAATATGGGTTTGCTGGATCATCTATATTGACTTAGTAAGTGCTCTCCAAGCGCCGTTCGTTATTTTTATATATTGCATACCAAGAGACAAATCTCTCAAGGGACTTGCATTAGCCATACTCTCTGCAGGCTCCATTCGTAGAGAAGATGCTGGAGGGGGGGTTGAAGTCCTCTTTATGATCGTAGGCGGATTTTCTCGTTCATCCCGTTCTAACGGAGCTAGCAAGCTGCGGGAGCTACTATATGCTCTTCCACCCTTTTCGAACATTCCAAAAAAATCTAAAGATTAAGATATAACCTTTGTATATATTGAAATATAGAAGAGTTAAAAGTTAATCGAATCGGTGTTACGACGGAAGGAAATCTGTACAATTTCGGAAGTTGCTGGCAATGCTTGCGAGACGTGCCGCAAACCAACAACATAAACAAATGTTAGTTGCCATGACAACATATATTAGTGCTGTTGGTCAGGGTAAATAGTCGCCATCGCACGCGAACAACGGCGAGGCTGAATATGGTTTAACCCCGCCGAATATTTTTTTTGACTTGTTTCCGTTACAGGTTAACTTTTGACTATCTTCGCGTCAATTGCCGTTGTCTTCGATTAATATTTTGGCAAAACCTCTGAATTTACCAGATTGATCGTCGCGAGAGCTCGTATCTTCTCGAACTCATTGATATAAACATATATCTGTTTTTATTTTTGGTCATACTCTTCTGCTCAATTGTCCGGAAGTTCAGTAATTGCTTCGTTTGCCGTCGAGAAAACGCAACAAATTAGAAAAGCGAATCTGCCAAATGACTCTTAATACCAACGAGGTAGCTGTCACAGCGCCTGAGAATATTATATCTGATCAGAGACTGAAGAGTTCCGCTAAGAAATATGCTGTCGAAACAGATATCGTCTATACGGAGTCTATGGATCAGTACAGATCATCCTCCATCCCAATATATCAGACTGCCACTTTCAAGCAAGCCTCGGGTTCGCAGATGGGAGAGTATGACTATACTCGCAGTGGCAATCCCACCAGAACGCAGTTAGGTAAGATTTCATGTTCTTTTCTTGTTGCCGGAGTATTAGTGCTAATTGTCAGAACGTCATATGGCGAAGATCATGAAGGCTGAAAGAGCACTGGCTGTCACAAGCGGTATGGGAGCGTTAGATGTTATCGTGCGACTTCTTCGACCTGGTGATGAAGTTATCGCTGGAGACGATCTGTATGGAGGCACACAGAGATTGCTTACATATATTGGCAACAATGGTGGGGTAATTGTTCACCATGTTGACACAACCGATCTCCCAGCTGTTCTGACCAAGGTGAGCAGCAAGACTGCCATGGTTCTGCTGGAGAGCCCCACCAACCCTCTTATCAAGATTGTGGATATACCCAGTATAACAGCAGCTGTACACAAAGCAAATCCTGAGATCATTGTTGCAGTAGACAATACTATGCTCTCGCCAGTTGCGCAGAATCCCTTGAAGTTCGGTGTCGACATAGTCTATGAATCCGCAACCAAATTTCTCAACGGGTGGGTTTAGTTTGTCTCTTCATCATCATTTGTTGTCATTGCATTGCATTTGGACTGACCATTTATCTAGTCATCATGATCTCATGGGTGGAGTCCTTGCCGTAAATGATTCCAAGATTGGTGACAGACTCTATTTTGTAATAAATGCAACCGGCTGTGCAATGACCCCTTTTGACTCATGGCTTCTTCTAAGAGGAGTTAAGACTCTTGCTCTCCGATTTGAGAGACAGCAAGCTAACTCACAATTGGTTGCTGAATACCTCGAAAGCAAGGGTTTCAAGGTCCGTTACCCCGGTCTTAAATCTCACCCTCAGTATGATCTGCACTGGAGTATGGCTCGTGGTGCTGGTGCTGTGTTGAGCTTTGAGACTGGAAGTGTTCTTGTCAGCGAAAAAATTGTTGAGGGGACCACTCTATGGGGAATTTCTGTCAGCTTTGGATGTGTAAATTCGCTTATAAGCATGCCATGTAATATGTCTCATGCCTCAATTGATCCAAAAATCCGTGCCGAAAGGGCTCTTCCAGAGGATTTGATAAGACTATGTGTTGGAATTGAAGATCCTACAGACCTTATTGAGGATCTTGAATTGGCGGTATGTTTATTTCGATTGTTTTTTATGTGTTAGGGAGTTCGAGGATGCTAATTCATATTACTTAATAGTTGCTCAAGGCAGGAGCACTGACAGCTGAAGGTGTCGCTGCGAAATTAACATAGCCAACGAATAAAAGTTCCAAAATTTCTAATGTCGCAAATTTGGATGGTCCACAGAATAAATTACATTTTGAATTGTTACTTTTCTCTTGCTAGTTTAAGTTTTGGTTTAACTATTTTGTGACATTTTCACTTTTCTGAAGATGTAAATAAATAGTCAAAGTAATATTTAGGTTCCAATTAGCAAGACGAGCCGTTCATTGATTTAGATGCCCTCTCTGTCAAGGCTTATAAAGTTTCGATTAAATTTAAGCATGTCTGTACATATGGCTTTTCTTCCAATATATCTTAATTGTTCAACTAAATATTCTAATGAATACTGTTCAAACGTCGCGCGCTCTATTGCCTATAAACCATAAACTACAGTGAAATAATAATAATACCTTACATATTGACATAGACAAAGAATCACTCTCGCTTACAAGAGGGCAAACTAACAAAAGGATCAGTTAAGAAGCAAAAGAGATAAACTGGATAACTCGAAAAATTACAAAATAGATGATTCAACAAAACTTTCTGGTCCTTCGCTTCCTCTTTATCAGTTTTCGTTTGTGATTTAGTCTGAGAACTGACGATAGTCACTCATGACTGCGAGTTTCAAACAATACTATGTACCATCTCTTTCAATTATCCAAAAACATTTTGTTATCTAACTTAAGACATCGCGTGATATTTTCCACTAATTATCGATTTCGTAGGCAGAACAGCGACCCAGTCCTTTAGTGCCTCTTCCGCATCATCAGCAAAGGGATCAGAATCAATAGTCTCATCGTTCGAATCATCTAGCACTTCAATCGTTAAATCGCCAGCTTGAGTTGTAGGCATATCAAATTTGAAGAATAACTCAATGCCACCTGCAGGCTCTGAGGCCTGCGAGTCAGTCCAGAATCTCACAAGAGCTTTCTCTTCAATACCCTTCTTTAAGATCACACCATCGCCAGATTCGGAAGAAGGAATATTGATATCAAGCTTAGCTTTGTCCTGATTGAAAGTCCCTAACGGAAGACTTTGGCATTGCGTCACGTTTGCACCGTCAACAGACACTCTAAATGATAGCTCATAAAGCTTCAGTGTTTCGCTTGGGAAATTACCGCTAAGTGAATACAAGATAAGAATGCTGGTCTGCGTTGGCTCAATTTTCCATATCGGGCGAACTAATATTGGGAGGCCGCCTAGGCTACCAGCAGACTGCACCGAGGATGAATTGAGGGTATATCCATATTTGAACGCTATTTGAGGACTGCTTTTCACCACAGATGTAGATGTTTTATATTCCTGTCGACCCTCGGCAGCCGCTGCTAGAAATGACAGGTTGGGAACAACTTTATCAATGGCTGAGGTATTGGCCAATCGGAGAACAACTTGTTGATCTTCGGACTTGAATGGAGAATCATAACCTATTGACACTTCACCGATGACCGTGGCACGTGTTGATTGTCCCCCAGACATGCTAGCGTGAACGGTTTCTGTAATAGCGCAAGAGAATCCAGGCATATACAGTTTTTGCTGGACAGGAGCTGGAACCGCGCCGACAGAAGTATCAACTGTGGTATCAGACGGCTGTTCAGTTGGTGACATAGCAGAATATGCCGGGGGTTTTTCACCTGGCGAAGTAAATGCTTCTGTAGTCGTATGCGGCGCTGTCATATCAATTGTTTCCAATTGAGGTTCTCTCTCGGTCTGCTGCTCTTCTACAGGACTTATAACGGGCTCATGTTCAGCTGCGGAAGGCATTGCAGAGTAATTACCGTTTTGCATAGCCACCGGGCTAGTAACTTCGTCCTTTGGCTTTGTAGAGACGCTTTCACTTGCTGAAGTCGCGAAACGGTCAACTGTTTGAAACACCGGCTCTGAAATCGTATTGAACGTCTCTGATGATGCAGCAGCAACTTGCAGAGGAGGCACAGTTGGTGATTCCGTGGCTGTCTGGAAGATCTCAATATGATTATGATGTGGCGGTGGAGGAGGAGGAGGCGTGGAAAGCTGATTAAACGAATGACTTGTAGCTGTGCTTGCTGAAATGGGTGAGGTAACATAAGGTTCACCGGACACTGGAGAACTTCTATCTGCAGAAATATCCCAAATCGAATTGTCAGATGCTGCACTAGGTTGAGATTGCCATGTCTGAGCGTTGGGGAGCGGAGTCTCGTTGAAAATTGTACTGGGGAGCTCGCTTCGGCGTCCTCGAGATCTTCCTGAGATTGTCGGTCTCTAAATTGCCAGATTAGAAGCATATCACCAGGAAAATGACTTGTTACAATTACTTACCGCTCGCAGAGATGTGGTAACTTTTGAAACAGCGGCGTCAGAGTCAGTTCGCTCCTCCTGGATAGCATTTGGCTTGATATCGACATTGAAGGTTGATGGAATTTCAAAAATTTTGTCCGGATCGTTCTCAGGCGAAGTATAGCCCTTTGGAGGGGCTGTAGGAATCGAGTAACCCTCGGAATCGACCTAGTGTGTAAGAAATCTACAACAGTGCCACAAATTCGAAGAAAAAGCTTACCTGGCGAGACGTTGCTGACTCAGTCACCTCAGGAACGTCGGCAGATGGCGTAATATTGTTATCGTTGATACCTGTGCTTGCTCGCGAAATACTTGGAGTTGCTCGATCTGATGCCATACTGGAAATGACCGAACTAGTTTCTGCGTCGACGGGCTTCTCACCCTTTCCTGGCGAACTAGCATTCTTTTCCGAGTTCGTTCTAAACATACCTCGACGACTTTCTGGTTTCGAGGAGGATTTGAACATATTACCGACGCGGCTGCGGAATTTACCACGTTCTTTGGAATGCGTTGATGTAGTATCTGGTAGGATAGATGTCCTTCTTCTCGACGGCGACAGTATAGGAGGAACAGCACCCTGCGGAGACTCGACCTGAATATCTGTGGCAGCACGATTAGATGGCAAGCCTGCGGGAGCACCATTGGTAGCAACCTGAACCGCAAAAATTTTAATCTCGTCTTCAGGATCGAAAGAGAGTAGCGAGTTGAGATTTTCTTCGCAGACCGATATGACTCTCTGCGATTTGTCCACTTCTGAAGTCTGGTAACGAGTTAATATGTCTTTCAACAAGATAAATCTGCCTTCATCGAGTTTTTGAAATTTCTCAAAGACTAAAGGCGCTTGACTATCCCATTCTGCTACTGCGTTGTTCACTTCCTGATGCGCATCGGCCACCTTTGTAGCGCCGACTTTAGCTCCTTTCTTTTTGAGTTTGTCAACTTTTTCTTCAGACAATTCAATATTCCTAGCAACAGAGGAGAGATTTTCCTGGATGGCATGCATCTCGTTCCAATCTCTAGACGCATTCGCCAATTCGCGGATGGGTCTTGCGATTTCTACAGACAGCTTGCTAGCAAATGACTGACTTGAGCGAGAAAGTGTCGAGGACGATTCGGCAAAGGTTTTCCATGTAGATCCGAAGGTCCTGAGAGACAGTACAGTTAGAACATTTGTGCAATTAAGCCCAAGAAAATCTTACTACCCTAAGGCAGCCATGCCCTGAATAGGCGCTCGAGTGGCAAGACGCTGAAGATTTTGTGCGTAGGCTTCCTCGACTCGCATCCTTTCGTTTATCCATTCCGCTATTTCCTCGTTCGCCAGCTTTGCATCTCGCAGACGATTTCTAAGAAGGGAGATAGCATCATTGGGCGGCAGAGAGGACTAGAAGTCAATTCTTTATTAGTATTGTAGCGATAACAATAAAGTTCTGAGTCCTGAGATCAGCGGCTTGTTCCAGGACTTCCCCGAGAGCGAAGACTACTCAATTCGATCTTCCACGAGTGCAGTCAGAGAATCGAACCTCTGACCATCTAGCAACCAGATCATTTATAGGTGTATTCGGACTCGATTCAGAGAAAGCAACAACGTGGAATCTACTCGGTAGAGTGGAATGACCGGTGACGACCGAGTTATCCGAAAAAAAAAATCATACCAAGATCTTGCTTGCATAATCAGACTGCGTGAGGTAATCCATTCTGGAATTTTGAGTGTGTCCTAGATTACACTTAAAATGGGAGACTGGATGGTGCAGGAATTTTTTTCCCCAAGGAGTGCTATATGGAGAACTCAGTTATCTACAATAACAGATAATATCTGGGAGGGCGGGGAGAGAGAGTGACGACGAGATGAGGCACGATACATCCACGACACGATGGAGGATTGGAAAAAACGGGTCGGGTCAACAAATCGGGTCAAAACAAAGAATGGTTTTGTTCAAAACACTAAATGACTCGAACACGGTGATACCCATTAAAAGTTGAACCAGTCCCCAACGACCAGTGCTATTGGTTCGTCTTACACAATAAATTCGTGAAAGACTCAACTAAGCACTTCATTATACAATGAAAGATCTAGATTTTATACTAGCTAGGTCTACTTTAAATGTCATATGCTAATACTGGATTACATATCGTTTGCGTCCTATCCAGTAATACATATATCATAAAATCACACTGATCTCAGCAACTATAGCACCGAACTAATATATGAAACCGTAAAACATAATCCGACGAGACGAGAGACAAGACAAAATATAAGCAACAAATAAAAATACAATGAGGATAAGATCAAACAAACACTTCTCAAAATGTTGATAAGTTTATAGATAGGATATCTCAGAATGCGTCTTTTCTTAAATGATATAGATCATCTATAGCATCGGTCTTACGCCTATAAACTCCCTAGAGAAGTCTAGAGGACAGTGATACCGTTGTCTGTGCTTCCAAACGCGCACGCGACTTTCGAGGAGAAATTGAAAAGCATTGCCGTATTAATTCTCTGGTGAGAAGACTTGGATAATAGGAGTTTCAGGAACCAAAATGGGGCTGGAGGTGACTGTTCTCGAGTCAGAGGTCTCGGACTCGGCGTCAAGACCGGCATTTGAATTCCTAGTCGCTCGCTTTGGCCGCGGTCTAAGAGCCTTTTCTGAGAGACACGCTCTGGGGCAGACTCCCTGTGATGATCTGTCAAGCTTCATGCAGAGAGCCCAGCCATCGTCGTACTCATGTAGAATTCTCACCAACTGTCCCTCGCTAAGTGCCAGCTCATCCTGCATGTTGGGCGTAAAGTTCATGAGCGCCCGGTGGACGTTCGAGGCGACTTTATTAGAGGAAGCGGCGAAAGGATCAGAAGGAGCAGAGACAACCATAACCGCAGTTGCAGAAGGCGATTTAAGGGCCTCAGATGAGGGCAAAGCCGCAGACGACGAAGTAGAGAGGCTACCCTGGGAGAGAGGAGGAGACTTGTCAAAAGCGGTGTCGCTCACACTGCTGAAGGACATGTCACTGGCGCTGGTGTCGCCGCTGGCAGAACTGGCGGGTCTCTCCTTGGAATCTGCCATTTTAAAGTATCCCTTGACAGAGGAATCGTCGAACATAGAAGAATTTCGTTTAGACTGCGTCTGTGTCTTGCCAGAAACAAGAGAGAGGGGTAACAGTCCAGAGGTGTGATTGTTCATGCGGACAGAGAGACGGGGCGCCGAAGTCGGAACGTAGGCAGGCAAGGGCGACGCTGGAGGATTGACGAGTCTGAAGTTGCTCTTCTCCGTCGAGGCCCCATCTGCTTTCTCCGAAGTCGCCTTTTTCTGTTGCCTTTTGGATCTCCAAAATAAGAAGATGACCGCGGCGCCGATGAACAGAACTGCTGCGATGACACCAACGATGATGCCGACTCGGCTACCTGTCGAGTTTGAGCTTCCGCTTCCGGACTGGTCCTGAGAGTCCTGCAGACTTCCATTTGAGATTGCCGCAGCAGAAGCAGAAGACAAAGACGTTGAGGTGGCGAGAGTGGTCGGCGGTGTCAACGATGAGCTGGCGATCGCCAAGCTGATCGCTGCCACCGAGCTGACCGTGCTAATACTGGCCGAGCTGGGCGCGGCGACAGCAGAGACCGAGGCGACGACACTCGCTACGCTGCTGACAGAAGCACTAGCGGCCACGGTCTTCGTGCTGGGACTTCCGGAGGCTGTCAAGAGACCTACGAGGCTACTAGAAGTCCGCTCACTTGACACCGTGTTGACGTAGGCCTTGACATTGGCAGAAGACACTTTTGAAGCCGTTGGTCGCGGAGACGTGACGGTCATTGTGCGATAGATTGTGAGCACCTGTCTCTCGACGAGACGCGCGACGGGCTCGTCGACTGGCTCTGCCACGATTCCGGCCTCGCGGCGGTGAAGAGCATGTTTGTGATGAAGCTGAGGAGCCATTGCGACGCTGTAAACAAACGACACGAACGATGAACGAGATATGAGCTAAAGAACGATGCTCTTGATCTGAGGGTTAACGAACGACTGAAGGAACGGCGAAGGAGTGACGAATTGAACTGCTTGAACGACGATAATAGAAACAAGAAGACAAAAAAACAATAAAACAAAAGAACAAAAATCAGGAAATGAGGTTAAGAAAAGGCGTGAGAACGGACGAGACGAGGAGCAAAGCGCAAAGATGCAAAAATGTAGAAATGCAAGGAAGCGTTACAGATAGATGCACGCAGGGGACGCGCTAGCAAAGTAGCATGTAAATAAACACAAGCTAGCCTAGCGCACATTCCGTAGTTCTACGCCAGCGAGAGCCTGTTCGCGACCATGCGCAGCTCCTGCCGCACTGTTGGCTGTTGGAGCTGGAGCTGCTGTTGGAGCTGAAAGACCAGCCGGTGCAGGTGCTGGTGTTTTGCAGGCAGAGCAAGCCGGAACCAGGAAACCGTAGATATCGCCAGTTTGTGAGTAGACAGTGGTGCACACACCTCTTTGCACTTGTGCTGGTCTCGGGCTCCCGTCTCGGTTCCGGTCCTTTCGGGGCGTTGGTTGGGACGCCAGTCCGTACGCGTCCCTGTCGTGCAAGCGCAACGCGTCGCGTCAAACCCCCTTTTCCCATTCAGGGAGACCCCCTTTTTCTTGCTGGAATGCGATAGAAAGAGGCCGAAACGCCGAAAACCAGGGATCGCGGCCGCTCGTCTGGACTCAGGACCGGCGCGGCTCGGCACGACCGTGGAACGACAGGCAAGCACCATTGCAATGTCTTTAAGAGACACGAGGGATCATGTCCAATAGTCTGGACAGCTCGCAGCTACAATTCTCTGAAGCATCTACAGCTACAGTTTCATGGTCCTGCCAGCAACAGGTGCAGTTTGATAGAAAGAGATGGCTTTGCATCATGTGGGCGATAGCGGTGTTTTACAGTGCCGGCTTGGGCGTTCGCTTGGGGTGATGGAGGACAGCTATATGGCGATATCGTATGACTATATATATGGCAGCGGTAACAGTTTGAAAGGACTAAAGCAAATAGACCAATTATCTTAGAAGTCTTCTATAACAACTTTTGAGTCCTCTTGCGAAGCTGTCGCCGTGTAGGATCTACTCACGTTGGGTCTTCAGTTTCTGATATAGCTTCTGGGAGAACTGAGGACAAACTTCGCGGTAAACAATTTTACTTGAATTGGTCCTCGTCACTCAAAAACCGAGAATTGATACTCTAGTGCGCGATGTAATCCTTTGATCTGCTTGCGCTTGTAGCAGCTTGTGGTACAACTTGTAGGTTGAAGCTATGGTTGCAGTTAAGTGTGCAGTTAGAGCGTAAAAGCGACACTTGAAGCTTCGTGTTATATCCTCGCATACTGTCAATCGTATAGTGACAACTTGCTTTCAATATACGACGGGTATATCTGAGGCAGAGCGTTAAGTAGTAGCGCGTTAAGTTTTCCATGTTCGACCTTAAGTCATCCGGCCAACTGACAATCTGGTGTACCAATGTTAAAATCGAACGACAGAATCCTGTCGTCGTCGTCTGTCGCTACCTTTCGCTATCTCCGTTTGAACCACAGCCAAATCCAAAAGCGGGCCAGGACAAAGACTAGGTGGGCTGCTCGACTCTTATATCAGAGTACAAATGCTGTAGCGTCATTAAGGTCGTGCTTGCGTTGCGCTAAGCTATTTGGACAAACAGAGCAAAGAGCAGAAGATGGAATAGAGGCGAAATGGCATAGGCGTAGGCACAGTTGCTCGATTATAGATCTAAACAGTAGAATCCGCAGTTGTGGATGTAACTGTAGATATAGTTGTGAACACAGCAGGTCAAGGATTTGCAGCAGCTTTGTTTGTCTGTAGTTCACGATTGTGAAGTAGGCCACATAGAAACGATCGAGTCTGAGGTATTCTCCTGCAGTCACCGAATAGTGTCACCTTCTATGTTTTGGTTGTAGTCACCGATCGTTAGCCAGCATGGTTCAACGTTAACTGTATGGCGCTGGCGTCTTCTGGTTAGACATGACTTCAGATGGCTTGACGCTTGACATGGTTTGACGTGGTTCTATCTACCTTCAGAGGAAAAGTTAACTTTTCCGAGCGCATATGTCGCGATCGAGATTCTGGTTTGCTGCTGCGCTGGTTTAAACAATTGATCGAAGATCATGACTGACCATCGATTTGTGTTTTTACGGTTGCTACATGCACATGTGTAAATGTGTAAATGTGTATTATTCGTGTATTGTATTATATTCTATGTGCGTATTCGTCTACTCCAAACATATTTCCATGATCCATCCATAATATTACATGCACTGAAAACCATCAAAGCTGCTTAGTGCCGACGCAAGTTCTAAACGGGCCCGCGGCCGAGCAGACGGCGGATACATTTGGCATTTGAGGACGCGCATTGCGACGACAGATCGGCAAAGTTTGTCGACTCCATCGTCTGCTGCGCATCCTGCTCGGCATCATGTTCCTGCTCCGGCTTGTCAACCTCGATATCGCGAACGACTCGACCATTGACGGCTCGGACGGACCGCCAATAGTACTGGTCACCGATGGACTGTACAAAACTTTGCTCGGTAGAGCCTCCGCCGAATGGCCCCTCGCCAGTCGACGGGTCCACACCAATGTAGTACCCGCTGCCAGACTGATGCGTCCACAGGTCGTTAAACTGCCCGCCGACATATCCCTGCACAGACATGCCGCGAGTGATCTCGGCCGCAATCTTAAACACCGGGCTGACCTCGTACACAGAATAGACATCCAGTGGATAGGCGTAAGACTTATTGTAAAAGCTAGAGACGTCCTCGCCGACAATCGTGCCAGTCACTCGTTGCCGCTCGCCACCAGAGCGGTACTCCTGCACGTTCTTCGACAGAGCCTTCTGCCGAAATACATACTCATCCTCCTTATCGCCAAACCGCAGCACACTCTTCACGCTGAGCTCCCTACTCGCCTTCGACGTCACGTTCAGACTGGAGCGATCCTCACTGAGTTCGCCAAAACTGTCCAGCACAAGGTCGCTAGCGCTATACTCCACAATCTCGCCGCTGCCCTCGTCCTTCGAGCTCCAGGTAAACATGTTGCCACTGACAATCCAGTCGTTGTCAATTCCATCAATCCCACCGGACACCTTGATCGTCACCTCCGCTCCTTCCCACAGGCAAGGCAGAAAAGGCGTCAAGTCGACGTCGTACACTGGCAAATCGTAAGCAGATATTCCCACTATCGGCCGCCACAGCGCAGGTGATATGCCACCAGTGAATATAATCGGAAACGGGAATGCAACACCCGCAAGCTTCCCACCAACATATACCTGCACCTCTCTGTGCGGGCCATGCGCTGGCAGATATGTGTCCGGAAACGCGTTCTTGTAGTCAGATACTACGTTCGTGTACCAAAATTCCTCCTCCGCATTCCCGCTGGCAGATATCGAGGCAATAGCCTTCTTCACGACCCTGGGCAGCTTCACCTCAACACACGCAGTATCTTGCGGCAGCGACCAGTGCGATGGCTTATCCTCCGCGCTCCTCCGCGATGATAGCGCCACAATTCCGTCTGCTTCGTTCTTGTACAGTGCATGCTTCGGCGAAAAATAAAACTTCGCAGTCATCGTCATGTTGAACCGGCCGGTATATGTGTCATCCACCAAGTTGCCCATCTCAAATATAAACTTGTTCTCCTGCTTCAGCAAGTGCAGAAACGGCGTCATGTCCTTCGTGTACTCAAAGTGAATCCCGTTGTAGGTCGGCTCTGCAGTCGACGTCCGCCACACTTCATGGTCCCCAATAAACACCATCGCCAGTCTGTCAAATTGCCGGCCCTTGCTCGTCGTCGACAGCGTAAACTGCACATGCGTAAACGGTACCTTTGGCGGTGTGTACCTACCAACAAATGGGCGGCCATACGAGAATCCAAACGAATTCTGCATCACCTCAGACTTCCACACCATAAAGCCGTGTTCTTTCGGCGGAGTGTATACCTGGAGGACCTCTAAGGGCTCTGCCTCGTTCATTTCAACATCTCCCGATGGAGCATAAACGTAGTGCTTGTGTCCTCCATTAGATCCATGACGATGCCACGGCCTTGTCCCATGCCCTTTCACTGCGCTCAGATGGGCGCTGCGAAGGGGCAGATGCAAAATAAGTAACACTATCGACAAAAGCAATAGCGTCAGTCGAATCATTCTTTTGCGTCTGTATCTTCTTTGTCTTTGAAGATCTTCGCTATGCGATAGTATCACATCGACCTGCAACAATATCGGGTTAGCAGCCGCTCGAATGGGATCAGTCGAGACATCGCGGCCTGTTTCTAAATCGTGCCTTTCATCTCCCGAGCTCAGCGTCTCCTCGTCGTACTGTAGATGATATTTCTCATCTAGCAAAGAGTAAGTCTCCATGATAACCAGAAGCGATTGAAACGCAACAGTCTAGCAAACAGCTATTGCACTACCTCTGGTAATCAACATGCACCTGAGGTCACCGACGATAGCCCCGAATTAGTGGGACGATAGCGATTCTTTTATCAGGGTAACCTTATTCTTATTTGATCACGTGACAAAAAATCAAGTCGCCGACTTAATTCAACACCGTGAACTATCATCGCCGGTCGATTCTATGAGATCGTAACTCGTAAATTTTTTTACGAATCCGCAAATGTGAGAAACATGATATATTTTATCTGAGATACATTTTTACAATTCAAAATCATGATACCGAGATTCCTTGCCTGAGAAAGATCCTTGAGACACTCAAGTCCAACTGCATTGAGATTGTAAACGACATAGTAATCACCAACTCAGTTTGGCACTAGATCCCCCTGCACCTTCAAATCATACAGCTCGTGGTCCTCATCAGTAAAAGGTAGCTTGGATAAGGTAGCTTGGATATTTCCAGCCTCAGATTTCAGGCCTTGGGGCCAGCTGTTCACCCTTGGGTGGATACTTGCTGCCTTCAGGCTTCTTACAAGTACACCACTCGGACTCAGGGACAGAATCCATAACAGACGGGATGTGCAATCCACATCCCCACCAGGACTTCTTCGAGCAGACACTGCAGTTTGTTGGCCTACACATGATTGCTTAGTTGAATGTTCCGTTGGTTAAAAATTGAGTAAATTTCGATTGTAGAGTGAAATTCGATTGTAATAGAAACGTGGATAGAATTGGGAGATTTCGATTGTCCTTTTGAAGGAATTAGCGCATATTCGTCAAACCATCTAACCTTTAACAGCGCACGTGACCATAATTAACTATTCCTCAAGAATGATAGAAATAGTCCATTGAAATGTGCACAGCACTGTTCTCGTCCATTTTTAGAGTTTTTTCGTTATATCGAGTATCATTATATCGACAGTTGATCGTATTACCCTCCTTAGTCGATATCTAATCATAAACACCGACTAACCTTCGCTCTCGTGTTTCTACAAACCGCTGTCAACAATACAGAGCCCGACACATTAGTTCAGGCCAAACATGTCAGTGGACCATACGATTTGATGAGTAAACCGAATGTAGATTATCGCTTAGCCAATGCAAGACAACAACCCTTACCCAGCTTCATGAAGGCATACGCTCGGCAGCTTGTGGAACCGAGATGTTGTAGCATGCCTAAATTTCATTCACATTCTAAACGGGTACCGCGAGAATGATGAGCGTCCTGCTCGGTTTCGTCGTGAGTCAATGACAGATGTATTTAAACAAGTGGAGCGATTCACAATGATTCAATTGTGAATCGCTCCATCCGGTCGAGTTATCGCTCGTCCATTTTTACAGATGTTTTCTTCGTTATATCGAATATCGTTATATCGAGAGTTGATCGTTAAGTCAACGTCTGTACGCGATACCAACAAATTTCTCGCGCGACTGTGAAGGTCAATTATGTAAGTTGACTCCTCACTATCGCAGATAACGGTGAAACCTTGACAGTAAATTAAAATATACCTATTCTTTAAACCAACACGCAGGTTCACACAGTTTATGAGTGTCGAATTTCGAAACGAAGATCCCTCTCAGGTTCTTGATGCACCGGATTGTGACGATTTGTCCGATTACGGCTCATTGATCTCGTGGGATAGCGACAGCGAGCGCGTATTTCAAAATATCTCTTCTGGTGAGCCATGGTTTTTCTATTCTGTTCTTCTAGCACAATTGGCTTACATCCTCAGATAGCTCAGCAGATAGCACAGGCTTGATCAATGGCAGTCTTCAGTCTACGCAAGGCTTTGCTGCCCGCACGATTTCGCTTGCCGACATGGGCATCGTCGAGCCGCTTCTACCTACGCCGTACGAACTACATCTCATCTGGTCTGACTGTAATATACACCCTACTTTTAATCTACTGCTTTAAAAATTGACTTACATAATGTTTTAACCAGAGTTTTCCTATGTTTGATATAGTTCCGAATATTCCATCTAGAACATCAACGAATGATGCAGTGAAACAAAATGGCATGCTGCCTCTGGAGCTTTTCGAGAGCCAAGACTTGCACAAGCTGCCCGATATCAGAAAAACAGTCTTTACGGTATATACATCTCCGTTTTTGGATTGACATGGCGTCTAATTTGGTTTCTAGGTGACTCAGCTTTCTTCTCCAAGTAGTTGGTGTGAGTTGCAATATTTTTACAACATATACACAATGGCTGCTCCCTCTGTTGAGCAAGAGAAGATAATTAACCGAGGAAGTGAGATTCACAAAAAATTAGAAGAACAAGTGACAGTTCCCATAGCTTTGTCAGATGATCTCGTCCAAAACCTTTCGAGGCATGATAGACAAGCTGTCAAGTTGTTTGGCACATTGACAGGCCTGCATATTCTTTATAACACCGGCTTAATGGTAAGGATCTCTTATTGTTAGGGTTTCTCGGTTGCTTATTTTTTTATAGCGAGAGCTTCGTGTGTATGGCCATTTAGATGGATCATTTTTGACTGGGATCATCGATGAGATCAGCTTCTCGTCGCAAGGGTCCGCGTTTGATCCCGAAGTTGTAGTCGATGGCGAGGTCTTGTCAGATACCACCTCCAAACATATAGCTCCAGACTCAAATAGCCATATATCTCCTGAACCGGAAACGCCAGAGCGTTTAGTTCGAATATCTGAATACAAAACACGCTTTCGAAAGAGTATTCCAACTTTCACGCAAAAAAGATCACATTATCATCAATTGATGCTATACCGAAATGCATTTAAAAACCTTTCCAATGGAGAATTTAACATAGAAATGTGGGCCCAGGCCTTCAGATTTGATCTCGACGAGCCACTTACAGATGCTTTCCTGGTAGAAATTCGTGACATTTTAAGTGAATCTACTGCTGATTTTTACGACATATTTGCAATCTCATCTTTACGTGATATATGGGATCAAATATTTATTATTGCATCGAAATTCAAGGGTAAAGTTAGCGATGAGCTAAACGTGATGTACATACATCAAGAGGACGGAGAGATATTTGCTGGAGAGGAATTCATTTACGAAGAGGAGCTGTTTGCTTCTTATAAAAAGAGCATATTGTCATTGTGGAGAGGCGAACGGGAACCCCAAGGCGTCGATATGGAGGATAGCTTCAAGTGCTACAAATGTGCTTTTGCTAACAGATGTCCCTGGAGAGTTCAGCTAATACGAGAACGAGCTGCGCTATTAAAAGCTGCCCGTAGCTGATACCGTGTTAGCTAATCATCGCATGTTTACTCTTAGATTGACTTGTTCATTCTATTGCACTTTTTAATGCATATTTAATTGTCAAAATAATCTGATAATATAGATAATAGTATTTCAGAAGGCAGCAGCTTTGGTAGTACGATCATACAGTTCGAGGTTAAGTGCTGCCAAAAAACAAGGTATTTCTCTCCTCTCTTGAACCCAGAATGTGATCAAATTCGCACATTCTTTCGCAAAGGCATTATCTGTTTTACCGGAAAGTTTCATCGTTCCTGCATCCGGGTCAAAAGTAAACGACTCCTCTTCTGAAGATGCGAACATGGAGGTAGCTCGGACTTTGTTGTTGGGAAGAAAGTCGAGCTTATACCCTAATAGAGAGTATACAGCTTCTCGGAATTCCATTGATTTTGCTGACCAGATCTGAAATTGTCAGTCAGTAAGATTATGACTGTATGTCATGCGTTTCAGAATTGCATACCTCCTTTAACCTTGTCATTCGCTTCTCCTTTTCCGCAAGTTGCTTTTGCATCTCTTTGATTTCCAATTTAAGTCTGTCGAGGCTTGTTACTGGCACGCTTCGGCCAATGTCTTCTCTTCGGTCCTCAAGCTGCGCCAGCAAGGAGTTATTCTCATTCTGAAGTGCATCAATCATTTCCTTCTTCACTGCCTGATCTTTAGCTGCAGGGTTGTCGCGCAGTGCCAATATTCGCCCCTGATTCTGCTTCAGGTCTTCATACGCTACAATTTGTTTTTTCAAAGCTATCACTTCTTTCTGATACTTCTCCTCTGATCTTTGCAAAATGCTATAATCTGCGGAGTCAGTTAGCAACGGATACACTATTGTAATATATGAGCATTATACCATCTTGCATTTTCCTATTTCGACGTAGAATTTCTCCAATACGCTCGTCATCTGCTACCTCCAGGGGCCTTTTTACCCCACTGCTGGATAGAGACCTAGTTTCTTTCTCGTTCACTTCCTTCGTAAGCGTCGCAATTTCTTCCTTGGCCTGACAAAGAAGTTTTTCAAGGTGTTCTATTCGACTAGCCTTTTGCTGGTCGTAGTTGCCCTGCATAAAAACTGTCTCCTCGGAATCATAAGCTTTCTATGAAAGATTAGTATGCGAAAAGCACCTTACAGAGCTATTGCCTACCAATTGTCCTCTTAGAAATTCGGATTCCATTAGTGCCAAGTTCTTTTGTCGCTCCATTCGGACGAGATGCTTTGAGTTTTTCTCTAAGCCTTCTTTCATCTTGATGATCTCTTTCTTCAAGTTCTCTTTCTCTTGTTCGTTGTCTTCCAGACCTTGAGCTCTTGCTGAGTTCTCTGCTTGAATCCGACCAAGCTTATCAGTCAAAACAAGCTTGTCCATTCGTTCTTGCGCCAGCGCTCTAATAACATCTTCTGGTGTCCGAAAGTGATCATCTTGTTCCAAATAAGAATTCCATAATTCTTTCTCACCTCGAA
The DNA here is from genome assembly GCA_030580435.1 of Babjevia anomala. Taxonomy (NCBI): domain Eukaryota; kingdom Fungi; phylum Ascomycota; class Lipomycetes; order Lipomycetales; family Lipomycetaceae; genus Babjevia; species Babjevia anomala. The sequence goes on along the minus strand of JAKTSW010000035.1, from coordinate 47,150 downwards.
GAACACTAGCTTCAAGTTGAGTCTCTGCAAATTGTCGTCGCAAGTCTTCCATTAGGTTCAGCCTCGTTTCTAACGATGCTTTTTCTTCGCTGATAAATTTAAATTGCTTATGTTCTTCCCGTAATTTTTCGAGTTCAGGTTCCTGTGCTCGAACTTTGGACTCCAATTTTTTGACGAACGCCGTCTGAGCTGCATCTTAGTGTTAGCCAATGAATATGAACTAAATGACTTAGAACTCTTACATGAAAGCTGATTTTTCAGATCCTGCATATCTTTCAACTCCTGTAGTTTAAACCTATAATTCTTGTTCTCAGCAGCCAACGCTTCCATCTTTTCGTTTGAGCCGAATATCTGTGTATCTTTTTCATAGAGAGAATTGGTTAAAGATTCAACCTTCTCTGTTAGCTCGGAAACAGCAGTTTCCAAGCTTTTGTTTCGAGACTTGAATTCCTCGATCTTACATTTTGATGACGATTCCAAAGACTTGAGATCCGACATGCACTCATCTCGCTGTTCATTGGCGCTAAGAAGTTCCTGCCGTAATGTTCTTACAGATTTTTCAAGGTCAGACTAATAAAAGTCAATATGTGAGTAATATCTTAACTCAAAAAAGACTTACATGCTGTGACGAAGCTTCAGACTTAATCTTATTTAGCTCATCAGCTACCTCTTTCTGTTTTTCAAACAAGAATACTTGATCATTTTCAAGGGACTAAAGCGTCAGTAATACTCAATTGCGAGACAAGTACGATGTTATTAAAAGCATACGTCGGCACGTCTTCCTTCGTCTTTCACTTTTTGCTCTAATTGTCGTACAGTGTTTTCATGGCGTAACCTTTCTCTCTCTCGTTCATCCTCTATATTCGAAAGCTTGTATTTCAGCGCAAAATTCTCCGCTCTGACGGCCTCCAGCGATACGGAACTATGGTCTCGATGAAGAAGTTAGTATTTGACTACATAACTGGCAGATCGGATAAAAAGTACCCTTTCTTTCATTCTCCCCCAATTCATTCGTATTCTGTCCCAATTTCGAAGACGGCTTTAACATTCTGTCAATAATTACTCATGTCTAGATAGCTTTTGTGATATAAATGAATAGACCTTCAATTTCGATACACTAGATGGCGTGTTGATAAAAGACGACCGTCTCATCGGAATTCCACTAGATGCGTTCGCAGACATTGGAGGTCCAGGTAGCGACTTCAGTCATTGGCTTCTGCAGATTATAACAGAATTTGCTAAGGGTCTTTCAAAATTTTGGCGCCTTGATCGTTGCGGAGTATTTCGTCTTCTTGTATTACTATTTACGCGTTCACGTTTTCGATGATTTAAACATTCAAAATCTTGCTCCGAACTTCCCAATATCTTCCACTCCGCACGACATGCCAGCAACTCACTCGAAGTACCAGGACCACGTTGAGCAGCAACCTTCCAAAGCCACATTTCATCCATATTACGAAGCGGAATTTTCAATTATTATCGCTTTTGGCTGAGCTCCTTTGAAGAGATATGGTACTTCAATGCATACTTGTACAAAACCGCCAAGGGAAAACTCGGCTAGCAAAATATTATGCACCATATGATGTATGTTTCTCCCTGATCGAAAAGCTTGCAAATTGCAATGGCCTATTCTGATTCATTTTAGGACGATGAGAAGCTGAAACTTAAGGGTGAGGTCCACAGACTAGTCGCACCTCGAGATCAAAAATATCAATCAAATTTCGTTGAGGTAACTTATACTGCGTTTCAAAAGCAATCTCATATACCTCTGACATTGTTACATGTGTAGTTTCGAAATTTCAAGATAGTTTACAGAAGATATGCTGGACTTTTCTTTTGTGTGTGCGTGGATTCCAATGATAATGAACTCGCGTATCTAGAAGCCATCCATTTCTTTGTGGAAGTGCTTGATACTTTCTTCGGGAACGTATGCGAGTTAGACTTGGTCTTCAATTTTTACAAGGTGAGTTTTGGCTGATGAATTTGATTAGAGGCATGTAGCTAACAGGATAAGGTATATGCAATTCTAGATGAAGTTTTTCTTGCTGGGGAAATAGAGGAAACGTCAAAATGGGCGATTCTCGATCGACTGGAGAAGCTGGATCACCTCGAATAATCTTCCAACAGCTGGATGTCGAACTTTACGTTGGCCCAATTCTCATGAACAAATTTTGTAAATATTAAACTCAAGGACGAATAAAGAGTCCAGGTTGATTGCGGAACAAGACTTACAATGTCATCATAAAATTTTAACCGTGACATCACTCTTCTGTCGGTATAAAACATTCAGAGTTTGGAGCTCTTTTTGCATGATATTCTATCTCTGTATATCTATATGGACATACAGATATCTTTGTCACTATGTCAATAGAAGTGAGCGATAACTCTTGATTCTATCAACATATAACGACCTCGTAGACCAAAGAAGCGAACCAACAGCAAAAATTTACATTCTTGGCGCATAAAAGTCTTAGTCATAGTTGCAACTACCCTGCAAGAATATCAAATTCATTGATCCCTAGTGTGACAGTTTCTTTTCTCTCACCTCGCTTTAACATTAGTATATGACAAACTTGTTTAACGTTTCAGGGCCTGAAATCGCTTACTGAGCTCGTCCAAGTCTGGCAGAACACTCTTTGGTTTAGTGAGCTCGCCCTGTGCAGAAGGCGCCTCTTCCCCCGATGCAAACTTAATGCTCGGGCGAGGGTTATCAGTTGTAAACCCAGGTGGTGCAACAGTAATTGGTGGCACTAGAGTTTTTGCATCTTCATCAATTGGTTGAAGTATGGAAGGTAGTTGTACTGTCTCTCCTACACCTCCAGTTGCACTATCATCTCTATCATCCTCACCCATTAATTTGCGGCGCTCGGCATCTGGCAGACCTGACCAAGGGATCTTATATGCTCGAGCTATTTCCTCGAGGTACAGAGTTACCAGTTCAGGAGCAGGCGGCTCAACAGCAAGCTTCTTCACAACTGTAGGAGAGACACGATCGCTCGTGTTCTCAACAGCATCGCGATAAAATTCCCTACCAAATTTCGCGCCCATGACTTCTCGTACTTGCTGAAGCTCTTTGATTTCCGTACGACCAGCTGCATATATGATAGATTTGACGGCTTCCTCTAGTCCAGGGTCGCATTCCCGTCTTAGGACGTGACGTGGATCAGCAAACAGTCAACTTGTATGGACAAACAGGATCAGAAACATACCTTTGCTCAAGTATTCCGATCCTTGCTAGCAAGAGCTCACAGTATAGTTCTAATATCTCCAATAACTCGACGTTTATTTCCTGCCTTATTATGTTTTCAACTTTGATTCTCGCACTCCCGTCTCTTCCATTCTCAAGTAGCTGTGCAATCTAAGAACCGTCAGTACTTGACGTCGGTCCACCATGTGGAATGTCATCTAATATAGCTCACTTCGCGTCTCTGTTGTTTAGCTACTGCTATATCACGCTGTTGAACATGTCGTAGTCGGCTAATTGATAGCTTAAGCTGGATCTTCAGCCGGGCCTAAATGTTCACTGTTAATCGAGCAGGTCTTGCTTTGGCAAGTACAATCGACGACAATGTCTATCGTTGAACTTCGCTAGGGTCTTCTCAAAAAATCAAGAAAAAAAATTATGTACACTCATAGGATTTTGTGGCGGCATCTCGTAAATAGCAGTTGAATATTGTGAAGTTCGTCTGATTATTATAATTTGAAGTTACTGATTACTCGACGTTACAGGGAACGATCAGTCTTGTAAGCAGAGTGAACGAATAGACGAATTGTTACCCTGCTATCATCACCTTTTACTTAGCCAAGCTCATCAGCTCATATCGAAAGACAGTCCTCGAAGAGCTGCTAGAACTATCTTCACTTGTTTATATGTGGTTTGTAATTGAAAATATGACATGAATTTATACTCTATTGGAAAATTTTTCTGCGGTTATTTTAAAAAACAATATGTACAAATCTCCGATCGAATACTTCCATAGAGAAGATATGGATCTAAAATTAATATGCTTTTGAAACTTCTATAACTTCCTCTCTACCTATGCCACCTATATCAAACACCCCCCCAGCCTAGCTACCTGACAGTTCATATAACCAAGACCCAAATTTGGAACAACACAAACTCAAGATATCTGCAATCACCTAGAATGCTTCTTGGCGGCCGATCTCTTTTGCAGCTTCTCTGATGCATATCTTATGCTTCGCGAGATGCCAGCAGTTGCAACACCTTTTAATGTCTGCATAGTGCTGGGCCATTTTACAGTCTCATTCACGGCACCTTCTATTTCCTCTTTCAGGTTTGGACTTTGCGCAATAATTCTGTCAAATTCAGTACCAAAAGAACTTCGCTGTACTCCAAGGTCAGATTGAGAAGGTCGCTGTTGCTCAAACCTTGAGTATAATCTCTTCTTAAATGCAGCTGGAAGTCTAGCAATCATATTTCCTCGACGAGCCGGATCCATCTCTTGCGTAAGCTTCGCGCTACTTAATGGATCATCACCACCAGTGGCTGACACGACAGATATGTTTGGTAAAGAGTTGATGAGAGATACATACAGTGTACTAAATTGATCCATCTGGTTCGAGAGAATATTTTTGACCTTGTCTGGATTTTCCCCAAAACGCATCCGAGGATCACCCATGTAAGAGAGAGATGCTATAGTGTAGTATAGTTCGTATTCCGTAAATTTTTCAGGTAAAAGAAGCAGTGCTACTCGAATTGCACTGATGAGGTTTCTTTGGTTCGCAAATCTGACTCTGGGATTATCTCGTAAGATCTTGACAGGCTTGTGCAGCCGTCCGGACAAATAAAGCGTGTTCCAGTTAAGCAGATCCTCACATAATGTGTCGAGATTCACGACGCCATATTTGATCGTCATACCATTCATTTCAACAAAAGGAGCAAAGTAGACTCCAGCTCCGATTTTGTCCTGAACATAGCTGACAGCACCTGTTCCAAACATCCTTAAAAACGAATAGTGTTCCGGGTACTGCTGCATGTTCCTACTATGCCAATCGTCTGTATGACTTACTCCGAAAATCAAATCCACCTGTGGTTTGCTCTCCTGCGACGAGGTTAGCAAATCGATTTGCTAGTGTAGATCATCTAACTTACCATGCTATAGGACGAGCCTTGAGAGAATACGCCACTACCATAAGCAAATGCATATCTTATTGGGGCCTTAAACATCCACAGAGTTTGTCTAAGGGATTCCTTCAATTCGTCATCAATCGTTATATGCTGGTTTACTCCAAAATGCTTTGGTAACTGACTAAACTGCGTGATCTCATTCAATTTTGATTCGCCCTCGTCTAAGATGCTTTCAATATGACTAAGTTCGTTCACCTTATCATAGTGCGATTTGGAATGTGAATCAACGTCGCCATTTGGGGGCTTTCCACTGCTCATGGAATTGGATCGCAAGCAGGTAACCGGAATTTGCAAGCATTTCTGATATATGTCAGTGATTCACGACTATACTCAGATGCGAAGCTCAAACTCAATTGACACATACCCAAACCAAAGGACCCCTCCGAATAAATAGCGACATGCGGATACTTTAAGCGTAACAGACTAAAGAAAGCGAATCGTGGGTTATAATGCTCTTTTAAGCGTATCCTTTGGCCTACGGAGATCAGATGCGAGCGGAACGAGGGTTATATTTGCTCCATCGTCTTGGCCATTATTACCCGGCTTAGTGAGTATAACCGGAACTTTCTGTTGCTGTCGGCGGAAGATCTTTTGTGGGGTGTTCCTACCATATCATGTCTTCATTCTACCAGCCACCTTAATAGATCTGTCATAATTGTCACAGCTCCCAAGTGTCTATATAAATACTTGTGTTTTGTCAGTTGTCGAAAATATGGAGTGGATTTGAGTACTTAAATCGAGTTTTGACCGATTATCTGACAAAATTTGGAAAGCCTTGATCTGCTACACCTGATCCACATAGATGGCCGAAATGATACGATCGAGTATAGGACAGTGTTTCTCGCGTTGCTTCTTCTGTTGTTTTCCGAGTTCTTCTACAGAAGATGTTGATATCTACTTTGATTTCTATAACGATTTTGGCAATGACTCTGGTGACAGAACAAATGCTGTGTCAGATGTGACTCAAATCTCCTCAGGTCAACGTCCTCGTGGATACGGTGGCCTTGATGTCGGCCGCGAGTTTGAGTCAGAGAGACGAACACTTTTACCTGGGCCAAGGCAAAATTTCAGAAGGTTCGGAGGACAAGAAACCTTTAATATGCGTTTCATATCAAGTATTTGGCCTTGGGGAGGACGGACCAAATCCAGCAGGTAGACGAATAGTGGGCTCCTTAGTTTGAATAGTTTCTGACGTAGTATTAGGTACTCGAGACCTGACCGGCTAAATTATGCCAAGTCATCTTCGTCCATCAGATCAAATGGTAGTAGTAATGTATCAAGGGGGGACATTATTGGTACAGATGAGGATTTTGAGGACGCACAACTTATGCCAGATAATTTTGCGGCATCTCTACCACTTCGGCCCACTAGCAATACCAGTGTATCTTAGCATACTTTTGATCATATATATCCTACGATGAGATGGTCTTTCTTTATCGGTGCATGCTCTACGACTCCTACGTGGTTTGCAAGACCTTTATTACGCAAGCACGTCAGATGATTCCGTCTCGTCTTGTTCCTGCGTGGTTTCCAACGATGGGGGGATCGACTTATAACTTGTCGTACTACAATCCCGGTCTCGGTTTCATGCACTATATTCGAATCCGTCTCTTGGCTTGATGGTCCAAGTGTAACTATATAATCTCTTGGGGTCTCACTTCTGATGTTGCGTTCTCAGCCATTCTCATTTTCCTGGCGTTGCAGTATCATCCGACGACATTGAAGTGGTGGGGTACTACGGTGACGGACAAGGACGCTGATGGTCTTGGTGTCGCCACGTTGAAAATATTCCTGGAATTGGATATTTCAGCGTTTCGGAAGGATCCTGGATGGAATAGTTTATTTATGTTTGGTTTGCCTTATGTCCTATTGTAGGTTGCATAATAGGCTAATGCTATGAAAGCATTTTTGTCATTTGAACTTTCGACTTTCTTGTGATATATGCATGTTGGAACATGCTTGTTACAAAGAAAATGCGTGAGAGTCGTTCCTCTTTGTATCCGCTGTTTCTATCGGATTATCGTGAAAATTCAATTAATTGTTTGCTTGCTCTATAATAATAAACTGATTTTATTACTTTGCAAAATTTGAAAACGAGTGAATTATTGCAACTCGGACTTGATGCAACGGTCACAGTGCTGATATGTTTCAAGTGAAGCCAACCATAACTTAAAACTTCTATTATGAGATGCACAAATATTAAAGAAAAAGGAAACATGCAAAATTGGGAGTTTCAGATGGAGACATGCGACTGTGCAGTCAGTCACATAGATAATACAGTTGCGCCTCCCGACAACGATATAAGCCCTCCGATGCTTTCTCATCGTTAACAGCAAGTTATCGATAAGTTATTTAAAATTTCTAATCGTTCAGTGAATCTATGTCAGAGAAGCCTTGAATCAAACTCGTTTTGAGCACTATGACGAAGCCGTGGCTACTTTTTTTGAGGCACGCAAACGTGTGGGGCTTATTGAGAGGTCTTCTATGATATCAATTCAGTGCTATTTTCTCTGGTCTATTTCGGATGTCGATTGGCAGTGGTGCCGAGGGCACATATCAGAAGCTAGTCACTATTTAACGGTGATTTAAAAAATTCAAGATTAGAATAATGCTCAAACATGACTGAGCGAACCTTCAAAGCTGTCTCTCCTGATGCGTTTTCCGACGGAATATTTAATGAATACGGTGGTATATCCAGCTGTGCAGGGTATTCCCGGTCTTTTAATTGCTTTGGAAAGGCTGAGTAAGCCGGGGCGCTGAGCAATCTGTAACAGGATTTTTAATTTGGGAAATGGCGAGTCCACTTTATCAAGAATGACAAGGTTAGAGGATCAAAACTTTTGAAAAATAGATGTCAGAATAGGAAACACCAGCAAACTTATTTGGCCATTACTAGCATTCGCTAATATTTTTCACAGCGTGAAACAGAAACTGCAAGTACTATTTGCCTACATGACAAAATAGCGAACTCTATCAAATTTCATTCTAACTACGCGAAGACGAACAAAAGGTTAAAGTAAGCATCAATTAACAAGTGAGAATATTAGAGAATAGGGAGTATATGCCCTGAAACCCTCAGTGTGGAGAGAAGGTAAATCTAGTAGCTATTTTGAGCCGGAGATTTGCAATTTTCCATACGACTTGAATAGACGAGTTTGTAAGGTATCGAAAGAATTGATGACTAGACTTCATGAAGGCATACGCTCAAGTTACGCCTCTGATCCACTTGTTTGACAGATCAAACTTTCAGCTATATATTGCCAGCTGAATGAAGATTGATACACTACCAACTTCAAAATCAACTAAATATCGTAATAGATCTGCAAATAATCAGCATGCTGAAGTCTATAAAGGACTGGATAATCCCAGTCTTGAAGCATCAAATCAGCCAACATGAGCTTAAAAAATTCTGAAGGTTATTCGACCATTTGCTGTCGACTACATACTGTGTTCACAGATTCAGACTGTGAACGCATTAATAATCTAGTGGAACGAATCCACAAGATCACTACTGCTGGATAATTTCTCGCAAAGGACATTCTGTTGCACAAGCTTGAGCAAGAGCAGAACGCGGACGAATACATGTCTAGCGATGATGACAGCAGTAGCATCTCATCAATTGATTCGAATGTACAGGGGCCGGACACTCTCAATTCATGGAAATATGTCAACAGTAACTTCTTTCGGGAGTGCCTTCTCTTATTAACGGAATGCAAGACGAAGGAAGGCTCCGCAGAGACGTTGACTAATAATTACCGAATGACTATCAGAAGACACCTCGCATCCTTCGAGAACAATTACAACTATTCCAAAATACAACTAAAGTCACGCCGGCAAGTCATGCAGTACGAAGCCAACCGCATAGCCACAGCATATACGAATACCATAAAAATGCACTTAGAAAAGCACCTACTCAGAGCAATCAACCAATCCTTGAAGCCACCAGGTGGTAAGTCACAAGCAGCGGAAGCTGCACGAAAAGCCTTCTTTACAGCGACCAGAAATTTTAAATAAATACTGTCAACTACTGCGACTTCAGATGAACGACTACAGGCAGCTGCCTCGCTCCCTGATGTTCACCGGATGGTGTTCGAGAATATGGAGCTAGCAATCTTTAAGTTCTTGCCCATTAGAACACTGAAGACTAAGGAGAAGAAAAGACAGACGGAGCAGACGAAGCACACGGTGCACAGAGCACACGAATCCAGATGGAGTGAATATGACAACCGCAAACGAGAAGAAGAAGAAGAAGAAGAAGAAGAAGAAGAAGAAGAAGAAGAAGAAGAAGAAGAAGAAGAAGAAAAAGAAGAAGAAAAAGAAAAAAGAGTCTAAAAAACTGCTGAAATTCGATATAGAGCACATGCCTGAACGATATCTTATGGCGATGGTCGCCTTGGCCAAGTATGCCAAAGCTCATAATATTCACAAAACACTGACAATACCAGTGAGGAAATCGGTGATACCCTGCGCAACATTTATTGATTTTCGGATTTTCTGCCTGGGTATCAGGGCGGAGACCAGGCGATCTGAGTCAACGAGATGAAAGCCACGCCGGTTGCGAACTCCGGAAAAGAACAAAGCAGGTAACATGCTCGGAGACAGACACTGATGACGAGCAGATAAACCGACGGAACAGCACCGGACGAGCTTGAATTCGAGTCTCGGATATTCCGGCGTAAAGGTCGCATTTTTACCGATCTTTTTAGAACAGATGGCTGCAAGGTGACCATCCTCTATAGATATGTGAAAGGGCAAAAAGAGAAGTCGCCCGAAAATCGGTTGACAGAAAAGGCAACAGAGACAGAAAAGCCATCACCAAAGTCGAGGGTGAACGAGCTCGACCTTACTCTCGATAATTGGTGCACCAAAGATCGAGAAGGGAGCAGAGGCCGGGTCATAGTGATTGACCCCAACCATCGGGACCTCCTCTATATGCTAAGCGAGCTCTCCACATTGGCTAGCGATTCTGGTGAGCTTGTCAGTCTCGTGGCAGACGACGCCCTTGGCAGATGAAGCCATGCCAGAGACGAACAAGCCAAGTCTGGAGGAGGTTCCAAATGATACTGTCGAAACTTCAGAGCGATTAGCTGAGAGCAAAATTAGGGCTAGGAGGGCTCGTTACAGAGCCAGGAGGAAAAAAAGGCAGAAGCTGGAAAAGGCTGCGAAGCGGAAGAAGGCACAAAAGCATCAAGGTATACAGAAGTTTCGGTATACCTATTGTCAGGACAGGCGAGAGAGCGGTTTGAAAGAATACTGCCTTATGGAGCGCGGTCTCGTACGAGACTTAAGTCGGCCTCTAAGGGCCGAACGTCACAGTTGGATGACGGAGCTGTCGTCCACCAACACTGCCGCTGTCGATTTGCAAGAATTCCGGTCATCCTTACAGATACGGGGACAGGCAAACACTTTTCTATTCCCTTTTTATTTTAAAAAGGAGTTTAGAGAGGCTCGTTGGATGAGGTATCGAAAGCGACAGCAGGCAGACGATAATCTTGCTAACGCCTTGCGGAGCAAGTTTGGTAATGAGTTTGGTGATGACATGATAATACTCATGGGTAATTACAATAACTCCACGAAGAAGTATCACGCACCTAGTCGCAAGAAAGGCTTCCAAGACCTGTTCCGCAAAAAGGGCTTTAACGTTATTCTCCTTGACGAGTTTCGGACATCTTGCTGGTGCCCAAAATGGTGAAGGCCACGAAATACCGCGAGAACCCTAGACCTCTGAATAGTAAGCAAAGAAAGAGGAAGTCGGGTTTAGGAAAGCGGAAGTGGGACTGAGTTCAGGATCCAAAGGATGGCCAGACGGAAGATGAGAAGGAGGGCAAAAAGAAAGATGAAAAGACAGGCAACCTAAAACGCGGCTAGTCCATGGACTTCTCGAATGCCAAAACAAGGATTGCTTGCCTGGCAAAATCAGGCTGTGGAACCGATATGTTCTAGCATGCCTAAATTTCATTTTTAAACGCGTACCGCGAGAATAATGAGCGTCCTGCTCGCTTTTGTCGTGAGTCAATGACAGATGTATTTAAACAAAGTGGAGTGATTCACTCCACTCCGGTCGAGTTATCGCTCGTCCATTTCTACAGAGTTTTTTCGTTAATCGAGTATCGTTATGTCGAGAGTTGATCGTATAAGTCAACGTCTGTACGAGATCAAAAACAGAATAAAGAGAGAATGATTACAGCTGGCATAAAGATAAAGGAGAGGTGATTCAAGACTATTATGTAAATTGGCTAACATGAAAGAACCTGTATACTAACTGGTATATTTACAGGCCTTTGAAGTATGCAAGACTAGCTGTACAATGCTGCAGACGGAAGGGAAATATTAAACGTATTCAAAGATTAAAATGTTCTTTTAGAGTGGTCAAATATGGAACTCACAATTTCGTCAACAAGCGCTCATGTCTTGCAAGGAATTGATCTCGTAGTCATACACATCTAACAGAATATTGAGATTTGAAGTCAGCCCTGTTTACCTACACTACAAAAAGTCTGTCTGAAACTAAACCGTCCAAAACAAAATATGTTTGCTATTGTTTGAACTTTCAGCACTATTTAAGTCGAGGAGTTCGCAATATATGTCTTTGTATATTTATATTTCTAGTCAATATATTTTAAAGCAAAGCAAAGCAATTACGATCCAAGATGTCCTCATTCTCTTCACTGGATTTCGAGAAAGAGACTGACCAAAGTCGGCGAGCCCCTGTTGTAAATAGCCTACATCCATCCGAAGGAGATGCTAAGGGAGGTGATCGTGTAGTGATCCGTGGAGCTCACTTCATCGGCGTTCAGTCTGTTAACTTTGGCAAATATTGTTTAACAGAATTTCATGTTATTTCGCCAGAAGAAATTACGTGTACGTCTCCGGCACAATGGGATGAAGAAGATTTAGTCGCCGTAACTGTCAGCACACTACATCACACCTCTGAAATCACTGAATGTTGTTTATTCAAATATACGGGTGGTCATTTTCCAAGACCTCCTCCTCATATAAGAGTGCCCTTTATTCAAAGTATCGATCCACCGACTGGATATCAACGTGAAACCATCAACATATATGGAACCGGCTTTACTAACGTTCTCAATGTAACGATCGGTTCATACTCAGCAGCATTTATGCAAATTTCCGATCGACATTTGTTGGCCGTTGTACCGCCAAATCAACACGGTAATGTCTTCTTGACTGTTACCAACACTAAAGGTTCAAGCGACCCCTTCCCTTTCACAATTGCCCGGTTTTTAAATGAGCATTCCCATACCACCATTAGAAGTGTCTTTCCAGGCTCAGGTGTTGCAGAATCGAGCGCCGTTATATACGGAACCAACTTTGATGTTGGTGGTAATAATACTGTAATGTTCGGTCACAAGGCGGCGATTGTGTTAGATACACTCGCGACTGAGCTGTATGTCAGCATTCCGGTCGGAGTCTTTGGAACGACTGTCGAAGTAGTTGTTAATAATCTTACTAAACATTTTTCACTTGGGACAAGCGAACCTTATCCTTTCACATATAGTGTTCCTGTTTGATCCATCAGGCATAGTGAAAAATTAATATCATTGCTCATTTTACGTTTGTCGTTATAAAGTAAACAATATATAAATAAAAATTAACTTTTAAGTATAAGGTATTACTACCTTTAATATTGTTCCTGTGTGTTCTGCTCATCCTTTTTATTGATTACTCAAAGAGCCACTGCTCGTCGAGCTGTTTGCTCGTCGTTGCTTCTTCGCCGAGCCAATTCTAACGAATTATCCCGTCGAGAAAGGCACAGTTATGGCTTAACTTATTATGCCCCTGCATAACTGCGTTAATATTACCCTGAAATAATCCAAATTTGGTCAAGGAAGGGAGATTTAAAACACTGTAATGGCTGGTCTTTATTTGTCCCAACGCACGTGCCATGCCATAATAACCTAAGTTGCATTTCTGTCTGATACGGAGCCGAAGAGGAATCACTAATGGGAACAAAATACTGAGAATACATAGGGCTATATAGGCCTACACTAGCCACGATTTCTGTATATCGAGGACCGGTCAACTTTGTCTAGATTATATGTATAGAACAAGAATTTTCGAGAATTAGCCGCAGTTCCAGTCTCAAGACGAGAATCTATGGATGGACCAGACCGAGTGCTATTTTCGATCCAGGATTGTGTTAAGTACAAGTTCTTCAGAGAACATTTGATAGTGTGAGAATGCAGAAGACGGTGGCTCTAGACAGCTGATTCTAAGAAATAGCAGGATCCGATTGCAAAGTGCTTCAAAGGCCTTTATACTCTCTATATAAGTATCACCACTATAAATAATTCCTATATTCTAACGATTTGAGATACGAAATCAGTCGATGGCACAATCAAGAAATTGCAACCGGAAAATATCTCGTGGCATAGAAGTATATGTTGCGTATCCATACAAGTTTCTCACAACCACCTTATAAAAATTGTATTACTCGACAGCAATTATTATACAATCCTGAATTTCAATAACATCTTCTGGTGGAGCTCCACCCTTTTCTGTAAGATTTTCAGGCAGCTCTGCAGACTGGCTGTTATTATTTGTACCATTCTTTTGTCGCGCCGTTAGACGCCTCTTTCCGCCTTCATCATCTGATCACGTAATGCATCTAACAGACAGCCTATTTTTGCCCTTTATAACTGATTGTTTCCCCTTCCTGATGACTCTTCTTTTATTTGGTAACCTACGAAGGTTTTCAGTTTCATTTGATGCATTATACGATGTGTAGAATGTCGCTGGCTCCGAACCGTCAGTTCGCGAACATGTGACCGAATAGGTGTTTGCAACACCTGGATATGCTCTTGCAAAGCTTTATTTATTCGTCTAGTAGTCCAAGCTCAGGCAGAGGAACTGGTTAGAAAGACAGGCTTAAATGTCTTTTTGGTAGTAGTGTACAAGGTGGCGTTTCCGCAGCCAGTCTATCAATTGTATGCTCGCTTGGTAGATAATGAAGTGCTTTCTTCCATCAAAATGGAACGAATCACGCTTCCAACTATTCCAGCCGTTGTATCGTGTCTGTTGTGCTTTGTGGAATGCTGATAACACTGTTTTAGTTCAATCTACAACTGAACTTTGTTTAATTTGTTTAGTATTCACTATGGATCAATTGCGCAGGTGTTTGTATAAGAAGTTGGGACAATCACTTTTTATAATCTTCTATCAGGAACATCATATAGCAATAGATAACCAATAAGGAAGCAATAAATCTTTTATTATCATACATGAGAAACGCCAGTCAAAATGTAAGGATATGATTATAAAGATCAGGAGACCGCTAATGGCTTGATAGGTCGCAATAAAGTTAAGAAATCAGTTCGCCAGTTCATTTGAAGAGAGCTCCTACTTCTATGTATTATATATTAGGGAAGAAGAACGTATTAGGATATCTAAGAGGTGGTTTTACATAAAATCATCAAAGTCTCCATCAAATCTGGAGTAATTCGTTGTGTCTTGACTATCGTTGATCTTCGCAGACGCACTTGTAAGATTTGGCTTTGTCTTCTTTTTGCCCTTTGTCTTCTCGGCAGCCTTCTCCTCCTTTAACTTCTCGTTTCCGTATGCTGTCAGCGTGCTGGTACACTTTCTAATATTATCGCTGGACAATGGTGCAGCTAGGGCCTTCATGAATTGCGGAAGGAACAGTATATAGTTGGGATTCTTGGAAAGCTCGATCAAAATACCAGCCAGCTGCGTTTGCAGCTCTTCGAAGTCATCCTTCGTTTCGGGGTTGAATATCGGTAACGAGGAAAGCTCAACTTGTCCGTTGAGTTGATTAACCGCCTTTTTGTCGTTTTCATTGAGTTCCACACCACCAAAGAGATCCGCCGCGTTATTTAGGTCGGATGCTAGTTGCATGCGTCGCAATCGTTCGCGGCGTTCGCCCTCTGTTTCACTTGCTTCCGCAGCAATTTCCTCAAGCTTCCTCTGTCTCTCAAGACGATTCGCCTCTTCACGCTCGGCTATTCGTTCGGCAATAGAAACTTTTTTCCGAGGCTGCGGGGCGGGAACGCTGGACTTAGGTTTCTCGGCGTCCTCGTCGGATGAATCAGCATCCCAAGAATCGAGAATAGGGGCATCTGAGTCTTCTTCGTCGTCCCATTTCGAATTCGCAGATAGCACCTTAGTCGTAGACGTCTGTTCTACTTCCTCTTCTTCGTCGTCTGCAACATATCGTCAAAAAATGTTGAAGAAAAAATTATTATTGATGAACACTTACCCCAGTTTGACATGGCTAAATGCTGTATCGTACGAACAATCAAAAAAAATTTGGTCTTCCTCTATATATATATATATATATATATATATATAATATATATATCACCAGTTAATTCTAAACAATACCAAGTAAGACACGAGAACCTTCACAATAGTGACAAGATCCGTCGACCTGCTGCTGTAGCTGATAATTGAAATATTTTTCGATGTTTCCAGAATTAATAAATTTATTTGACGTTACCCGGCTAATTTGCGAGCACTAATTGCTGCTTGATCGATTCTATACACAAGAAATAAGAAAAAAATTTTAACCCTAGCATTTTTTGAACCTTCCATATTGAAATTGCAGCGCACACCTTACGACTAGGACCTAATTTTGTATTTTGACTCCAGTCCATTAAATAAATCATCATGGAGAATGGGTATGTCTCAGATCCCGAGGAGGAGTCTATTGATTTCTCTGATCTGGAGAAGAAGTACGCGGTGTCGGTCGAAGAAGGTCTCGACACGTTCCTCGTGATAGATGGCGCTCCTATAGTGACCGAGAAAAAGGTGGAGGCATTGACAAAGATCTTGAAAAAGCTTTTCAGTGAGGTAGGCAGAATTCGAGATGATGGCGGATTCTACATGCCCATGGAGGAAGGAAAATCCAAAGGGTATTTTGATTTTCAATTTTTGGGTGCTACATGTGCATATGTACGGTACATAGAAAAATTTGAGAGCAAACGCGCTAATTGTTTGTTTTAGATACATTTTTGTCGAGTATGAGACTCCAGAGCAGGCTGCTGCTGCTGTCAGAACATTCCACAATCGGCGGCTGGATCAGAGGCATACTCTTCATGTAAATAAATTTACAGATATTGAACGATATGGTATGACTAGCACCGAGGCCGATACTTACGAAGAGTCGGAAGAAACACCATACGTTGAGCAGGTAAATTTAGTATGCTATAGCTGATGAGACGCTTGATTTGCTGATCGGTGGTAGGAACACTTGCGAAGCTGGTTGACGGAGCCGAATGCCAGAGATCAATTTATCGTATACAAGGGAGATGATGTCGGAGTATACGTGAATCGTAAGGCGGAAAATCCAGATGCGGTGGTTAATCGAATGGTAAGTAATTTGTAACATTTTTAACGACTTTCTTATTATGAGGCTGGTACTTGGTATTAACTATCGTAATAGAAATGGACAGAGACTTATGTGACATGGTCACCATTAGGAACATATCTATGCTCAGTTCACCGACAGGGAGTCCAGCTTTGGGGAGGTGAATCATTTAGTAGGAAGTTGCGATTCGCGCATCCTGGTATTCAATTGATCGACTTCAGTCCCAACGAAGATTATATGGTGACATGGTCACCCGAACCAATTCTTCTTCCTCCGGAGGATTCTCCCGCTCGTGCCACGATTCCATTCACCTCGGCTGATGAAGGTAAGCAGATTGTTGTCTGGAACCTCAATACCGGGCTTCCTATGAGAACATTCTCGTCTGCCTCTGGGCCAGATTCAGATGGACCTGGAGGACCTGGAGTACCTAAGAAAATCAACTGGCCAGTGTTTAAGTGGTCTTCAGATGACAAATATCTTGCCAGAGTCATTCCAGGTCAGCAGATTTTCGTCTACGAGACGCCTGGAATGGGCCTACTGGACAAGAAGAGCATCAAAGTTGAAGGAGTTGTTGATTTTGAGTTCAGTCCCGCTAAGATTGACAAGACCAAGAAGAATGCGTTTGGCAATGAGCACATTATGAGTTATTGGACACCTGAAGTCAGCAATCAGAGTGCACGTGTGACGTTAATGAAGATACCATCAAAAGAGACGATCCGTACCCGTAGTCTTTTCAATTTTGCGGATTGCAGGTTGCATTGGCAGAGTGAGGGAGATTTCTTGTGTGTCAAAGTCGTGCGATATACCAAGACGAAGAAGTCCACGTTCACTAATTTGGAATTCTTCCGCATGAAGGAGAAGAACATTCCTATTGAGGTTGTCGAGCTTAAGGATACTGTCGTGAACTTTGCTTGGGAGCCCAAGGGAGATCGTATTGTAATGATTTCCACAGGAGACTTATCGTCGGCGAATTCAGCACAGTCTGGCTTGGATGTAGGAAAGGGTGGCATGGGAGCAACTGGACCTGCAATGGGTGCAGCTCACGGGGGAAATGGTGACACTACTGTATCTTTTTACGGATTGGAGCGAGCCAAAGGTACAAACGGAGTATTCAGGCAGATTACTTCGATGGAGAAGAAAAACAGCAACTCTATCTTCTGGAATCCACAAGGACGATTTGTAGTTGTTGCGTCGGTTGGCACTTCGGCAAACACTCAGGGAAGTCTCGAATTCTGGGACTTTGATTTTGAGGGCGAGAAGAAAGAAGGCTCGTCCGCCGAGGACGTGCCCGTGAACTTGCAGCTGATGGCCACGGGAAACCACTACCAGTTGACAGACGTTGAGTGGGATCCTACTGGACGGTATGTTGCTACGTCCTCCTCGATCTGGGGCCGGGCTATGGAAACCGGATACAGAATCTGGGATTTCAAGGGTACACTTCTACGGGAGGAGCACGTTGATCGATTCAAGCAGTTCATATGGCGGCCACGTCCGACAAGTCTGCTGACAAATGAGCAGAAGCGCCAGATCCGCAAGAACCTGCGCGATTATAGCAAGAAGTTTGAACAGGAAGACATGCTAGAGGAGTCGATGGCGAATCGCGAGCTAGTGGAGCACTTACTTCGATTACATGACGAATGGTATGCTTGGCGCAATACCGTCGGAGCTGAGCTGGCGGAAGAGAAAGCAGCCTTAGGCATTGTGGAGGAGAAAAAAGACAAGAAGGAGGTCAAGGAGGAAATGATCGAAGAGATTGTCGAGGAGGTTATTTTCGAAAAGGAGGAGGAATTGGCGGATTAGTTCACTAACGTTATCGTTTGACATTTCTATTAATCATACATATCTATATGTACGTACATGCATAAGATTTGGACATAATGCACAACATGCACAATAAATAGGATGCGTCCATTACATATTATATTTACTATATCCTCAGAAAATACTTCATAGAGTTCATATATATGGGGTAGATGAAATGCGCAAATGCGTAGATTAAATGCACGTGTGTGTAAAGTTGCTTTCAGTGACCAAAGCTTGTTAATTAGGACAACTTGGTGGAGAATTGTAGATCGTATTGGTTAAGAATCAACTTTTTACCTCGTCCTTGGTGATGCAAGCGTGCAGTCTGAAGGAGTTTTAGTGTTCATGGATCCTGTCCCGTCTGTGCCGTGAATTGCACTATTGATAACAGTATGCCGCTGTAACAGCACACGGGTAAACATAGTAATGGTATGCTTCTATGCGATACGCCGGGATGGTATGCTTTGGTCGCCAGGCCATGCATGGGTGGAGGAACGGAGTTAAATCTGACGCTAGCGTTATTAGCGTACCAGACGAATTCCCCAGGTTGAACCTTTTACACAACCAGGCTCCTGTCCAAAAATCTGGAACCAAAAGCCAAGCCCGCCGGGCAAGTTTTCCAGAGGCATTAACACAGTTGCTAGACATTCGTTTGACGCTACGGGATGTGAGATGGCGACATGGAGGAAACAAGCAACTAAGAACGCGATGTGGGTGAGCTGCTGCTCCACCAGCCCTTCCATGCAGATCTACATGAAGTCTCATTAGACAATTGTACAACTCTGCCTGCGATGATATCAGGCGGCAGACAAATTGTCTTCATGTTAAGACCTTCAGTTCGCTCACGCATGCTCTGGCACGGAGATTCTCAAAGCTGCTAGCATGATTTTTCTCGATTTGCTCAAAGATTCCTCGAAGCATCTAGCTGGTCGGCTCAAAAACTGGTTGGTACAGGCCTTGAGCTGCCCACAACGTCAAACTTCGACCTGCAGCGGGCTAGCGAACTTCCTTTCCAAGGCAGATTGCACCGTAGAAGCGCTTGCGATACCAGATATGATACATCCGAAACCAAAAGCGAAATTAACCAAGTACTTCGTACTAAGAGTGTCTTGCAAAGCATGCCAAAATAGCACTGGTGCAACGTGGCGCAGTGGATATTAATTACCAGCCCTTGCAGCTTTCGTCCGGGCCTCCACCATTCTCTTTTTGGCCTCCATCTTTTTCCTTCCTTGACTGTAAATGGACTCTTTACGAAGCAGCGCTACCCTTGATCTTGCTAATTCTGCTATTTCTCATGTAATGCCATCTCGTCTATTAGTCTATGTCGTTTGTCTTGTCCGTCTATCTTCCATCCTGTCTCTATGACTCAGAGACAATTTCAAGTGACTTACCACATGGCGCCGGCACGGAAACTATAGCTGCCAAGATAGTGTCAAATGAAATAGTTACCATTATTGAATAGAACAAGTTGAACATTCCAGAATAGTGAACACAAGACGAGTTGCAGAGAGGAACATTCGGCCGCCTGCATACTAACATCACATTGAGCGAGAGAAAATGAGAAATCGGAAGAAGAGATTAATATTTACCGGTAGCTACATTGAGACACTCTAATACATTAATCCCGAAGCTTAAGGAGACAAACGACCTACTAGAGTCTGATCCTGCGCGGTTTGGGTGGCTGCTGGGGTTAGCAACTATGCAGTGTATCAAGTAAAATGACCTCAGGGTCATGGTAGACCGGGGAAGAAGTGTCGAATAGGATTCGGTTAAGTAGATGATGTCATCTGCACGTAGGCTCGCCTAAACCGCGCCAATAGAGGGCTTTGGTCGAAGAGAGGAAGTGGTCAGAAGCCGACGTGACCTGGTAAGTTGCCGGCCGTGTCTCTCTACCCCTCTTCAAACTTCATCCGACCTCTAGAAAAAGGCATTTCAGCAGAGTCGTTAAAGAACCTGTTTGATATTTTGAGCTAGTTGGACAACATTGATAATTTGTGAGACAGACGCTATGCTCTGCTCTGCTACAACTATCTAGTATTAATGCCGGTGCCAACGCTGATTAGCAGTGAAATCTACAACTTCGTTGACTATCTGCGACAGCATGAGAAACAACGAAGAGTTGCCGGAGGGGGAGGTGGACAAGGATATCGTGGTCGCGAAGGCTAAATTATTTGTCTGAGCAGGATCTAGAGAGCGCAGCATACCTCTAAGGTTGCATTGCCTATGAGCAGAGATTACAAGTTCAACAGAGACAAATATAGCTCACGCAGGTCACGTAGTTCTAGAGCATCCACAGACTATTAAACGATAATTAAAAGATATTACCAAAAGGCTGGCAGCTTTGGAGTAGTGCGGCATTAGTAGACAGCATCGTCAGAAATTTAGTGGTTTCATTTTCAAACCATCTGTGGCGTACCAGGTTTTGGTGACTCGATCTGATCTCCTCTGGTGAGCAGTCAGACAAACTCTGCACATTTTCATCCAAGGAAGGCACAATCCCAGTCAATCTGGCCTCTTATGCTTCTCTCGTAGCATTTCAGCAATTTATATATCAAGAGCTGATCTGCCCGATACTTGTATTTTTTAATTATTTATAAAATTCATTGTGACGATGATTGCCATAGATATGGTTTTGTTTAGTTCTTGATTGTGCTTAGCCTGTTCGTTTAAATTCGTCTAAGCTTATTCGGCTGTCTCGTTTCGTCTTTTTTTACGCCATTTCGCTCTCTTCGGACGCCGCAGGACTGTATTTAGCCATATTTTTAAATTCCTAAATGACTACTCTCTTGTCGTCCTGTTCTCTGTTAATTTACTTCGCTTGATATGCTTTGGTCCGTGGTAGGTTGAACGTCTTCTATCGTCTCTCCCCATGTCATCCATCCTAGCTACACCTGCCTCCGCTTACAGTTCTCCACCACCCACGCCGACACCCGTTCCTGGTACCTTGTCTGCTCTTGCTATGTCCTCTCCCCTGCCTGCTCCTGCCTTGTACACGTCGTCTTCTCTTCTAACTGCGAATCGCCAGCAGCAGTACCAGCATCAGCATCAGCACCGACCATCAAACATAAACTCGCGGCAGCCACTGCATCAACCGCTACAGCATACGTCGCAGAATCACCACTCTCCCTCTCAGCGCGCTGCATTTGCTGCCGCCCCAAAGTCAAGCTCGACCGGTATCAGCTCCTCCGCGTCCTCATCGATGGTGGCTGGTCCTCCTTTACCCTTTGCCCCGGCATCTTCATCTTCACAGTGGCAGGAAACATCGTCATCGCATCAACACTCGCAACACCCGCCCTCCCAGTCCCATCAACAAGCTTCACAACATCAACAGCAGTCGCAACCGCAGCATTCCTACCCTTACTCTACCACGCCGGCCCATATGATCACGCCCTCTGCGAATACCGCAGGAGTCGGCGTAGCAATGCACCATCCATCGTCGGTCGCGGATCCATACGAACCATACACCTATTCACTACAAGTCGTACAACAGCCTGTGCGTGCTCGGATGTGTGGATTCGGTGATAAGGTATATATTTTTTATTTCAAAACATTGCGTACCTTTTTTTTGTCAAGGAGATATTATGTTTGTTTGCTGAATTCGACTCTATCGCCATTCCTCAATCGCACGTGCTGAAACATTAGTATCCGTGTTTCCTGCTAACATTTATTTATAATCAGGATCGTCGCCCGATTACTCCTCCACCTTGTATTCGATTGATTATTCACGAGAAAGCTACAGATAAAGAAGCGGACATAAGGTACGGATTACTGTGACAATTTTTTTTGTTTGATCAGGGGTTGAAGGTTGGAATGTGGTCGTCAATTGTGAACTTTTATCACTAATCTCAAATCCTTTAGTAAACTAGATGTATCTTTTTACGCTACCACTGTCGAGCTCTGGTCCGCCGACGAGCTGCTTAATCAGAATCTCGTCCGTACGCTGAACAGCCCTTCGATGTCATCCTCCTCGACATCGATGCCTTCTCTCTCGCGCCATGTGCCCTCTTCCTCCTCGTCGTCGTCGGCTGAGTATTATCCAGACACGCATGCTCCAGCAGCATCATCTGTTCCAAACAGTATAATACCAACGCCTCTACACTCGGTATCCACACCTAACTCCCCACCGCCGACAAAGAACTTGATTGGCAGTGTCGTCGCAACAGCTTTCAAGCTATATGATACCACGGGCCAGCTTGGCGTCTGGTTCATCTTGCAAGACTTGTCCGTTCGAACAGAAGGTGAATTTAAACTGAAGTTCAGCTTCGTGAATTTAGGCTTAGGACCTGCGGTCCAACAGCATCAATCACCGCAGACCATGCAGCAGTCCGGCTCCCAGCAACTAGGCTCTCCGCCGCTTCAGCAGCAGATGGTCGTTGTAAATCAAGGTACTGCGAAGATACAGGCGACGTGTTTCTCCAATACAATCAAGGTTTATTCTGCAAAAAAATTTCCTGGTGTAATTGAGAGTACCGATCTGAGCAGATGCTTTGTCTCACAGGGAATCAAGATTCCAATTCGGAAGGAGCAAAAGCCAAATAAGAACGATCCTGATGTCACCCAGTAACAATGTGATGATTGCATCTAAATATACCGAGGTGCTTCTATTTTTGTACAAGTGTTGTTCGATTATTTGTGTTGTCGCATGATAGATTACTTCTGCTTTTACTTCATTTGCCTTTTGTTTCACCTAGAAGCGGCTTGCGATTCTTTAAGCGATTTGCGATTCTTTCTCGTTTGAATTAGATCTAAACCAGCTCAGGTCATGTACCCATGGTACAAGATAACTATTTATTATATTATGTTTGTAAGATTGTGATCATTTCTGTTTGTGGATGATAAATTTTAGAGGATTTCTTTTCTTCTTTTTGTCTTCTTATAGGCGAATATCTTTTGTTGGTCTCTTTTGTATAAGATCGTACACATCAATTTCTGTGAGAATATCTGTTTAATAGCATCAATCTTTGCTAATGGCTGTGAGTCGATATGAACAGATTATGCCATCTTTTCAAAAGGTTAAAACTTTATTTTTATATTTCTAGAATGCAGAATTAAACCAGTCAATAGCAATCTCTTTTTGTAGTATGGTTTGATCGATTAAATCTTGACCTACCAATTTCATATGCAAATAATAGAAACCTCATTATTCATTTTAGTATTCATATGATAAGAATTTTAAGGAAATCCGGCTGTTCTCTTCTTTCGATATTTTGATTCTCCGATAACACGACGCACCAACTTTGGTATACAGAGCGACGGCAGGTTCCTCCTCCACAACTCAAAAGAAACCATACGTTTATCACCATATTCCACCTCTAAAGGTGTCGTTTGTCATATAGATGACTTCGCACTTTTATTGTTTCTGTTCAACTCGATGACTTCGATCCGTAGATCCACCAGAGAGAAATACGGACGCTAGCCTGTAATAGAATCATTATATCTCAGATGTTATTGGATCTAACTGTAATCTTCGCCAATTTACGAAACAGAATCATCCTCCAACTTTAGCTTCTTGTCTCCGATCGTCGAACATTTCTGCAGGTGGAACTCGGACTCAGTCCTTCTATTCCATTTATCTAGAGACTCCTCTTTCTCAATGTCTCGCAAAAACAATGACTAGCCATTTGATAATGTGAAATTTTAGTCCCAATCCCATTTGCAATGATAAATCTATATATCTTATGACCTTGCCTTGGCTGGCTTTGATAAGCCAACGAACTGCTTTTACGCTACTTATATTTGCGCATCTTAAACTGAAATTCAAGAGTTCCTGCTACACGATATATACGAAAACCCAAAGAAACACAATTCGAATCTCAAATCACAGGATTATTATATATAAATAGCTCTGTGAATCAATTCTTTCAATTTGACCACGGTCTTTTCCGTGCTTTGCTAATGTATAATGAAGGTACTCAATTCTATTCCCAATCTCTTAGGGTTAGGTCTGTTTATTACCCCTGAAATTGCCCAAAAAAATCCTCGGTGGGAGAAAAGACAAAAATTTTTACCCTCATTCGCGAAGTATTTCATTAACTTATATCGCAAAAATGGCGACTGTAGTTCCACCTCCTTCTAAGCGTCAGCGAAAAGAGGCACAGGCTCCTAAGGAAGTAAAAATTATTCCTGCTGATCTACCGTTTGTTCAAGTACAGTTCAAAGCTTCAGATACTGGTGAGGTGACCCATGGATTTCATAGAGTGCCTGGTAGCACCAGTGCAAAGCAGCTGGAGCTTCTATTGAATGGACTTCTGGGAACAGTAAGTCCCTCATGATCTGAGATATTACTGTTTCGATTTACTAAATCAAATAGACGTCTGATGCAGTTCCCTATACCTTTTCGTTATTGAAAGATCCGACATCTTCTATCGATATTACGTCAGATTTGTACACAAACGTCATCCAGCCAGGGCACAAGTCAACAGAAGATGCGCTAACAGTTGTATACACACCTCAGGCTATCTTCAAGGTGAAAGCTGTTTCAAGGTGCTCAGCGTCAATACCAGGACATGGGGGTACTATTTTAGCAGCTCAGTTTTCACCAGAGTCAAGTAAGTATCTGCTCACGGGAAGCGGTGACACAACCGCTAGGATATGGGATACAGAGACTGGAACTCCCTATAAGGTGTTGAAAGGACACACAAATTGGGTTTTGTCCGTTGCTTGGTCTCCAGATGCCTCTATCATAGCAACTGGCAGTATGGACAATAGCGTATGATCTTTGTCAATAGCATGTGAATCGAAGGAGAATTTACTCATGGTGACGTTTAGATACGGATATGGGATCCCAAAACTGGCAAGCAACTGGGACCACCTTTGACAGGGCATTCTAAGTGGATTACTGCCCTTTCTTTTCAGCCATTGCATCTTACCAATCCATCCGGCCCGATTAGACTGTGTTCATCATCTAAGGATGCAACTGTGAAAATCTGGAATGCCAGCACGAGAACTTCAGAATGCACCTTGTCAAGTCACACAGCTTGTGTGACATCTGTGAAATGGGGCGGTAAGGACTGGATTTACTCGATTTCGCAGGATAAGACTATCAAAGTCTGGGCTGCAAGAGACTTTAAACTACTATATACGCTTTCGTCGCATGCACATTGGGTAAATCACATCTCATTAGCTACAGAGTATGTTCTCCGTACAGGTGGATTTGACCCACAAACTGCTTTTTACTCGACGACAGCATCATCGAAATCCTCTGCTCAGCAACTTTACGATACAGCTGTCAAGCGGTATCAGAAGGCATCGAATTCGCTGACATCGGAGCCGTCAGAGCGATTTGTTACTGCAAGTGACGACATGACTATGTTTCTTTGGGACCTTAATTTCAGCTCAAAAGACCCTGTCGCAAGAATGGTAGGCCATCAAAAGCCTGTAAACTACGTTAGCTTTTCTCCAGATGGACGTTACATTGCTAGTTGTTCGTTCGATAACAGCATAAAGTTATGGGATGGCAGAGATGGCAAATTTATAGACACTTTAAGAGGTCATGTAAGTGCCGTGTTCATGTGTGCGTGGTCTTCAGACTCTAGATTACTCGTAAGCTGCTCTAAAGATATGACAGTCAAGATATGGGATATCCGAACTCGAAAGCTGTTCAGCGATTTACCTGGTCACAAAGGTGAAGTTTACGCAGTTGACTGGAGCGTTGACGGTAAGGTCGTCGGAAGTGGGGGCAAAGATAAAGTTGTAAAATTATGGAAGCACTAATAGCATTTCGAGGTAGATATAGAATAACGATAAGAAAACTGATGCACTATGATTTCAAAATATTGATATATTTACAGTAAAAGAGACTAAATACAGTGCACCTACCTTGCACCTAACAATGCCGAGAAAAATTACCAAGAAAAATACATATTCGCTTCAGTCATTCAAAACTTTGTACAAAAAAATGAAACGCACCCTTTCATTTCGTTCAGATGAACCAAAATTGGAACGTGTCTAGAATAATCTGACAACCGTAGAAATCGGTTTTATGAAATTGAACAGTCCGTGACACCCAATCCGTAGATTACTTTCTCAACATCTTTCTTGACCAATAGCCAATCGGTTCGGCAACGAACAAGCTCGAAAGCCTCCTCAGGAGTGACTATTCCTCCAAATCTTGTCATGTCACCCATCATAGTGCCTATATCCTTTGCGTTTGATGCATCAATTAAAAAAAGCTGACCTAGTTCTTTTAGTGCCGCAAAATACGGTACAAGCGGTCTTTGGCGTAAGGATACAATGAAGGAGTAGTATAAGTTGAAGTCGCTATCTTAATTAGATTATAACCTATCAAATAATTTAAATTCAACATACCTTATTAGTAGTATCGCACCATTTACGCTGATAGTTTGCTGCTTGATATGTTTGGTGATAGATCCATACAAACGCAGCCCAACTTCTTGCAAAAACACGTCCATTGTATTTTTGTCTGCATTTCCGTTCAATAATTTCGTATAACTAGAAATTGTCTCTACCACCTTTATTGCTGCTTGTGTAGGACCAATGTCCATTCTCCAAGTACCTCTGACTTGGTTACCGTTGAAACCTGTCTCACTGCTGCTGACAGATTCTGGATCTGGAATATTGAACTCATTCGGTCGCTGAATTGTCCTGAGAATAAACTCAGTCTGCTCAATTAGAACATCGATACCTCGGTTCAATCCTGCTGCTACTCTTTCGTCTAACATCTGTTCGAACTTTCGCTTCGCCTTCACAGCTGGACTCAAAAAGTCATTAC
Organism: Babjevia anomala; assembly: GCA_030580435.1. NCBI lineage: Eukaryota > Fungi > Ascomycota > Lipomycetes > Lipomycetales > Lipomycetaceae > Babjevia > Babjevia anomala. Next base: position 20,120 of record JAKTSW010000035.1, on the reverse strand, counting down.
GATCTAAAAAGCGCCGGCTTACCAACTCTTTCTCGTAGAAAACATCTACCATTTGCTGAATTAAGTCTCCAACGTTGACTAATTCCAAAAATATAACTAAAGGCTCGACATCTTTTGCCCGATCGACCTGTGTTGTACCTTCCTGTTCGACATAGTCAGGTGGTTTATACTCAGTAAGATGAGTCAACGCTTTATCAAACCCAGCTTGGATATGTTTAAAGCCAAGCTTCTGCAAAAGAATCACAAAAATGTTCTCGCATTCCTCTTTCCTGCATATGGATTAGAGCTGTTGAAAAATACGCAAACAAATAAAAACTCACGCCTCATCTCCAGTAGGTCCTGGAAAAATAATGAACATTGCCAGCCGCTCTATACTTTCGCGAGCAGCTTGCAGCATGTCAAGGGCTACTTCCAGACTAAACAAAGTTTTGATAGACTCCAGTCTGCTATTGAAAATAGCGGCATGAGCAGCCAATTCTGTGGAAGGCAGATTGTCTGAATTATATTTGCCTTGTCCCAGCGTGTGATTTGAATTCAAATTATTACTAGATATACTACCAGTCTCACTATGTTCCACTGTGCTAGCCCTATCATTGGTATCTTCTCTCATGGAAGGAGACTTTAGCGAAGGTGATTGTGAAAACGATGCGAGTCTTGTAGAGGTCATTGGAAGTAAAAGTACTTTTTTAAATGAGGTTAGAAATGCAAGTTTGTCTGAGCCTGAGCCTGCAGAACCGAGGTCTTTAACGCCGCTCCATAGATACGATTCTGTCTGCTCTTCCTGCTCTGACGCTTTCCGCTCAAAAGTGTCAACCTCTACTTCACACTTTGCTCGGAATCTGTCGACTTCCTCTTGTAAGTACAAATCAAGATGCTGCTCAAAGACTCGATAGATAATGCTTTCCACTTTCTGGTGATAGTCGGGCCCGGAATTTGGTGACTCCTCTAGCAGCCCATTGAAGTAACACATTTCCACATATACCCTTGCTACCAGTTCAAGATACGTGTCAATAGTGCTAACTTCATGTGCTTCATAAACAAGGGTTGAAATGTATTCTCCGATCACATCTTCAATCACACGTTCTACTAGGGGCAAAACAACCTCAATCGTATGTGGGAATATTGATTCAATAATCTTAGTCTCTTCGTTAATTGCATTCGCCATCTTCTGTAAAAAATCCTTAGCAGGTTGTATGTCTATTTTGTTCTCGGCATTGAAGCAAGATCCTGGAGGAAGGAGCCCTTGACGTTCATACAGCAGCGAACTCTTCTGTATAAACAATTGCACACAAGTCTGGCCGCAATTTAATGTTACAAGAACATTAGCATAACGTTTCATTCGGCCGGAGTAGTCTTTATCATCAATTCCACTGCAAGAGCATCGCTTAGCATAGATCAAATTAACATATGAATTTCTAAGTATACTTTTCAAATTCTCTTAGGGCAGCGTTTTCGAAAATCTCTATAATTGCGTAAAGCCGATCTTTGCGCTCTTCGCAGTTCTCTCCTACGTCATCGCACCTGCAAAATTGTCGAAGGCTACTCAAACTTTCTGCTTGTTGTTCTGGAGTTCTGTATATTTTAAATAATATAGGATCGACGTGTGTTCGAGATTTTGCAATATCAAAATATAAAGGCGCTAGCAGTTTGTATAGCCTGCCAAATTCGTGTCGCCCATAACCATGAACAGAGTGGATCGTACTTAACACATTTAGAGGGGTAATTCGGCCTACAAACAGTTCTTCTGTTAGTATACATTCAGTAAAAATTGAAAAAACCATGTAACAACAGTACCTTTCTCAAAATTGGGTCGAATGAGCTCCCTAAATCCATCTAGATCAATCTTCCCGATCGCTTCCGCTTCCTCGAAATTCCATACTCCAATCCGTATCAACTTGGCAATCCAGATCGAATCATCGTAAACTATTTGCTGGAACCGCTTGCACACGCTCGCGCATGCAATGAAAGAACTTACAGGCAAGTATGATAATATTAAAGAATAGACATCGAGAGGTAAGATTTTCGCTTTACCTAACGAACTAGGCGAGATTGAGATCGTAGATGATATTGTAGAATAGATACGGTGCGCTGCCATTGGCCGATTCGTCTGAATTGCAGGTTGTGAGGAGACTGCGGCAGCCATTGGCAATCGAGACGATTTTTCTGTATTCTATAATACCTTCTCGGCCTTCAGCACTTTACCTTGAGTCACAGTTAGCTGTTTCGCGTCTCAGTATGCGAGACTCTTGATATTGAAATATAAAGAGTAGTCGGAAGAAGCGGAAGCTAATTAATTAGCAAGTGAGATGTAAGTGCTGAAATAAAAAGAGTCGCTGGTTTGAAAGTGATGATTGTCCGAGGATCGGTATTGTGTTTGAGGTCGATAGTGGAGTGGCTTTAGGCTTAAAGCTAATTTTCTTCGGTGATTTGCATTCTCTTGACCTGCCGGATTATCTATCCCATTCACGTTCTACCACATCAAACTAGAAAATTAACGCTTTTGTCTTGTAAATCTTTCTGTGGATACATCATCTCTTGCAATAGCTGGCGGTCTGTCTAGTTAGGATAATAAAGACAGATGGATACCATATTTCGCCCATAGGACATAGCAGAAGAGCATGTGCTGCTTATTTGTCGCTTTACAAACATACGAGATATCAACGGAGCCTATATCGACAATGGATATATCGACAATGGAGCTGTGACTTCATTTGTGTATACAAATGGTAGCATTTAACAAAGATATAATATATTTAAGAGCCTCGTTACCAGCTTAACTATTTAAAACACAACCATGATAAAAACCCGAAAGACCGCTATATAACAAAATGAGCACAATAATTTTATATTACAAATTGGCACCCAGTGCCTGGTGCACACGTAAAGATTGACGAATAGCTAGGTCAAGCATGATTTCTTCGGATCCACCTGGAATGCTGTAGGCTCTGACTTCACGATATAATCTCTCAACTTTCGCACCTTGACCGCCACGGGAATAAGAGAGGCCACCAAAAATCTGGGCAGCTTCACGCGCACAGTATTCAAATGTCTGCGTCGCCTGAGCTTTGCATCCCGCAATTGCCCCTCCTAGTCTCAACATAGCTTCTTTCTCAGGCATATTGTTTACCTGAAACGTTAGATTTTCGAGCCAGGCATAAGTTGCCTCCACTCGGATAGACATATTTGCAAGCTTGGATCTGATCACCGCGTGGTCAATCAATCTCTTTCCAAAAGTTTTTCGCTTATGAGCATATTTTATCGACTCTTCTAAGCAAACTCTTGCAAATCTAGTGGCTTGAATGATGATTCCCATTCGTTCATGATTAAAGTTGGTCATAATAACCTTGAAGCCCTGGTTTTCTTTACCCAGAAGGTTCTCGACAGGGACCTTAACATCTTCAAATGTCACATAAGTGGTTCCAGAGCTCCACATACCCGAGCAGTCCATTCTGCGGACAGATACACCGGGCATTGTCTTTTCTATGAGCAGAAGAGAAATGCCGGACATACCCTCCTTGCCAGTTCGAACAGCAACAGTGAAATAATCAGACCAGATTCCGTTGGTGATCCATTTCTTCTCTCCATTGACAACATAATGCTTGCCATCTGCTGTCTTCTCAGCTGTAGCAGTAAGGTTCGCGACGTCACTTCCTGCGTCCGGCTCTGTGATACACAAACATATCCGCTTTTCCCCGGACAATAGTCCAGGAAGGACGCGTTTCTTGACCTCAGGGGTTGCGAATTTAATCACTGGTGGACCTCCAATTCCGTAGCCCCCGAGAAGATGCCAGACCAAGCCACCAGAGCCAGCACGAGAGATCTCGTCAGTTAGAATCATTTCGTGGAAATGATCCCATTTTTCTGGTGGCACTGACTTAATACGGATGTCAGTATACTTCTCAGGATATTTCACGCCTAGCGCGCCTGCAAGATATCCTCGCTTTCCCATATCCTCGTAGACCTCCTTTGGGACATCCTTTTTCTCATCCCACTCGGTAGCGTTCGGCTCCAGAACGCTGTCAACCCATTCGCGCACCTCTGCTCGGAAAGCGACATGAGTGTCGTTGTAGTAAGTGGTTCTATAACCTTGGTACCAAGCAGGATCCGCAAACGGAACCATGCTTCCAAACTGATCAAACAGCGTCGCTCCGGCGGAGTTTTCAGCCTTGACCACTTGCTTTGAAGCCGGAAAACCACCGGCCGACTCGACCTTTTCTTTCTTCTGCGGGGCCGGTTCAGATCCAGCTACCGACCCGATCATCAACTGGCCCTTGTACTTGTTCAGAATACCGGCGTTGTGGTACTTCCAAAACATAGACGACGCATCCTTGCCAGCCACACGCTTCAGGATCTTTTTCCCGCCCGGGTGCTCGTTCTGAAAAGATGTCAGATCGTAGACACCGTTATCGATGATGATCCACAGATCAGAGTCTTTGTTGTGCTGAGACACATCGCTCGATGTCAGTGACTGCTGCGTCATGGTTTCTGAAACAATAGTAATCAGATATAGTGATAGAAAGACGATTTGTAGCTTCCTGTCCAACTGTCTGTTTTTATATAGGTTTTTACAGGTTTTTATAGGTTTATACGGTTGTTTAGTCGTTTAATTGTGCTAAAATAGGTTGTGCCGGAGCAGTTGAGATTGGCACAAATTTGTGGGGAAGAACTCATTGTTCCGTTTTTCAACCAGCCGAGGTATTTGCACGCCGATGTCACATGTGAGCCGCAGCGTTTTCTCGGGTGCTTACGACATATACGGCATAAACAAATACAACATTAGTGCACCCTTTTGGTTGCATAAATAAGTATGGAATCTCTAAATAAGCCATAAGTCTTGAAATGAATTTCAAACGAGGGCTACGTAATGTTGTCAGAGCTGTGGCTTAGCTGCGCCCAGCTAATGATGTGACAGCAAGCTTTAATATGGGCGCTTTAGGAGATCCACACTCCTGTCTACGAACTGGCACAGCCACAAGGGACTAAGATTAAAAATATTTTCCGATTTTTGGCTGGGTCTTGTGCATCATAAGCTGGCTTGGCGCGAACTTCATCGTAATTTCGGGTGGCTCAGCTGACGGAATGTTCAGTTTGTGCCAACAGAGACTCGGTATACATTTTGTGTGCCCTGGTTATTCGTTCGTTTCATGATCATTCCGCCGAAGTTAACTGCATAATTCAAGATTTATTTATACTTTCCTCGCTAGTCTTCCAAACTCTACGGATTATCTGCCTATTTGCTAGAATAGAAATAAATGAGCATCCTCTGCTTTGTCGCAAACTATCTGGACTGTCTGGCTTCTTATTTTTAGTGAGGATTTAAATTCATCGCAGCGATTGTTGTTCGATTGAAGCAGCTTGGTTAAAGAGGCGTCGACATTCGCTTCAAGCTAGCTTTTCCAATTAAAAAGGTAATCATTGAATTTTCACAGTATGATTTTGTTTGGTGGTTGATACTGCAGAACACCTATTTCTGACAGCTTATATTTGAAGGTTTCAGTAAAAGTCTGCACTATGTTGCATTCGATTACAGGACTTTTATCTGCTCTAGTAGTAGCTTCCGTGCTGACATTGGTTGCGACTACGCCTATTGAACCACATGAGGTGCTGTATGGAAACTCTTTGGTGGCCAGACAGGCGCACCAGGACCTGGAGCGAAGAGCGAACTCACCTACCGGCGGTTACACTCCTGGACGTGTAACCTGCCCGTCGTACCCCCTTGTTCGGAACGCTTCGGTAAGCTTATCGTCTTTTGCTATCTAATCTGAACCACGCGTAAATATGCTGCAACTAATATCTGCAAATAGTCTTTGAGTGTGAATGAGAGTGATTTCATCGAGGGTCGTCGACAGTACATCAAACCGCACATGATTGAGTTTTTGGACCGGGTTGGCTTAGAAAACTTCAATGCTACTGATTTTCTGTCCAATACTTCAGTTACTGTTGGACTGGCGTTCTCGGGAGGCGGTTATCGTGCCATGCTCAGTGGCGCTGGCTTCCTGGCTGCGACAGATAGCAGAACGCCGAACGCGACGAATTTTGGACACATAGGGGGACTTCTCCAGTCCTCCATGTATTTAGCTGGTCTCAGTGGTGGCAGCTGGCTTGTTGGCTCAGTTGTCATCAACAATTTTTCAACCATCCCGGCGCTGCAGGGCTCCGACACCGTTTGGGATCTTCAAAACTCCATCATAAACCCTGGTGGCTGGAATGTGTTGGATACCATCGAGTACTACGACGATCTCATCAAAGACGTTGAAGGCAAAAAAGATGCGGGATTTAACGTTAGTTTGACAGATTACTGGGGTCGTGGCTTGTCCATGCAGTTCTTCAACGAAACTGACGGTGGGCCAGAACTCACGTTTTCCAACGTTCAGGACCTTGACGCATTCAAGAACTATGAAATGCCCTTCCCAGTGGTTGTGACAGATGGACGTCCTTATAACACTACCATTGTTTCTCTTAACTCCACCGTCTTCGAGATTAATCCTTTCGAGATGGGAAGTTGGGATCCTACTCTGTATGCCATGATGAACACTCAATTCCTCGGATCAAATCTGACTAATGGAGTCCCCAACAACAGCAGCGCTTGCTTCAATGGATGCGACAATGCAGGGTATGTACATATAAAGAGATTTCTGGATTGAATATCTGTAGCGGCTAACATTACAGTTTCGTTATTGGTACCTCATCTACTCTGTTTAATTCTTTTTTGTTGGAACTCAACAGTAGCGGTATCGAGGGAGTCCTCTATGATGCTGCGGAGTCTGCTCTGCTATCGATGTCAGACCAAAATGACGACATTGCTGTTTACGATCCCAATCCATTCTATGGTGTCAACAAAGACTTCAGCTATATTAATAATGAATCATCCTTGAACTTGTGCGATGGAGGGGAGGATGGCCAGAACATTCCGTTTTATCCTCTCATTCAGCCTGCGCGGAATGTAGATGTTATTTTTGCGGCAGATAACTCGGCAGATACTGATTTCTACTGGCCTGAAGGTCTCTCGATGGTGGCTACATATGAGCGCCAATTTGAACCCATCGGAAACGGCACCGCTTTCCCGTATGTTCCCGACACAGAATCATTTATAGGATTGAATTTGACTGCTGGTCCGGCGTGGTTCGGATGCAATTCCTCAAACATGACAGGACCTGGACCACTGATTATCTACATGGCCAACCGCCCGATATCTTATTTCTCGAACGAAAGTACGTTTAAGTTGAGCTACGATCAACAAGAAACTGAGGGAATGATTACCAATGGATACAATATTGCGACTCAAGGTAACGGCACTTTGGACAGTGACTGGGCTGCCTGTGTCGGCTGCGCTGTCATCCACAGAGAAGTTGAGCGCAGAGGAATGTCGCCTTCTTCGCAATGCCAACAATGTCTCAGCAAATACTGTTGGGACGGATCAGTACTCACTGGTAATGCCAGTGCATCGTACTATGAGCCATCTCTCAGAATTCAGTCCGACAGTAGTGGTGCTTCTAGTATAGCTGGAAGAATCCTTGCCTTTCAGTTCTCCTCCGGTTTCTGGCCAGAGGCTCTTATTCTTGTGGCAGCATTTTACTTACTGCATTAATTTGTGATATATATTGTTTAATGTTCTAGTCATTGATTTATCGTATCGATTCCAAGTTTGATATTCTTGAAATATATGTCCAGAAAATATTTGTTTCTCCATGTTTTCTTGATCGAGCATTTATGTATTCATTTTTTACTGTTGTGTATATTACAAGTTTAGTATTAATAGGATTTTTAGAGTCTTGCTTATATTTGGGAGAAGATCTGTTGGTCTCTCGGAATCAAACTGAGTTTGTCATTATAGTAGAGTTTCACGTATCGCCCTTCCCCAGATTTGCTGGCATTAGCACTGCCACGTTTGCTCTTCCGTATTCAGCCACATTGCCACTTTGAACGTGCCGACAAAATTGCCTTCGTTTTCGCCAGCAAATTACTCCGCTGAGCACCGCTCTCATGTCTGTCTTTGTTCACACGTTACTAATAGGGCATTTCATATCACTATCCTGCCCATGACTCTTATGACTTAGCATCTTTTCATTGAGCCAACATGCAAGACATAAATAGTACGGCGAACGAACTATTTTCGACTCATATTGCCGGATCGACTGGTTCTGAGAAGCCAAGGCCATGGACAGTTAGTCGACTGATACACAATATCAATCGAGCTATAAGGGCATTTTCGAACTCAGAAAATACAGAGCTTGATGAGAAAATTGAGAAGCTGAGTCACGCACAGGACAATGTAAGTTTTGTATTGGAAAATTGGCAGTTTGTCGTTAGACAGAGATGGAAGGTGCTTTTTTGGGACTTGCTGACAGTAACAACAGGCACAATCATATGCCGAATGGTCAGCCGCTGCGAAAGAGCTTGACGTGATTTTAGGACATGCTGCATGGAAAGATGACCCAAGGTCAGATGACTACGACTATGAGCTGATAGCAAGGCGACTGACTGAGATGCGAGAAGCCAGAGAATCAGAACAAGGATTAAAATTGCTATTTCTCTTACGAACGACAATTAGTAGGAACCTTGGTGATATGGGAAACGTTCAGGTACTTCATATTTTTCTAATGTGTATAAATTTACATCTCAGTCCATGTAGCGCTGTCGTACTAATATAGACTAGCTATATGTGCATACGCACATTGGAACCAAGAAGCTAATTGAGGACTACATCACAGAGTGTGAAACCTCTCTAGGAGTACTACTCAACAATCCTATTACGGTCTCTCCAGATAGCGGCACTAAAATTGATGACTACACGATTTTGGATGAGTTGCTTCGAGCCAGACATGCATTTGGCCGAACAGCACTGCTACTCTCAGGGGGTGGTACCATGGGAATGCTTCATATCGGCGTGATCGAATCTTTGATCGAACATGGACTTCTTCCAAAGGTAATATCAGGCTCCTCTGCCGGTGCGATAGTAGCTGCAGCGCTCTGTACACGAACTGACGCTGAAATACCCGGTCTTTTGCTACAATTTCCGGAATTGAATTTGGATGTTTTTGATGAAACTGGAAACGAAGAGACTGCTTGGACACGAGTTGCTAGATTGTTGAAGCACGGCCGTTGGAGCGATATCACTTATCTAGCTGCTTCCATGCGAGAACTTCTGGGTGAATTGACGTTTCAGGAAGCTTACAATCGGACTCGTAGAGTCTTGAACATCCCAGTTTCGAGCGCTACGTTGTATGAATCTCCGAGGCTGTTGAACTATCTTACCGCACCAAATGTGCTGATATGGTCTGCTGTGTGCGCGTCTTGCTCTGTGCCCCTCATCTTCCAGTCACATACCTTACTTGCAAAAGATCAGCGAACTAATCTTGCAGTACCTTGGAATCCTTCTGCACAACGGTGGATTGATGGCTCAGTTGACAGTGATCTCCCCATGACAAGATTAACAGAGATGTTTAACGTCAATCATTTCATTGTCTCACAAGTAAACCCTCATGTTACACCATTTCTCAGAACTTCGGTTGTTTCAAAGACAGAGAGAATGAAAAAGTGCATCACCGAGATTAAGATCAAACAGATGAAGCCGACACAACACACGCATACTTTTCTCAAATTATTGCACTCAGAAACTATGCATCGCTTGACACAGCTTGCTGAATTAAATATCATGCCAACAGTTTGTACTAGACTCAGATCAGTTCTTGCTCAAAAATATTCAGGAGACATCAACATTATGCCAGAAGTACATTTATCGGAGTTACACAAGATTCTTAAGAATCCTACAGTTGAGTTTTTGTATGATACAAGAATACGTGGTATTAAGGCAACCTGGCCGAAGATAGAACTCATCAGAAACCATTGTGCAATCGAGATGGCGTTGGACAAAGCTATTTTGGAGTTGCGCGCTAGAGCTGTTTTCAGTTCGCTCAAATTTCCATTAAAAAAGAAGAACAGTGAAAAGAAAATAGTTTGGCGAGAGGTTTTGGGAGGTGATGCATCTGCGCATCCAGTCAATGACAAGCCGATTTCGGATAAAACAGCTGCAGTTCTGGAGGACGATATATTTTTAGATGCCGGTGAAATTTTACATGAACAACCGGAATCTGAATCAGAGGACTACGAGGATCAAAGTGGAAATCTTAATAAAGAAGATACCAGGGTAATGGGATCGTTTCCAGAGGATTGTGACTTCGATATTGGCCTCACTCCATCACACTCTCCTCCATCTCAGCCATCTGTACGAAACTACCAATCTTATCGTCATCAGTCCGCGCAGAAGACACCATCTCATTCGCGATCTTCTGAACAACTTTTAGCACCATCACTTCCACTTGCGGGATACTCAACGTCATATACGCCATCTTTTTCGCCATCTTACACACCAGCATACACACCATCACATTCGCCCTATCACTCGCCACGAATGAGCTTTTCGGTTTCATATTCAACTCGTGCGGGATTCTTTTCACAACCTTCAACTCCTGGTCCAGGGTATTTTTCTAACGCCGACTATGGAAATTCTGTTTCTACTGTTGCTCGCCGAGGTGGCGGAGGCACGTCTAACCACAACCGTAACAGAACATTTTCGGACGCTGCTTCGCCGCGAAAAAGCCATGAGGTTGAATCACGAATCAAAAGATCTAAGTCTGGAACACTCTCGCCATCTTTTAATAATTTCTCCATTCTGCCACCTAGTATCGACTCAATGCAGGATGCGTCGACTTCATTGTCAATGATCCGAAAAACCCAGGTAAGAGAGCGTGATTATTATTGGCCATTGCAATACGAAAGTGCAGCAGCAGACATAACTGTTCCCGGAATATCGACACTATCTACGGTCGAAGACGAATCTGGCTCTCAAAAACAGGACAAGCAGAAACCGAATGTCAGTTGGGAATACATAGTAGATGTAGGCACGGACATTTAGTCTTTACTGTCTATAGCAATTCAATTGATATTGCTACTTTGCTGATAGCTTTTATTATTAATTTAAATCTCTAGTGATCCATAACTGAAATGCAGAACGGCCTGATTGATGAATGCCAGACTGTCTTTAGACTATCAGGATTCCAGAAATGGGAAGTATTCTCTATTTGAAATGTGTAGAACTTGCCCTTGAATTTGCTGCGCTGTCGATCACTCCAATTTTTGTATTTACTTGTAGAAGTGAAGTTGTCTTTATCACCCCACAACGCTAGTACTCTCGATTTAGAAATGTTGACGTCCTCACCGATATGTCCCTCTAGCTCTTCAAACTCAGGCTCTGATCTGCCAACACATATTCGTAGAAATAGACTCACTGGGAAGAGCGGAGGCGAAATCAAGATATACGCAAGCTCGATTGTAGCTCTTATATTGTCAGATATAATATGTAAAGGTTGGACAAAGGACGACGACACAAGTGCACCGTAGGAATACCCCACGATTAGAACTTTCTCTACGATACTATTGTTCTCGATCTGCTCTTCGTTGTTCTCTAACATCGCGAGAACAATCGACTTCAGATCATTTTGCTCAGCAATGCTGGTCCACGAAGTTTTACCCTTCCGCCCTTTTGTAGTCCCACTAAAAAAATATATTGTCAGCGACAGTGTCCGGCGTAATAGCAAATTGAAGAGCTGATATATCACGGAAATTTTACCGGTAGTTGTATGTCCAGGTCTCTATTCCTAGCTCGGTTGAAAGGTTGACCGCAAGGAACGAAACCACTGGATCAGACTTATTTCCTCCCAGAGGAGTATAAGGGTGCGAGATCACTGCCTTGCAGGTTTTCCTGGGTGCTCTTGGAACATATACTGTACTGTCTAACTGAGTATTATCGTGAACAGAGGCAATGAACAAGTTCTTGAGCTCCATAATGTAGAAATCTTTTTTGTAATTTCAAGTAATCACGGTAGTGGAAATTAGCGACGTCTTTTCATCTAACTGTATCTACAATGAAACTACGTCAAAAATCTACATGATTATTTTCTCCGAGATTGACATAGCAAAGTTCCGTTTTTAAGCCTATTCGAAAAATTTATTATCCAGCCAGTCAACTACATAACCCTGTATGACAGTAAAGGATATCTAATATACAAAATAAAAACTTGCCTTCGGTGGATACTAACTGCAGAGCACTGAAAAGCATTGATCAACGATCACACATCATCTCAATACATAGCTTGAATATAAAAAATACATATGTATATTATTTACATACAGCCTATCTAGAAACTCCAAAACAAGACGCCAACCCAAATGCCGTAGCCATACAACTATTCTCACTCGTGCGCCAACGATCCACTTACTTTGTTTTCTATTTCGTTTCCATGGTTGGTATTTCATCATTGGGTAACGATTTTTTTCCATGATTTTCACCGATTGATACGCATACCAGCTAATAATGGCGGAAAACCCATTGCCTTGACTTTTTTCTCCCGAGCGCCGTTAACACTGTCTTTGTCCAATGAGCCAATCATTCCATTACTGCTGATGTTTCCGTTTGAAGAGCTTCGAGGAGGAATATAAGCAGGTGGCTTGGGTGGCTTTAACGTCATATAATGCGAGGGAAGGAACGGTTCAGAAAGCATCGACTGTTGACGATCAATTTCTTTCAGAGAAACACGTTTACGCTTATTAGATTTTGCAGTCGGGACGGCCTGACTTCGTGCTGATAGAGGGTTAGTGGATGCTATTGCCACATTAGAGTCTGACATACCTTGCAAGCTAGTGGCATCTTGGTCATGAGCTTCCTCACCATCCTTATTTTGTGGTATTACCATATTCAGCAGATTGTCATTTGACGACAGAATCGAGCTTAACGCAGACGTTACAGCCTGAAGAAATACAGACGACGAATCACCTTCACCTGCACCATCACCCTCTGCACTTATACTTCCAGTAATATTGCTCAATGCCAGAGAAACATCATCCGCAGTTGTATCAGTTTTATGAGCATCTTCTGCATTTTGCACTTGTTGCAGTTGTTCGTCTACTTCAGGCGCTAGTTGCTCTCCAGTATTGGCTTCTTGCACATGCTTCGCCAGAGATCGCTCTTCTGCCCCTTCGACTAAAGGTAGAAAATTGGATGCAATGGACTCCGAATCATCCAAGCTAATATTTGAGTGACCTACTAGTTCAACAAAACTCCGCTCTAAATTTGATAGTAAAGTCTGCTCATTAAACTCTTGTGAAACTTCGCTGTCTTCTGCATTTTCTGATTGCACAGGATTTACTTCGTCTACTTGACGTTGCGGATCTTCTGCAGACATTTCAACAGCTTGAGCTAATAGTCTCTCAGCCAAGTGCATGTCTTCGTTCTCCGCCGATTCTTCTCCCTCTTCGTGAGATTTGCTTTCTGCCAACTCCTCAATAACGCAACCAGTATCGCCGCTTCCGTCAGACGACAATGCACCGCTGCTGTTTATCAGCTGAACAAGGTTTTTGATCAGCGCGGGGTCTCTCGCTAGCGAAGTTAATGTATTATTGAAGGCACTCATATCCGAATTATTTCCCAAGTCAGAAAGCGCGGCTTGCAAGTCGTCTCCTGACAACGCAGCTCCAAGAGCAGTCGCGATATTGGATAAGTCAGCGCTATTACTGTCATTGCCTGATGGCATCCGCTGTAGTTTTTCATGTCGCTTCTGCTTTCTTCGATTAAACTCCGTCTCTATCCACGACAACTTTACGCTGGATGCTTCTTTGCCAAACATTTTATCCGCCCGTTTGTTGACTCGGCACCGCAAGTCGTTGTCCTTATCTATTACAATTAATAATTTTTGCTTAAAACACCTCTTCCCGGTGCATTATATACATACTTCTATCTTCGTTCAGCTCTCTCCATCGTTTTTTACGTTCACGATTCTCTAATCTGACACGTTCGCGATCCTCTTCGTTTCGAACGTGTGAGCGTTTCTTACGCCCTTCACCTGATTGCTGTGCTTCCTCATCTTCTGAGTCTAATTCAGCATTGTTGGATGACAAAATTGTATTCAAGGCCGTAGTCATGGCCTGCAACAACGCAGTTGCATCGATATCCGGATTATTCTGTAGGTCCGCGATAGATATCTCAGGATCTATCATGAGGTCGGATATCGCTTGCCCTTCTTCGTCCTCCATGATTGATAGCTGTTACCGTCTGTGACAGAGAAGTAATAATAGTAATTTACAGAAAACAGTAATCCAGTATGAGAGTATCCGCACTACCTCGACACCCCCTTGAATGTGTACAAGCTGCGTGAGATAGGAAACCGTGTATTTAGATGATAGACACAAAAAAATTTCAAGAGCGCGAAGTCAAAGAAACAGATGATGAGTAAAGCAACCAAAATCGAGATGTCGCTTGTGTAAAGCTGTGAGGCTCGCTCTCATTAAGAAAATTCGCAGTTGTTAGTGCGCGTTTTATGCATTTATGGTCTAACTTTTGGTTCCCGTGACGGCAGTCATTTTGCACACACAACTTGTTTGTACCTTATGTCCGGTGGCCGTGATCCTGTTCCCCTGGCAGATGTCCCAACAAAAAGTTCAAAAGAGACCAGTCATTTTGGCACCTAAGTGCTCACAACTACTTCTATACTCAATTTTTTTTGTCGCTCAATGGCACCAACTCTTCGCTCGCAATCCGATATCGATCTTTTGGGAAAAGAGTCTTATTTTGATGAGATACTGAGCTCGTTGACGGGAGATGCGCAGACATCATCAAGTTCACTCAATAATAGAAATTCGCATTCTCAGCCGATCCTGCCAACCGAGGCATCTACTCACAATATCACCAGTGAATTTACTCATTTCCGCGATGCACCTTTTTCTTTTCTGAGAGAGATCTCGAAGTATGTTACTGGATCATCTTGGCGGTCTTACGATAACTATATAGGAAAGGAGATCTTTTATCATGGGTTTACCGAGAACATGCGGAATGCGGTGCTGTCAAATCCTCTCTTGAATGAAAGAATCAGCCAATTGGCAGATCGCAAGCTTGAAATTGAGCCTTGGCTATCAGAGGATCAGAAAGTCGAAAGAAAGCGGCAAATAGAAAAATGGCTAGGTACCGTCGTTCGGAGGCAGGCGGATCAGATGATTTGCAAGTTCGAACATAAGAGGTTGTTAAGAGTACGTATTAAATGCGTTTACTTCGGTCTTCTGTTATTAATCAAACACCACTCTAGGGAGCTTATTACGCGGTTAATCAGATTTTAGCTAGGACTTATAATCATGGAGTCCATGTTAACGCACAAGAAGTCGCAAAACTCAAAGAAGTTGCCCTAAAAGCATCGGGAAAAAATCAGTAAGTTTTTAAGTTTAAGCAATGCCGCAACAGAGATTCTAACGGAATTTAGATCACTTATATTTTTACCGTGTCATAGGTAAACGTTTTTTTGCTTGTTCGGACATAGCATTTGTTTACACAAGTTCTAGATCACATATAGATTACGTCTCACTGCAAGTAATATGCTTCAGGCTTGGTATATCTCTCCCAACAGTTGTGGCAGGCGATAATCTTAATTTCGCTTTCATTGGTGCTGCGTTAAATGTAAAAAATTTTATGGCTGCTGCACTGTTATATTGAGTAGCTAACAAGGACTTAGAATTTGGGTGCGATGTGGATGAGGCGGACATTAGGTGACGATAAACTCTATTCAGCGTTACTTCAGGCTTATATAGACACCTTGTTGACTGGAGGATTTAACTTCGAATGCTTTATTGAGGGAGGCCGTTCGCGACTTGGCAAGCTGCTTTCTCCGAAGTTTGGCATCCTCAAGTTCATATTCGACACAATATTGTCTGGACGCGCAGAAGATGCGTGGATTGTTCCTGTGTCTACGCAATATGATAAGGTGATAGAGACCGAAAGTTACGTGAATGAATTGCTGGGGTCCGAGAAGAAGAAGGAGAATTTACGAGACTTTTTGAACGCACGAGAGATTCTTTCACTCAAGATGGGTCGAGTGGACGTCCGATTCCATGAGCCATGGAGTTTGAAGGGGTTCATACAGTCTCAGTTAGCAAGCGAGTCGCCGTCGCCCGAAAATCCTATTACGCTATCTTTTGCTTCGCAGAATCCAGAGCTGCAGACCAAGATGCTACGGTCTTTGGGTTATCAAGTTCTTGCTGATATCAACAAGGTGTCGGTCGTCATGCCAACAGCTTTGATTGGTACAGTTTTACTCACATTGCGTGGTCGTGGTGTCGGGCTCAGCGAGCTTATTCGAAAGGTTGAATGGCTTTGCGAACGAATTACAGACCGAGGAGGCAGAGTTGCAGACTTCGGTACTCTGTCAACTGCTGACGTCGTCGATAAAGCTCTGGAGGTTTTAGGTAGTCTTGTCACAGTAGAAAAGAAGGGCCTACTGGAGCCGACATATTTCGCTGCAGATAGATTCCAACTCAGTTACTACCGGAACATGGTGATCCACTTGTTTGTTCCTGAGGCGATTGTGGCAGTTGCAATGTATACCAAGATCAAGCAAGGAGGTGGGCCAGCTAATCAGAGAATTTTGATCAAGGAACTCTTTTTCCGAGTCATGTTTCTTTCTAGATTATTCAGTGGCGAATTTGTCTATCCACTGGATGGAATTGCAGAGAACTTTCGAGAAAGCTTGCAGCTACTTGCGAAGCAAGGTGTGATTAATATCGAGAAGGATTATGTGGAGCTGAGCATGGAGGAGCGAAGTCGAGGTCGAGAGTTCTATGATTTCTACTGCTTTTTGGTAAGTGTTATCTCATTATTTTGCTATCTCATTATTTTGCTATCTATGCATCTGTGAGACAATTCTAAGAAGATACTTTATGTAGCTATGGCCCTTTTGCGATGGCTATTGGTTGGCGGCGGTCTCGTTGTTTTCATTGACTCCGTTCAATAAAGAAGACCTTAAACAATCGGACGACGAGCCCGATAGCAGCCGCGAAACCGTATGGGTCGAGGAGAAGGAGTTTCATGAAACAGCACAAATACTCGGTCGTACAATTTATTCACAAGGAGATCTTTCATATTTCGAGGCCGTTAACAAGGAGGTGCTCAAGTGTGCATTTCAAGAGTTTGAAGCTGCGGGAATTATTATCACGCGAAGGTCAAAGTCAGGAAGGACGCCTGCAATCATGTCTGTTTCCCCTAGCTGGCTGCCTTCCAGGTGCGACATGCCAAATGTTCCGTCGTCGCCGCAACTGTCCACTGCCGATCCTAGCCGCACAGTTGCACAGATTAAACCTGAGGGAAAGCTATGGGACTATGTCGAACAGATCTCGATGTACAGACGGGAAGGAAAGAATAGACGAGATTCTGCCACAGTCAGTTTCAGAGTACTGGCCATGGCGGACGAGGCTGGGCGAAGACTTCTGAATAAGACGGTCCTTCAAAGCGTGGAGAATGCAAAACGGCCAAGCAGTGACGCGTTGGTTCAGGTGAGCCGACAGAGAAAGCCAGAGGTGGACTTCAAAATCGCTGCTAAGCTGTAGAGCATCGCTTTGCATTGGTTTGAATTGGTTTGAATTTCTGGTTTTCGTTACCCATTACGCTGCTTCTTGGAGTTAACGACTCAACGATCCAATCGAGCAACAAATGAAGCAATTGCCCGTATATATTCTGTCTGCAGAAATAAATGGTCAACTGTATTTATGCCGACGCCGAAGTCATAAAAAAGGGAACACAGCATACAAAGTTGAACAGTCTTTCAAGTCCTTTTCGCAATATAGAAGTCCTATGCTGAGTCATTTTCTACGAGCTGCCGAGGGCTGCAAACCCGATCCGTGTTTGCCGACCATAAGAAAGAAAATTCGGGACTACTGAATAAATTGCGACGATCACATGAACTTGCAGAATTGGTGATAGAGCGACTGCGCAATCTAGGCACAAGTTCTTGTGAGCTATTTAGCCGAAGCGTAATCATTTCAGATGTAGATCAAGATTTGATATTTCAAATGACAAAAATCAAGTCCTAACTTCCTTTCTCACTTTCCACATTAATACCAAAGCAACATACATTGTATATTTTGGGTAGAGTCATGACCCGATTCCGTAGGATATAGACTGTAGCTCACAGACTAATTACAGATAAGGTACGCATACGAGACATTTATAGTGGTGGCTTTAGTTGGTGGCGACGGCTGAGACTGGGATACGGTGGAATTTTGAAAAACCGATAAAATGGTCAGAGTATATGGCGTTTTATCTTTGATCAATCACAAAGAACCCAATGCCGGTTCTGCCGGCTTCAATGCTAATCACGTACGCTTATGCTTAATACCTTCTTAGAAACTGCAAATGCGAGTCGTCTCTGAAAATTAAGTAACCTGAGTTAGGTCCGGAAAAATGTCGCGAGAGCTGATTCGTTATTCTCGAATTTTTGGAACATAGTCTATTTTACTGATCTACGTCCATCGTTACTTAAGATATCAAAAAAAAGACTAAATCCCAAAATACCGTATGTGTGCGATAACAAGAATGATAAAACAGAAAACCTAATGATGACCGCTAAAATCACGATTACAATACCCTGGACCTAGCTTATGGGTCGCTCACAGTAGTAGTATGGCCAATTTTACGGCGCATTGAAATAGTGGCCAAAGAAATAGTGTTCACTGTAGTCGCCACTGCCATCTTGTAATGGGCAAATAACAGAGCAAACCGAAACTTCAATTCAATTGGCACCTCGTTGGCAACTCAAACGAAAAGTAATTGCAGGTCTAAATTAATACTTGGAAATCAATAAAAAGCAGTAGCACGTTGGAGAAAAAAAGCAACAAAAAATTAGGTGTTAGATTAGTTTGCGATATCGGGAGATCTGAAGATTTGACCAAAGGTGGAGAACTAGATAAAACAAAACTTGCATAGGTATGAGCAAGCGGTACAGTTTCAGCTTCTCAAATTCATTTCTATGTTTTTTGCCAGATTGCTTTGGTATATGCTTATTTTGCGAATCACAATGGTGAAAAAACAAGTTCAAAGGTGACCAGGCCAAATCCGAGGAATCTGCCAAACGTAATCTCTGCTCGTGTAGGATGAGCCAGTAGGAGCTTGTCCGAGACACAAATTTTACGATCTGCAGCAATCTGCAGTAGTTCAGTAAAATCACTTAGATCGCATGGTGCTGCTAGTCTTGGCCATCAGGTTCGTGCGTAGAAAGATATAAAATAGAATAGGCAAAACGGCAACAGTGGAAAGCCGAGGAAGACGAGAAAAACAAGGCGAACGTAAGCGCAGGAGCGCGTAACAAGCCAAAATCAGAGCACTTTGGATAGTTTGCACCATGACATCAATGGTAAGTCTGATGGCGTTGGTCGAGCCTCGAATTGGTGGCCTGTAATCAAGTGATGGGAGAGGGGTACCACAGCTAGGGGGGTACACACGAGTTTAGGCAACAATCTGTCACTAAAACCGGTGATGCTTGAGAAGCAGCGGTTGGTGTCAATTTTAACCAGTTGACTAACTAACAGCCGCCAGTTTCTTTTGTGAATATTGGTTACTGCAATACTATGCTACGTATGCTTCACTAATGAACGAGTGTGGACAATGTGTGGACAAAGAATGAATAAGAATTTGATATTAATGTACCCAAGATGCGTATACACCTTGTATACACTGGGAATTTAGAGAGGTTTTGGTGCGTCAGAGTATAACCTTTCTAAAAGATTGGCGGCATAGAACGACAATTACCAGGCAAGGCGCGCGGCGTGAACATTGGGACGGCAAGTAGCGCATAGCGACCCCGAGAGAAATATTTCTCGTAATTGCTTTGGATCGATACCTCTTAGGGTACGCTAACTCGGTGGTAGTCATCACGCTCCTTTTGTCCCAAACTGAAATAGTGGTTATGCCTCAACTTTCAGGCGGTGTTATTGAAAGAGCAGACCCTACGATAAGCCAGCTGTATATGCATGCTTGAGAACGTATCAATAGTATCAAATCGCGGGCAGTTGCATGCGGCCCCAAAACGTTCTGCCTCATACATCTTGTATTTTACATCAAACAAGGGATCACTCCACCAATACACCAATTTGGACCTAGACAGTAGTCTCGATAATGTAGGGACCAGCTCAAAAAAGCAGATAGAACGTCACGGACTAAGGTTAAATAGTTGGATGGAACATTAATTGGAATCAGAAGTTACAAAAACCTTCGGTAAGGATTGCCAAAATAGTCGTCGAGGGGGGAAGAC
>JAKTSW010000034.1:0-155866 GCA_030580435.1 Babjevia anomala | reverse complement strand
AGAGGATACAGAATCACTTGAAGAAGCAGAAAACAGTGAAATACAAGACTGTATTGTAGTGGCGATGAAATAGATGCTGTGTTTTATCTCGAGGTTCCAAAAACTCTTCCGAATACGTGATACTTCCGATTAGGTGATGAGTGACGTTAATCAGAATTATGGCATAATCATAGGATTTTTTTATCCCTAACTCTTCTTAACTCAATAACGCCACCATGTGCGCCGTAAAAGCCTACAAGCTGCTGAAAAAGAATCGCTAGTACTTGAAGGTCTAAATGGAATTAAAATCGGCAAATATAAGTCGGCTTACCAGGCTGCACGGCGGCTCCTCACGCGCTCCTGCTCGAGCCGAAAATCAACTACTCTCAGAAACTAAAGAAAAAACTTTCAAAGTGGATTAAACAACTTGCGAAGAGCGGATACCCTCTGAGCCATAAGTTGTTGCGAGATATAGCTTTTTACCAAATCCAGTCTCGTCGCGTCTGTTACTTGTTCCGAAGTTAAGCGTCACAAAGACAGACCACTTGGCCGCGATTGGGTTCCACGTTTTATTCAACGCCATCCTCGTATTAAATCGGTGATCGGCCGTCGAATAGAAACCAACAGAATGGAAGGCGCCTCAAAAGACGCGTTAAATGCGTGGTTTGACGAAATCTACGAAACGATCAACGAATTTAAAATTGATCTTTCCGACATTTACAACATGGACAAGACCGGATTTGCTATTGGGTCCATGGGATCTACAAGGGTAATTGTAGATTCCACAGTGAGAACTCATTGGCAAGCAAATCCTGGTCGTCAGGAGTGGGTTACAGTAGTTGAATGTATTTGCGCTGATGGAACAGTCATCGATCCTTTTGTGATTTTTAAAGGCTCCAATGTCTATTCTCGCTGGATTCCTCAGTCTTGTGAAGAAGGTTGGCATTTCTCAGCAAATACAAAAGGATGGACAGGCAATCTTCACGGTTTCGGGTGGTTAGAGCGAGTCTTTGAGCCTTCGACACGCGAAAAAGCAAACGGAAGAACTCGGCTTCTTATCTGTGATGTTTATGACATTCATATTAATGGAAATTTTATAATATGCGCGTGCAGGTCTGCCAAAAGCGAAAAGAAATAAATAGGCAATACGCAAATTACCAAAGATACACTTCAATAAGTTCGGATCGATAGATACAGCGGGTTGTTGAATGCGTTGGCTTGAAAACGAATAACGCAGGCTTCCTCTCACGGGCGTCAACGAGATGTATATCGATCAAGAATTTTAGGCTGAAAAACGAAAATGGAGCACGGTTGGATCATGCGGATAGCGCAAATAATAAATAGTTAAATCTAGCCAATCCCTCTAGATCAACAATATTTCGTACGCTGCAGTGTGGTGGACACCAGAGATAGAGACAGTGGCATTTTGAAAAGCTTCTGTCGCTTGTGTTACTGGTTGGAAATCTGTTTGCTGCGATATAACAAGCTGTTTCAGTGAATTCAACAAAAAACGCATAAACTGTCGGCAGCTGGTAACTTAAGCAAAGCAGTCTCACGAGTAAAGAGACTGCACATGACCTAAGCAGCAGAAATATAGGACAGCTGAGATTTTGGCCCAAAGAATAATGCTTGAGGAGGGAGCACTAACTATTGGTCTTTATTTTGGTAGCAAGCAGTTTTCGACATTGATTTAAAAGATTTCAAGAGAAGATTATGATATTCTATTCATATACTATACTGGCCAAATCAAAATAAGCAGAGAAAAAACTCATGCATTGATCATGCCTTGGTATCATCGTGATGATGAAGGTGGACCTCAGCAGGGGCCTCAGTAAGAGCACCGGTCTCGAAAGCAGATACCTTAATTTCAGCACCCTTCTCATTGGCATCTTCCATAGAGTAAACAACACCATCTTCCCTGCCGACCATGATGTCGGAGTCCAACTGCTTGCTATAGATAAATCCGCGCTTGATTTCTCTTCTCTCAAGCAACAGAGGAACTGCCAAAACAGGCATTTCAATAATGGACCAGATGACTGACCAAATGTAACCCCCTTTATAAGTAGGAGCAGAGACAGTTGGCCAGGCAACTAAGGGAACGATCAAGTTGATGACCACCCATCCAACGTTGCAGATGGCAATTGCGGCAGATCGAGCCTCGAGATCGTGAGCGTAGGTTTCAGCCAACCAAGGAATGACCAAATTAGTAGGACCATTAGCAAAGCCGTTAGCAATGAATGCAAACCACTTTGCGCCCATGGAAACATCCCAGACCAAAAGTATGACATTGGAAATTAAGAGTAGGACTCCAGCATAAGCTATTGTCTCCCATCTGTTTTGTCTCCAATCAGAATAGAAACCAGTAATAAGGTATGAAACAATCGAGATAGCTTGAGTGACGGTGCCCACGTTATCAACCATTGAAATATCGTGAGAACTCTTAGTGGGATAAACGTCAGCTTTCAACCACAAAGTGAAAGGAGTACCAGATGGATAAGGTGTCATCCAGTACATGTTGGCCAACAGCCAAAAGACATAGATACGCCAATTACCAAAGATACGCTTAATTAAGGTTCGATCAACGCCACGAGTCTTGCCGAATCCGTCTTCCTGAAGACGGGAACAGGCTAGCTCTTTCTCGCGGGCAGTCAACCAGCGAGATGTGCATCGGTCAGGTACGTTCGGGCAGAAGAAAACACCAATAAGAGCACAAGGAATAGTGATGATAGTGCAAATGACAAACAACCATCTCCATCCCGACATGCCTCCACGGCCGTCCAGGCTAAGGGCAGCAGACTGTAAATAACCGGAAAACATAGCGCCTAGAGGCCAGACACAGGCATAGATCGCATTACGTTTCCCAAGCTCCTGACGTTTGTACCAAGAGTTAACAATGTGCGCGTTTCCCACATAGCAAGCAGTGGCAGTAAATCCGACGAAGAATCGCATCACGTAAAGTTGCTGATAAGTCTTGACAAATGCAGTGCCAAGAGTAAAAAGACCCCACATAACTTCAGCAGCAGGCAGATAGTACTGAGCCGGTAGTCTCGTCAAAACAATGTTGCTAGGAATCTGAAACAAACAGTAACCAACATAGTACATGGAAGTAGCATAGTTGAATCTGTTACCGTAGAGCTGAAGGTCATCCTGCATACCAGAAACGAACGCGTTGGTGAGCGCCGAGACATCCAAATTTTTAGTGAAGTATGCGATGCAAGAGAAGGAAAGAACAAGCCAATCGATTTTGAAGACAAGACGACGCTCTTCCAGAGTGGTTCCTAGAGGATACCAACCCAAAAACTCGCCAAATTTGACAAAGATACCCATTATGAATGAAGATAGATACCAAGTGATGAGAAAGCCAAAGACTCGATGCTGAATGCTCGGATAACCGCTGTTAGGAACGGAGATGCCCAAGGTATTTATATCCAAGACTACCAAGGCATTTCACGGTTGAACAAAGATATGAGCTATCAGGAAAAGATAGTCATGCGAGTTGACTGGAATAAAGTGGCGAGCTATCCAAGCCGGAGGCCAAGACAAAAAGCCTCTGGCCAACCACGCTGTGAAATTCTCAAGCTGGCCACAATTTTCAGCAACAGTCCAGAGTCGTCTGGAGAATGAGATAAGAAAATTTCGACATGATACACATAAAAGCTACTGTACAAAGGGTGGACTGAAAAGACTTTCTTTGGATGCAGTCGTGGACACGGTTCAGAATGGCGAACAAATGATTTTTGTCTCATCAAAAGCTGATTTGAGACTTATCTTTAACCGTGCGCTTATCGAAACTGGACAAAGCTCTTGCAGATAAGCACAGACAGCTTATCTGTCTGTTTCTCGTTAACTAGGGTGTTTTCTGTCCTGGTCAACGTGCATAAATGCCACAATATCTCTCTTATCTTCAACTTTTTTTTCGGCTAAGGTTTGCTGTGTTTTAGTTCCAACATTGCATGTCTAGATCTAAAAAAAGGTTCGTCGGTATTAAAGTGACATAAATGCGGTGAAGCTCCTTAGTGAAGAATAAGCCCGCGAATTGCCGCATCAGGTTGGCCAACAGGTCCGAGTATTTAGAGTATATGTTAGGGGTGCTGTATACTTTGTGCGCGTTGCTAGCGAAAACCCTATTTTAGAGATAAGAATGATGCCCATCTGAAAACGAGAATGAGAATGGTGCCCGTGCAGGATCCTGAGCTGTCAAGGTATTGTCACGCCATTCTTTTCTTCCTACTGAACATTTTTTCTTGTAGCAAATTTGCTGCTGATAGCATTTGTTATTGTCTCGGAATATAACCCATTGTGAATGCACGCCAGCGGAAATCGTGCGCGTGCGTCGTGACACCATGTTACGTTTTGGCAGAACGAGCTTTCATTCAGACCATGCATGATACAACTCTGTACCTGTCTGTATTTATATTCCAGTATCAAAAAATACCTAGACATTTAATTCTCCTTAACCATTGTACCTGCATTTACGTAACAATACCAATACGCCAGCGTACAACCTGTTCAAAAGGCTGGAGCAATATTAAAATAATTTAGTTTGCTGAATATCACCCGAGTCTTTGAATTGAACCTGTTATTTAAGAATCGGTAGCCATAACAAGTGAAGTCATGAAATCCACGCGCTAGCTTGAGTAAAGATGAATTATTTGAGCAGTTTACACACAAAGTAAATGCTGAGTAAACAAACTAAAAAAATAAATTTATTAATAATGCGAAGTCAATTAGTATAGCACTACAAAACACTTTGTTAAGCTTTTGAAAGTTGTGGCAGTAAGGCGGCGATGAAGCTTAATGCCTGGATCCTCAGAGGGGTCCTGTCAGAGCTTGAGACTTTGACCTGCATTCCCCTTGTATGCAAGCACGAAGACGGTGGCCAAGCCACCAATAGAACAACCCAGCTGATGATCATTGACCCAAACTTGACGATAATAGCAATTAATATGTCATGCCTTGAGATATTGAGTATATGTCTCGTTCAACCAGACCAACTTAAACGATATAGTTCAAAAGGCGTGCTGAAAGTAACAACACTAAGAAGTCCGTGGGTCAATATTAAAAAAAGTTCGCCTAAAATTACCTAATTTTGGAGTTAAGAGTATTTTAATAGTCTCTTCTCTTGGCGTCTGCAGTATCAACTGTACCAGATACATCTGCTGGGAGTATCGACATGAGATACGCATGGAGGCGTAGTGGATAGTTCGTTAGTTCCGACGATAAGAAATGGTATTGCCATCAATTGTACAAGTCTGATGGTATGGAGTTATATAGTTTTAGGCTAGGTCATTTACGGATACTGAGAATATAATTAAATTAATTAGTAGTTGCCGAGGACTCTTAAGTACAAATTAGTAGAGGTCAAAGTTTAAAAAAGTTTGTGGCACGCGATAATAATTCCTTTATTGTCTTATCGCTTGGTGTCAGCTTTTATGAAGAGATAAATTTTTTTCGGGTTTCCGCTAACCAAATAACACATATGCCCGCGAAATGCTACCTCTCGTATCATTATCGGATTTCCTGAGAGCCCTCTTTTAAGCCAAGGCCCGACGAGACTTTCTTATCTGAAACGTTTACTCTCACGGAACGAACTTTCGAAGAGTATTTTCTACGTCTCTCTTCATTCTTTTTTTGAGTTTAAGCGGCATAAGGTCAGTCGTGGCATAATCATAGTATTTGTTCGACACGCTCATATAACTTGTGCGTTTACTTAACAGCAACAACGATACAGTCTTGTAATTCCTTTTTAGCTCTTCTTCTGGCGCATCTGCATCCTCGATATCAAATCCAGATAATGCTTTGGCCTGGTTGGGGCTTTTTTTGCCCTTCTTCTTCGAGCCCTCTAATATCACGTTTTCTGCTTCCAGCACTCCATCACATAATTCTTCACGGGATAATCTAAATTTGCCTTTCATAACTGACCTTTTTCCTTTTGTAACCTCTCTTCTTTGATTTAGTAAGCTGCGAAGGTTAGAGCTCTCGTGTTCGAAAATTATATAACGCGTAGAATGTCGCTTGGTCCGAGCTGTCAATTCGCGAAAATGTGATCCAAGAGGTGTCTCCAACACCTCAATACGCTCTTGAAAAAAATTATTGGCATCGCGTAAGGCTGCAAGCTCAGGAGAAGAGCTATTGAGATAGACAGGCGTAAATGTTTTATTTGGAGGTGAACAAGGTGGTGTTTTCGCAATACGTCTATCTCATTTGGTAGGTAACGAGGTGCTTTTTTACGACCAAATGGAACCAACCCAGCTCCGCGCCAAGTTGAGGCAATGCTTTGTCTTGTAAGACTCTTAATTTGGGCCTGAATATATGCCTCTAGCCATTCTGCCTTTTTTATTCGTATCAGTTGTGCTTCGTGAAATGGAATCAGTGCCATCGTTAATGCCTTCTTTAAAGGTCCAAAAATGGCAACTTCAAGCGGTTGAAGTATATGTGACGTATGGGGCGGAAGGACCAATAACTGGATGTTATACTTATAGTGGAATCATCTTAGCCAGCTTGAGAATCGACCCTCAAGCTTTTCAATTGTGGCGTATTGCGAATTTAGTTGGAAAAGGGCCGACCTATATGGCCACTACTCCAGATAGCACTGCAAATATGACCAGTCCTAGCATGGATTTATACACTAGACCACCCTTAGCAGATAAAGCTGCAGAAACGGATGAAGTAGTATTTTTTCCACCAGGCTCATCATAATTTTGCCACTGCTATCAACGGAACAAGTAATCGTGAAGTCAGCAAGCAATTCGGATGTATATTGCATACACGCCGCGCCTCCTAGTGTTCCATTAGAAGCAACTTCAGGACAGCATATCATCAGGGTAGTATTACATAACATCATTTTTTTTATATATAGATATACGTGAAGTTAGAAACGTTTTCCTCTGTTTAGTTGGTCAATGGCAGGAAAGGACATCTTCTTCGTCTTATATTTAAGATGAAGGAAAGGACTTCTCTATTATAATGTCTTATCTTTCGTAGGCGTGGCTAGAGCTAGATATTCGTATGTCAGTCGTTGCTAATCATGCAAATTCATTAACACCATCTTCTAAAATTTGTATTACTTAACAAAAACTACAATACAATCCCGAATTTCACTATTATCTTCTTCATGAAGGGATTCTCCATTCTCAAAACTAGTTTCAGCTAGCTCGACTTGTCGTTGTTAGATTGTTCGCCTCTTTTTGTTGTTCGGTCAACACTCCTCTTTTTCGCATCCAGCACCCCATCTCGTAATTAGTCACGGCTGAGCAAGAATCTGTTCTTTAAAAACGTTCGTTTTCTTTTCTTTACCTCTCTTCTCTTATTTAATATGTTGCGAAGATTTCATTCGCACGTTCGAGAATAATACGACGTGTCGAATGACGCTCGCTCTGAACTGCTTGTTCACGAAGATGTTTCCGAATAGGCGTCTGCAGCGCCTGGTCATGCTCTTGTACAATCTCATTGGCTCGTTGCAATGCTGTAACTCAGGTGAAGAGCTATTAAGATAGACAGGTGCAAATCTCCTTTTTGTAGGTGAACTTGGCGGCGTCTCCGCAATTGACTGATCGACTTCCGTCTCTGATGGTAAATAACGAAGTGCTTTTTTTCTATCTAATGGAACCAACCCAACCCTTCTCCATGCCGAGGCAGTGTTATGTGCCGTACTATTCTTTTTCGTGCCTGCTCGTATGCTTCTAACCATTCTGTCTTTTGTATTCGCATCAGTTGTACCTCATGAAATTGTGATAACGCTGTCGTCAATGCCTTTTTAACGCCCCAAATATGCCGACGTCAAGCGGTTGATTATATGTGAGGTATGAGGAGGAAGAACCAACAGTGAATATTGTTCTCCATGCAGCAAGCAATGAAACCGCGACTTATATGAATGTCATGGCCATCACATATTAGAAGTCTTGTTCGACCATTTACTCGTTGGCGAGTTGAAGGTTCAAAAACTCCTTTCAACCACTCTATACCATGATGGTTGCTAGTTCACCCTTTCGAAGTTTCTCCAAAAGACCAATTCCCATTAAGAGACTTGGGGATTTATTGAGGAGAAAGGTTTTTCCCTTTGAAAATCACTAAAGGTTCCAGAACCATTCCATCGGTACCAATACATTCAACGACTGTAACCCACTCCTGACGACCAGGATTCGCTTGCCAACGTGTTCTGATTCTTGAATCAACAATCACCCTCACAGATTCCATAGACCCGATGGCAAGTCCTGTCTCATCCATGTTGTAGATATTTGATTTATCGATTTTATACGTATCTTGTCTCTTCGAACGCGTCAAACAACGCGTTTATCGCGTCTTTAGTTGTGACGTAGATCCTGCTGGATTCAATTCGACGTCCAATAACATTCTTAATATGGGGATGGCGTTGAATGAACCATGGTACCCAATCTTGGCCAATTGTCTGCTTTAGAGGAGGTAGCTGTTCGGGAGCATTGACTGACACGACGCTAGTTGGCGGATGGCAACGGCGATTTGTTGCAACAACTTATATGTGACAGTGACTAAGTTGTTTAATCCACTTCAAAATTGATTTTTCTTAGCTTCAGACAATAATTGCTGCTTAATTCCGGCAGTGGAGCGTGAAGGGAATCCTTTTAGTCGTCGATAGACTGTTGAAGAGTTGATTTGAAGAAGACGTGCAGCCTCAGACCCCGACCTATATTTGCCTGATTCGACTCCAGCTAATGCTTCAAGGACTAGCCTTTCGTTTTCGGCAGCTTGCTGTTTTTTATGGCACATTGTGGTGGCGTTATGAGGAAGGAAGTGGGAGAGTCAAATAATATATGATTACGCGACGTGCATGATTAGGCAACGACTGACGTTAATGTCGATGTGCTTTCAGAGGGAGTTGATTTCGTTACATAATATATTACCCTCCCTACTCGATATCTAATCATAAACACCGATTTATCTAAGCTTCGCTCTCGTGTTTCTATAAACCGGTGTCAACAATACAGATCCCGACACAGAAGTTCAGACCAAACATGTCAGTGGACCATACGATTTGATGAGTAAACCGAATGTAGATTATCGTTGAGCCAATGCGACATCAACCCTTACCCCGCTTCATGAAGGCATACGCTCAAGTTACACCTCGAATCCACTTGTTTGACAGATCAAACCTTCAATATTGCCAGTTGAATGAAGATTGCTACACCAGCAACCCCAAAATCAACTAAACGGGTACCGCGACAATGATGAGCGCCCTGCTCGGTTTGGTCTTGAGTCAATGACAGATGTATTTAAACAAGTGGAGTAATTCAATTGTGAATCGCTCCATCCGGTCGAGTTATCGCTCGTCCATTTTTACAGATGTTGTTTTCGTTATATCGAATATCGTTATATCGAGACTTGATCCTTAAGTCAACGTCTGAAGCAATCGTGTCGGCAGCTGGCTTAAAGCATTGCCAGAGGGTAATATATTAGATATAGAAAGTTTATACCCTGCGAAACAGGGTATAAACTTTCGTTATATCCAGCGCCAAATCATATCCTTATATCGAGACGACACTGTAGTAAATGATATTACAAACTTTGATCGCACATTGCTTTAGGAGAAATACGTGCCTCCTTTAAAAAGAAGTTTATCCTGCAACAAATCGAAGTTTCTGTGTAAATGTGGAACCTCCAACATAGAAAGAAGCAAATAATCTACAAGCTAACAGTTGATACAATAAATATCTGAAGGCTTGCACTGTACGGAAGGCCGAAACTTCGAAACTAGTGACTAACATACTGTAGTAATAAATTTACAATCCTCTTTTTTAATATTGAATCAACTTGCCAGTCAGCTGCATGATTGCGGCGTAGGCAGCAATTACTTTCTAGCAATTTAGCTCCGGCTTCTCTCTTCAAACATTTGCAAGTTCCGCCTAGCCTCTGGGTTCTTTAAAGCCGTTGCTTTAAAGAATCGCAAAGTAAATAGTATACCGAGAGATAGTATCCAGCATCCCAGACCTCCCAGTCGGTTTCACGAAACCTGGTGTAGGAAGCCAGTAAAAAAGTGGCTATGAATTCAGCAGTCAAACCCGCAAGCAATACAGTGATCTTTTGCGTATCCGCGTATTGACTGAACTGGAATGTTCCATCACTTTCAAAATCGGCGTACAAAACTTGCGAAAGGCTTGAAATACTACCAACAACTCTACCATCGTATCTGTCTGTTGTAACAGAGATACTGACAGCATAGTGTTACCGCGGGGATCAGATAAACCAATCTCTGCCCGTTAATTGGCCAAAAAATGCTTGATGGAACTTCATAAATAGTACTATCGACGGAGAACTGTAAGTTCATTTAGTTAATACAAAAACTTCTAGCCTTCAGTTTTTGGCTGGCAGAGCCTAGTGTTGCTGTTGTACCCTGCAAGTAAGCTAACCTTCTCAGTCAGCAGACGTTAAGCCAATCCGTAGCTGGATGACAGTCACTACCAGATCATTCGAGCGGCTGCGATGTGAGTCGATGTATTGGTATGCTATCTTTAGCATATGCAACAAGACTTTCAGGGCCAAGAATCGAGGGAATTATCTGCTTGGCATAACCCTCTGTCCTGAAAGACGCGGGTATCGAGTAAAATTACTAATGCACACTGCACTGCGCCAGCAAAATATGGCAAAAAACATACGATATCTTTCACTGAAATAGTATGGCGTATTAATCGTAATTGTGGCGCGGCTTAGGCAGGCTGAGCGTAATTGGTATTGTGGTGGTAGATTAGTACGGTGGCTAGTAGCAGTCGTGCAGATTACGCTTGGCGAAGATATACCAAACTGAAATTGGTACCTAGCTTTCTTTTTTGAACTCAAGGGCATTGTTGGTTTGTCTATTTGTACCAAAAAGTTATGACAGCCCTGGGTTTCAAAGCATAAGCTTAACACGGCGGCTTCTAGCTGCATCCCTGGAGTGCTCGACCACACGTCCTGGAGTGCTTACGTTTCAACAGCGGCAAAACACCAGTAGTTCAAAACACCTTTAGGCAATCTAAATGGATATACATACATTACTAACGCATGATCCTGGCATCAATTTTACCGGCTATATTGCTCTTGTAGTGTTTGTTGATTTGTCGGGGCTTACTATCAAATTTGTAAAAAACGTGTTTCGCCCAGCGCTCATCGGGCGGTCGTATGTGGCCTGATGGTTTTCCTATGTTTCTACGCCAGTGAAAAAGTTAATACCAGTGGGGTAAACATTGACTTACGGTTTCAAGGAGCTTTTTTTACTGAACCTAGCTTTTTAAGAGAGGCTTAGCCGGTTATTTAAAGTTTAATAATACCGGTACTGGGATCTATTAGTGTCTCTATAAAAAGAAAGGTTTTTAGAGGATGAACGCCAACTTTCACCTAGGTTCTCTCAAGGTTTCGTTCGCGGAAAATGTGTGATGTTCAATGAGAGTATTTAAAGATTTCTTGAGCCATTTCAGGCTGTTCGTGCCACTTCCGAAGCTGCTGGCTACTGCTTGTATAATCCCTACAGGAAGCACAAGTTTACCAGATGCCGAGGTTTCGAAATTTTCAATCGTTCTCCACCAGGAGCTACTGTTTCTGTGCGCTTGTCACCTTTATATTTACAGTGGTTCTGTTCGGAGTATATCATGAAGGGACCGCAATCCTAACAGGAAGATTGCAAACTTTTGCGAGTGGTCCGACTTTCGATACAATCGACAGGACCGAAACGGCTGAATGTGAGGATCCCTATCGCATGCCTGGATTTCTGTCAATTCCTCGGGACGACCCTCAATCTGTTCAATGGTTGCCGTATCCACACATTTCTGCATCCACACTTCCAGATCCAGCGTCGGCGACATACCCTCAAACGTATGAGCCGCACTTCTCGGAAGCTCTTCCTCCGTCAAATATACTAAAGATGGCACCACGCAATTGGATGAAAGACCTTATAAAGTATCATCAACTGCTGAAGTCTATCGAACAGCACAAATCTGCAGGCACAGTACACGTGTTAAACGAGTACGAAAAAACCCTCATTAAAGAGCTCAACTGGGTTCATAACAAACGTGTGGTCACGCTCGGCGATTCTGTGGATCGCTACATGGTGTTGAATTTCTGCAGCGCTTTGGGAATAGCCATTCAGAATCTCGAAGTAAAAAATCCTGACGGCTCAAAAAAAACCCTGTGGCTCACGACAAATTTTTGTAACATTCCTTTACTAAATTTTACTATCGCACATTGGCATTTATCGTCTATGTACACCTCTCATCCGTCTTGGTGGTGGCTAGATTTTATGGACACGGTCCCTTTTGAGGAGCGTTTCGAGAAATACTTTTTCCCAGATCTTCCTATTCATGCAACTGGTCAACATGCGAGACCCGATCTGATCATTTTTCAATCAGGAATTTGGGATCAACGACTGTTCAGGGAAAATTCTCTTTCTATGTTCAATGGCAGCAGAGCAGAGGCCGAAAAAGCCTGGTTGCTTCCAAGAGAAGGCCGTCAGCTAGTTTGGGAGGAGATTGATTTTTTCCGAAGTCGATTTCAAAAGTTCATATTATTTCTCAAATCGACATTTAAAGACACACCACTGATGTATCGTTCGTTGACCTCTCGGAAAGAAGCCAACAATTGTGATCTGCCGATAATTAGCATGGATAGACTCAATCAGTACCTGGTTAGCCTGTACGATATTGAAATATTCGAATGGGCACGCATTGTACGAGGATACTCGGAGCAATATATAGACCAAATACATATAGGTGCAGGTTCTTCCAATATCCTATGGGGACAGATGATGCTCCACTATCTCTTCAGAGCTTCAGGCGGTGTGCAAATTCCCGGAAACATTACTAGCTATCCGATACAAGGTAACTTTGTCAGTGAAGGTCAATCTGGAGCTCCATTTCTTACTCCGATGGCAGGAAATGGAAAATGGAGCGATTGTCATAGTCGTAATGTTCACTGGAGTGGAAATTAAGAAAAGTCCCTCAACAGCATTTGGAAGCTTTACTAGTCCCTTATAAGTATCGATGGACCTCGCAATTTGAGGGTTGACAATACGCTTCTAAGTCTAGTAGGGATATTGCAGTGGTGAAGTGGCCAGATGAATCATAGATAACCAGGCCGATATTTGCATCTTTTCACTGGCTCCGCATGCTTTTTAGGATTATGTATATTGAATTATATTGTTTTAATATATAATAGGAGTCACTGCTTAAATTTCTTCCCAGGGTCCCGCTTGGAGCCGCATTTTCCACCACAAGGCAGATGTTATATACATGCCAGCGTAGTTCTGTGCCTTCAGGCAAAGTCGACTACGACAAGCTAATTTATCATGAACGAAGTAACCTTCAAAAGCAACATAATGATGTGGTATCAAACTATTTTACAGGCCTTCTATGCAATGAAGCGACGTATCAAACTTATATGTCTTTTATTTATGCTGCCACAATACATCATCTTGGATCTAAGTTTGGTATTTCGCCTGTCGCTATTTCTGCACATGAAAAAGCTGTTATATGTTTGTGAATAAAGTATGCTAGGATGAACTATGCTTCTCTTTTACATAATCCAGGATTTTAACCTCATCAGACATAGCTCCCGCTACTGCTTATCGATCTTGGGATATGTGGTACGAGAATGCCCATTTGGATTCCTCGATCGCTTCAAGAGAATTGGCATTTTTCAGCAAATAAAAAAGGATGGACAAGTAACGCTCATGGCTATGAGTGGTCAGTACGAGTTTTGATCCTCAGACAAAGGTCAAAGCAAATGGCAAAACGCGTCTTCTAATTTGTGATAAACATGATAGTCATATAGGCGGCAGTTTCATTGCATATTGCATGTACCCAGATTGTTCTGCTCCCTCCTCATACCTCACATATGCTCCAACCCCTTGATGTTGCCATTTTTGGGCAGTTGAAGAAGGCGTTAACAACGGAGTTATCAGCGTTTCACGAAGCGCAACTGGCACGAATACAGAAGGCTGCATCGCTGGAGGCATACGTCCAAGCAAGTATTCGAGCTTTTCAGTTAATAATATTGGTTCAGCCTGGTGAGGCGTAGGATTAGTTCCCTTAAATCGAAAGGAAGCGCTTCGTTATGTGCCGGCTAAAGCAGCAGACAATTCCCCAGCGTTACCAGCTGTACAAAGGCCACCAACATCACCAACCAAAGCCACTTTTAATAAAGCTTTTCTAAGCAGATCTTCTCCAGAGCTTGGAGCACTTCAATGGGCTACTGACGCATCGCAGGAGCACATGAAGGTGTTGAAAACACCTGTTCGGTCATTCGTTCACGAAATAGCTTCTCGAAGCGAGGAGAATTTTACGCGTCGAGTAATCCTTGAACATGGGATTGAAAATCTTCGCAGTACACTTAACAGAAGAAGAGTCTTCAAGAAAGGAAAACGAGCCATTTTGAAGAATAAGTTCAGGTATAGTCTCAAAGACGGCGTATTGCAAGCAGAAAAGGAGACTCGAGAGCGAACAACAAAAAAAGTTGAGAAACACAATCAGCTCGAGGAAGTACTAGAAAATGACATAAAAGATGAATAGACGTCTGCTGAAGAAGGTGAAAGTCAAATAAAAGATTGTATTGTAGTTGCGGTTAAGTAATCAGTATATTTTTTCTAAAAACAACATTAAATCATCTGTAGTACCAATTCTACGGTTTGTTTAAGATTATTCGTAATTGGTCACCAGTTATATAATCAAGTGTCATAATCAAATCATTATTGTTGCAATTTGCTTGTAATTTGCAACCAATTGTGTTAAAATATTTACATGCGATAGCCCCAATGACGCCTTATCATTTTAAAAAAAAAGAAAAGATTTTAACTTAAACATCAAGTATTAGTTAAAGAAGAAAATTAAGGGAGATACAAAAAGTAGAAAAACCAAAAAAGAGCATAATATCTTTAAGCAATGCAAAATTGGCACCATCAGAACCGAAACATCGCAAAGAACTCATAAGAAAACAAAAATTATATCATCTCATTATCATAGCGTGCACCTGCCCATTCGTCTTCTGTGATAGAGTGCCAGTATCTATAAAGACCAATAAAGCTCAAGAGTGTGAAAAAAGTCGCGAATAATGAACCATCAACCTTTCCATCAACAGAAATACAGATATATTTGCTGATGACGAATTCAAAAATTTGGCCAATTGCAAACAAAAGGAAAGAAAGATATAAAAAGCCTAAAGGTCTTGTCTCGTCAAGTATCTTGACAGTAAGTCTAGTCTCTAGTAAAACGTAAAATACAACGGCGACCACAGGGAAGACAAGATAGAGAGTGTATAACGCATAATTTTTCAGAAGACTAGGATCGATGGTATAAACGAACTGACCTGTCCAATCGAATGCAGTGTCAAGTGCTATGTAGGCTGCAAGAGGTTAGCGTACGGTCATAAAGCACAAATGTGTGTCAATGCCTAATACATACCTGTACCAATAAAAATAGCAAAAGATGAGAACAAGGTAAGGAATAGAGATATTATTCCACCATCTGCTATAAATTGATACGAAACAATGGCTATATCATATTGAGTTAGAGATTAAAAGAGGTATTGAATATTTAGTATGATTCATAAAACATTCATACCGTTTATCAGAAGAAGCCATGCTGTCGAAGTTGTTGCACCGATTTCAATTGCACTAAACCACTAAATCTAATTAGCAAAAGTTTTAGTTTTTTATCGAAGTCACTGCCTACAATAAGAATTCGTCGGTTGAAAACTATGTCACCAGTAGCAATAATTTCCGACAGCGATATCACGATATAGCTCAGGAATAATAGTTGCATCTCTCTAAACAACAAAGGCAAATGGTCAGCCACTTGTATTATTTCTTCAAATATATATGTAAAGAACTACCTTCGTCCCACTGCCCCAGTGCGGCGTTCCGCCATTATAATTAACAAGGTTGCAACGAAGACTGCGATACCGCTAAGAAAAATAGCGCCTATTGACAGATGTAAGTCCTTAATCCTCAATAACTACTGCTGAGGTGTGCAACTTACCCAAATTGCCTATTTTACCACCGCCAACTGCTGTGAACCCCACGAGAGTGCAGTATTTCGAGACATCGCCATATAGCTGTTACATATTAGTGTCTTGTAGTTCGTACACCAATCATAAAACTTATCATATCAAGATTTTACATACGTTACAGACTGGAAGATTCGAGTCGAAGCAAAAAGTCTATAGCAGAGTTAGCGAACAAACAAACGAATGCACAGAAAAGTCAAGATTTGAGGGGGCAGCAGATTGCAACCTATGCAGCCAGCAAAACTTACATTAAAATTTCCATAGTTTGTCTTCATTATTAGTTTATGACAAGTTCATATATATAAAATGCAAATCTATATATATATCGCAATCTAAATAAAAAGAAAGTACAAAAGAATGGAAGAAGTAGAATCAAGATACAAAATGCGGACTAAATGTAGTATACATAAACGATTCAATGATGTTTTGTATGGGGAAAGTAAACAATTCTGTCACGTGAACAACTCGATTATCCAGCCACTTCGTTAACTTAGCTGTCAACCAGCCACTTGATACTGTGGCTCTTCTCTAGAAGCCGCTTGGCGAGTTTTTATTTTGACAAATCCAATCGATAACGATAATGAGCCAGTTATTTGTTAAAAGATTCGCGAGTCTTTCAATCGCCGTAGTTTTGAAGTAATATGGAGAAGTTCAAACTGCTCAGCTTGTAAATAAATATGCTTATTCCTGCTGCAAAATGCCACTTCATTTTGGGAGGACACTTCCTTCCTGGTAATCATTTGTGATGTAAAAATCGCTGAAAGAAGCTGTAGAAATCGCTGAAGTCTAATTGAATGGAGGTATCAACGGCTTATTTTTATATCCTGTAAACTATTCTATCTAACTTCTGAGAATTTCTTATTTTGGAGGCAAATGGAACCAGAGGTTCCAACTGTCGCAGCAAAAGCCGCTTGTCTTTTTTGGTGCGGTGTCTATAGTTCTACGCTTACGTTATATAAACTACTCTATCCTCTGTATCTTATTTGCACTCTCATTACTCAATTTTTGGATTCCTTTAAATTTTAGCTCAATTCTGCTTGGTGCTTTGGAAGATTCTCTTGGTTATCAATTTATTGGTTGATGCTCGGTTCAAGAGAACAGTTTTGCGTTTGACATCTCATACCTCATAGTACGGGCCTCTAAGAGGCTCAAAGCATTTTGTTGCTTGGCTCTTCCCATTTCTAATCTCGCTACACAATTTTTTACCATCATTTCTTTTGAATTTTGCACACTATTAACATCACGGCATATTTATTTGCATTTGCAGATTCTGCTGAGTAAAGAGCCTACGATAGCAATCTTTTTCGTTGAGAAATGTCCAATGAAAATGCTTACAATGGCATCTACCCGTCGACTTTACCTTCTTATGATCCGGCAATCGCCATTCCTCCTTCAGCATCACGAGATCGCGTCGACAAGGTTAAGGATGCTAGCGAAGGATTATCTTTTGATATAGACAGAATTGAAGATGACCCATTACTCCCTACTCAGGCATTGTTTGCTGACTTTTCATCTTCGTCATCTCATGAGTATATGCAGGAGAAACCAGCATTATCATCTACTGGCGAGCCAATCGGTTATAATCAAACGATCGCTTTTCATGATCAAACCTCTGTGCCACTTTATTCGAATGCGGACTCTGAGTCAACATATGCTTCTCAGATGCAGCAAGCTAAATATCTTGATCAGTCCTTGCATATCGATGAAGCAGCTCCGCAAAGTTCGTTTTCGATTACGACTGATCATACCATTGTAAACGATTCCGAACATGCTAATTCTGCCTCTCTTTCGTCTCTATATAGCCTTCCTCCGTCTGCTGCAATTGCGGCTAGCGCTCCACCTCTTCCGCTTGCTCCTTCAAACGCAACAAGCTCCTCCACGACCCTTTCATCTCTGAGGACTTCAGATGTGCATCGGCAGCTTTCATTCACACGACCTCATCTACCGAGATCATTTTCCTATTTAGCCCGCCAGGCATCCCATAAGTCTTCCTCACCTGGACTACATAGGCATGGTTTATCATCACATTCTCATTCTGGCATTGATCCTATAACGCCAGCTGAATATGCCTTGCACATAGTTTTCACTCAAGTATATATCTGCTCCCTCTCTAATCTCTAACCTAACTGACACTAATCTCTCACTAGTTTGTACGCCAGGCAGAAAAAAAACTCAACTTATGTCTGATCAGTGCAGCAGATGGCGATGAGCCTCAGATCACATCAATTTTGGCTTATGGTGTTGACCCTGCTTTCGATAAAATTCTGTCATCGCTCGGATATATCGCGCGACATAAACCTCGTCCCGTTATTGACTCTGTCATGTTCTGGCGGAAGTCGAAGTCAGAAGCGGCGACTTCGGCAGCAAATGCTGTTGCTAGCGCTATGGCGTCTGCTGGTACATCTAGCACCCCAACTCGACCTCCTAATTCGCATCATGTCTCCTCGGCATCTACTTCACGCGGTCATTCTTCAATTTCCTTAAATGGCTTTAGTTTACGCCAAAAGTCAAACAGATCACTTTCTGATAGGTCTCCCTTGAATTATACATCAAAAGGCAATTCCAATCAGAGCAGCGGCAACATTATGCGCACACCTCTACATAGATATAACTCAAGTAAAAGCCAAAATCGTCAAAATAATACTTTTCATCAGCAATCTTACTCATATTCTGATCTCGCAATCACTGCAGCACGAGAAACCGCTCTTCAAGCAGATCGAAAGAGTTTAATTAGTATATACGTTCTTTGCAGAGTGCTTATTGAAGTTGTCAAACAAACTAGCACAAAGGTCTTGGGTGAGGAAATGGGCGACAAGCTGGAAGAGATTGTCTTCAGACAGATTAAAACGGCTGATTTTAGCCTTGTTTCGTCCAGCAGCACCAGAGCTGCTAATTGGAACTTATTTGCTGAACTCCTAGGTCAGATGTCCAAGATCAGATTTGTAACCGTGGGCGATCGATTTATAGCTGAGCTAGAAAAGCAATTATCTAATGCGACCACTCTGACGAAAGATCAAGAGACTAATATTCAGTTGTTAATCTACGGAATGCGCTATCTGAAATTGAGGGTACGTTGTAATCTGCTTATATGTTTTTGCAGTCGTCTGCAGTCATTTCATTGTTTTTGTTATCATGCCCATTGCCATCCTTGTCCTAACCCTTAGTAGGTGTATCCTATGGACTCTTTAGAGAACTCAGCCGATTTTCTAGCTTCCATCGCCAAATTTTTCGTCAATTCACATGGCCAAAGAATAAAACTTGCATATGCAGAGATACTAGAGCAGCTCTTAGTACCCATTGCGGGGGTCGTGTCTGCAGAAGTTAACTATCCTGCTTGGGCCAAGGCGATTGAGGTATGCTATCCCAAAGCTCTGTCTATGATCTCACGGCAGAGATATTGGCATTCTTCTTTCTCGTTGGCTTGTATATTGTTATGTGTAGCTCCACAGGACTTCTTTTCAGAGAATTGGATTCAACTAATAGAATCAAATTATCTTAAATTAAAGGAGAAGCAATCAAGGGTGGTTTTCATTACTGGCACAAC
The DNA here is from genome assembly GCA_030580435.1 of Babjevia anomala. Lineage (NCBI taxonomy): Eukaryota > Fungi > Ascomycota > Lipomycetes > Lipomycetales > Lipomycetaceae > Babjevia > Babjevia anomala. Next base: position 136,341 of record JAKTSW010000034.1, on the reverse strand, counting down.
TCGTCTAGTATGGGTCTTTCTCCATAGATGTACGGAATCAATGAACAATGCTACCCGCAAGCTAGAGTCAATCACCAAAACTCTTTTCGCACCCTCTAAGAAAGCATGGTTAACATCTGACTCTGCGGTAGTCGAACCATGCGTTCAATTGACTCGATTTATAGGACATGATCATCTTGATTTTACAATCAATAGCGTTATACTCCCACTTTTAAATGCCGATGCTCTGAATGCGGTATCAGAAGGCAGCTTATCAGTCGATCTCTTAAATCCGGAACGTATGATCGTTGGCATTAAAGCGTTTTTGCTGATTATATCGGACATAGAGAAGTCTATTTCTCCGCCATTCTATCGACCTAGCACAATGTATACAGATGCCGAACAGAATACAGATTATATGAACGACAATAAGAACCAGCTTCGATGGGTGAAGGGTCAAGATAAAAAGGAAATAAATCCGGTTAGGTCAGAAGATTTGCTGGAAATTCCGAAGAAGGCACCTCTAAATGAGTATTATAATACATTCAGCAAATTGTTGGGAAAAATTGCGATTATATGCTATACTAATTTCGGTGGGCATATAAACGTTGAAGGAAAATCCGAAAATAATCTCACCAATAGTTGGACGGATGCTTCGTATACCGGTCCTAAAACGCCAATATCTGCGTCTTTTTCTTTTATTATATCTGGGGGGATCAGCAAGAGTAATACAGGGCCCAGCAGTGATAATAGTACCTTTAGTGATTCCTATGCTCAAAAAAATCATCAGTACTATAACCTTCTGTTAGCTATATACGAAGCAATGCCTTTATGTATTCCTTCTTCTATTAGTCTGACAAAAGTTGTCGAGATGCTCTGCAAAGGTAGCGCGCATGCCGATGTACGAGTACGAACTGCTGCATCCAATGCACTTAAGAGCCTAGCAAAGTCTAGACATTCTCAGCTGATAATCACAAATTTCGCTCGATTTATATTTAACTTTGATGAGAACTACTCGTTGTCTGCTGAAAGCTTGATGATGGAGGCTGGCCATGTGGAAAATACGCTGAAGCTCTATGTCGAGCTACTAAAGATTTGGATAGGTTCGATCAAACATAAATCCGACGAAATACGAGAATCTGCCAATGCAAGTTCTGATCCTGCGACAGTCGTTCCAGTTTCAGGTTCATTTGATGATGAGACAGCTTCAAATAATGCAGCTAATCGAAGCGAGGAACTGGAGGTTGCTACAATTTTGTCTGTTATTGAAGAAGTTGAGAGTAATGGCCTTTTCTTTCTCTGCTCACAGAATAGAGTGTTGAGAAGTTATGCTGTTGAAATTTTAAAGTTGATCAAAAAATTTGACGTGGTATTGGAAGAACATGTTAATGTTATCACCACAAATTCCCACTCCAGGAAACCTTCGAAGCAAGTTTGGGATTCGATTGGTCTTACCAGAATTGTTGATGTATTAACATCTCCAGACGGTTGTGGCATATTGGACAACATAAAAGAAAGTATTGCTAGTACTGGCAGTGGCAGCAATTCGGGCATGAACTTTAGTAACGCGTCAACTTTTGGAAGCGATCGCGGTCTAGAATCAAGTTCATTGAGCCCAGCAGAAAAATTTCGATTAGAGAAATTACTGGAGCTGTCTCTGCCCAATGGGATTCTGTTGCTGCTTGCAGTCTCAGACTATGGTGAAGATGCTGCGATGTGGTTTCGCGTTTTCCCACAGTTTATCAATACTTGCAGTAAGCTCTTTCCAATGCCTGTTGTACTGTGTCGGAATACAGTTTGTGGACGGTTGCTGCAGATGCAGAAGCCATTGCAGCACATTTCCGACTCATATCACAAAACCTCTGCTGCGTCTTTCGACAGCTTCACCAAACACTCGATGAGCTCTAAGCCTGAGATATTTATAGAACAATGGAAACTGTATCTGATAGTTGCATGCTGCACCATGACAGCGACAGATGAACAAGACAAAAGTATGACTCTTGCGACTACCAATGGATATAATGGCGGCTTGGTGTTAGGACGTGGAGGAAACAGAAAAAAATTGATTGCTCCTTTGAAGGACATCTCGAAGACTGCTAAGAGAATCACTTCTGCTCAAGCACTTTTCAAAATGGTTATTCCGTTCTTGCCTTCCGACTCTATCATTATTCGAGAAGCGGCAGTAGCTGGTTTAGGTTGCATTAACGTTAACCTTTATAAGGCTTTGATCGAGTCTTTGCAGCCTTTGATAGTTACATTATCTGAAGATTCACAGACGAGTATGCCATCGCACCAGCGAAACAATTCTGTTTCCATTTCTTCTTCACAGTCAAGTTCTAGCTACCGAAAAAGCAAAAAGCAAGATCATCTACGTACGGAAATCACGCATGTTTTGCAACTGAGTTCACACTTTTTGGAAGACGAGCAAACAATTTATACAGATCGGTGGATCATTCAAAGGCTAGTCTCATTTGTCAAGTTGATCAAAAATTTTCTTTCACAAAGCGATATGCAAGTCGACAGAGAATATCAAAAGATTCGAGCATATTTTTGCGGTCTTATTCAAGTTTTGTTTGAGGGAATAAATCATACTGAAAATCCGTCTGAATTTATGCCTTTTGAAGGTAGGGTTTCTTGTTTCAGGTTGATAGAAGAATGGTGTGGCTACGGTCAATACGCAACGTTAGCACGTGAACGCGATAAGAAAATGTTGCAGTTAGCTCTTGAGCAATGCAGAGATCCGGCGGAGCAAAGTGTAATCATGGCATCAATGGAGTTAGAACGACGGAATTTAGAGATTGCGGCATTGAATGCCATGGCTTCATTGTTGGTAAGCATTTTCAGTGGCATATTTGTTCATATGTACTCAGTTTTCATCTACATTATTCTAACCGAATTAAAGAAAGGTCCGATAATGCAAGCAATCGAAGGCACGGGCTATCAACAAGCTGTCATGTCGTTTGATGTACTTGGAATATTTACTTGGATGAATTCTGTATTTAGCAACCCGAATGACAAGATTCATGCTATTGGACGACGAGCAGTAATGAATCTACTTTACACAAATAGTCACCATGATACTTTACTCCAGAAGATGATATCATATTGCTACAGTGATCATCATGAGCCTAAGGCAGCAAGGAGTTACTTTTCAGTAGTGGCAAACCTGTTGATTGATGTTCCTAACTATAAATGTCATATGTGGCAGCCTATTGCTTTGGGATTGTTCAAGATTGGTGACGATTCGTTCGAAGTTCGCATACAAGCCGCAAAACTTCTGAAGGCTATGGAGCAGAGATTTTTTGGTAAGTCAATAGTGCAAGATTATGAAATCAGTATTGCGGATCGCACTACTGCAGTGTATAAACGTGCACAATTTAATCTTTCAAATCAATTTGCATTGGAGCACTCCGAGATGACATACGCGATCTTTTCGGAACTTACCATGTTCTTTAATATTGTCAGCCCGAAGGCGCGTCGTGACATCCTATCGATATTGCTGCCTTGGATATCAACTATAGAGCTACAGCTTGATGCAAATGGTAAAGATCCTAGTCCTTCTGCGTATATGGTTATGACGAATTTGTTCGAGATCACCGTACGATTCAGTGATAAGATACAAAATGAAGTTGAAACTCTTTGGGTCACCCTAGCTGCTCGTCATCAAGGCAACGTAAAAGCTATTTTAGATTTTCTGATAAACACGAGTATGGAGCGAAAAGATGCTGAATTTGTTGAGTATGGCAAACAAATTGTGGTGTATCTTGCCTCTACTCCTGCAGGTGCTAAGCTTGTTGAGGCTTTAATTGCATACATCCAGCCTACTTCTATGCTGCATTCCCGTGGAGAGCCGAAGGAGTATTCTCCATTTCTTGAGGAAGAATATCCTTATGTTGCCAATCTATCTTTGGTGCTACCTGCAGCCAAAAAACCGGTGAGTTTATTTATTGGGAATTTTTATATAATGTACTAATAGTCAGGTTGGATTTTCTATTGGCCAACTTGCCATGATTCTTTTGGTAGATTTAATGGTTAAGCCTGTTGCCCCCATGTCTGAGAATCTGCCACTACTTCTGCACGTGGTATTTGTGCTCCTGGATCACTATGTGTTGCTTGTGAATGAGCAAGCGAGAGAGATGCTAGTACACCTAATACACGAGCTCATACTCTCTGCTGACTTCGAAGTGAACTATCACTCGGAAACCTTAGAGTTCATTGAACTAATAAGACACCGCGATAAACAAACAAAATGGTCTTATGATGACCTCTACGGTGACAAGACATCTATGAGAACACCAAAAAATATGGATTACATGATAAATTGGGTTCTTCGTATATTTTCTGAAAATAACCCAGATTTAAAGGAACAATGGAGCAAAATTGCATTAACTTGGGCAACAACTTGTCCAGTACGACACTTCGCTTGTCGGTCGTTCCAAATTTTTAGGTCGTCTTTCACAATGATCGATCAGAATATGCTCGCTGATATGCTTGTGAGACTCTCAAATACAATAGCAGATAGTAATCCCGACATCCAAAGTTTTGCTATGCAGATTTTGATGACTATGAATGCAATAGCAACGAATCTAGATCCAACAGAGCTTCTTAAATATCCGCAGTTGTTTTGGGCAACTTTGGCCTGTTTGCAGACCGTGCACGAGCAAGAATTCATTGAAGTCTTATCGATTTTGAATATTCTCATTGACAAAATTAACATTGCAGATCCTGATGTGGTCAATCTACTGATGCGTGTCTTTCCTCCAAAATGGGAAGGCAAGTTCGAGGGCTTACAAAAACATATTCTACCAGGATTGCGTTCGGCAGGTACTTACGACCAATCCCTAAAGATTTTGGATAAACTCAACGGTCTTGAGGTAAATCAAATTAATGGAGATGAAGATAGATTACTATACGCAATACTAGCGAATCTGCCAAAGTTCCTGAACGCTTTAGAAAAGCGGGAATATTCTGCCGAGATCATTGCAACTGGAGAAAAACTAGCTGCTTTATGTGAGCAGGAAAATCAGCCAACACTTTCACGCATTATTACGTCACTCACGAAAGGTCGATTCAGGATAAAAAGCGACTTCATCAAGCAATTAATGAGCGTTTTGCAAGATAGTCTATTTATCAATAATGAAGCAAATGTTCTCGTGCTTTTGTTAGGAATACTATCCAACAAGATTGACTATGTTCGTCTCGAGACCATGGAGTTGCTTAAAATTCTGTTTGAGCATATTGATATGCGGAAGTCAGAGTTTGTATCAGTTGGTGCGGATTTGATCTCTCCTCTTTTGCGCTTGTTACAAACAGAATATGCTGAGCAGGCTCTGATGGTTCTCGATAAAGCGAGTTACATTCCAGGGACACAGATGGATAAGCATGTTCTGAGAATGAGCCTAGGTAGCAGAAGCATTAAGAAGGAGTATGAGCGAACGGCAACAGCTTTTGGTATTCCAGAAGAATCAGGTTGGTGGGTACCTATGCCTGCCGTACGTGCATCTATCACCCGCAATAACGTACACGCTGTATTTTACAGCTGCGAAGTGTCAAATCCTGAATATCTTTCTCTGGATCATAGTTCAATGGTGCAGTTTACCAGAGATGAGTATACTTATACCGGTCTCAATGAGTCGAACAACTTGTATTCTAGCACTTTTGGCGGTGTTGGTGGAGCACTGGGTACGAATTTGCCTAATGGGGTAGGTATGGACCGCTCGGTCAGCATGGCGTCGTTTAACGCTGTCGAGGACATGGAAGGATCGCTTAGCCATATGGTAGCGACACTAGAAAACCTTGACTCATTTTTCACTGAAGAGCCAACAGCATACGCGAACGTTTTGGAGTAAGGGGACGGTGTAATTTCTTGAGATTATCATGTCATCAACATTATTTTGTTTGCTAATTTTATATGAAAAAGAGTATATGTTTTGTCTTGGATATTTTGCTTGGGGAATAATTGCTTTGGCGCTGGATGGGATAATTTAAATAAAAAGTTCCGAACATATATAATTTCGTGTATATGTATATATATATTTTATTTATTTTGGGTATTTTATTGACCAAAGGTCTGTAAACGTAAATATTAAATGACCACCATTTTTGCTATAACCATAGTATGAACTACTAAATGACACGAGCAATTTATGCGTAGAAGATATAATACAATTTGAAGCAGTATGATATTGGCTCAGAAGCTGTATGTGGTGAAGCTTCAACACATACAACGCAATGACTTCCAAAGCCAAATAATCTTACCAATGCGAGAAACGAACGCTTCCAACAGTGAAATATTATTAAAATCTCTTGTTTGAGCTCTTCACAGATTCTGCGGGATTATCGTATACTTTGCAGAATATGTCGCTCCAGTCATCGTCTGGTCTATTTGCTCTGCTGATCGGTCTCCGTAGTGGATCATTTTCAGTTGGGATATCCGCTCTTTTCAGTTTTAGCGGTAATACCTGTTGAGTAGATAATGGTTTCTGACTAGTTCTGATTTCTACAGTACTGATTTTGGCATCATTTCTAGTTTCGATGGGCTCCACAGAGAGTAGTGTGGATGAAACAGACAGCATCTCCGACTGTTTAGACTCTTCACGAGGGGCTGCCTGCTTCGAATATTCTTTATTTTTCTCGCTGGTCTGCTCCTTGACTCGCACTTCAGTTTTCTCATTGGGTCGCTCCGTTGCTTGCTCTGTCAGCTTACCCTCAAGATGGGCAAATTCCTCAAGCTTCTGGCCAATTCCTTGTATACTTTGCAAATCGATCATCTCTTGCCGACTGGCGCATTCAGGGCTAATAGTTCTGGAAAACATGATTCCTCTATCTGCTAGCTTCTCCAAAGTGACTACTTTTCGTTCAATTTTGTCGAACACCGAGAGACTTTGTCTTGAAGCGAGGGCGAATGCTCGGCGCTTCTTCTCCTCTGGCTCGCTCGGCACGCTCTCTATCTCTTGGTTGGTGGCACCTTTATTCGGTATTTGCGCTGTCAACAATGAAGAGAAATATGAGTACAACGACGTGGAAAGTAACTCAGGCACAAAGTTTTCCAAACTACTTCTAACCTCCAGTTTTTTGGTATTAAAATTTCCGGAACCGAAAGCAGTGGTGGCAATAGTTAAAGAAGCAAAATATTCTATGAATACATAGCCTCTGATGAAAAGAGGTAAGGTTACTTGCGCATATATATATTCGGAACTATCTTCCGAAGAGGATAGCTGTGAAGGAAGAGCTACCCGTTTAGAAGGATACACAGATTGCATATGCATGTATTTTTGGATAATTCGAAAATGCGGCGGAAAATACATCGTGCAGGCTAAGTCGAAACCAGCTGGTACTTGCCGAAAAAAACCGGAGTCATCTGGTTGATTGTTAGATGGAGGTGAGTGATCGGAGCAGATAGAGATCCCAGCAAGAGCAGCTGGATGATCCATTTCTATATCCAGCGGTGATGGATTGAACTTCAGAGTTGTGAATACAAGAAAGTGAAACCAATACTTGCTGAGAACAACATCGTCCGCCAGGACGACAACGTTCGCGTTTTTAGATGAAGGTACGTAAGATCTCAGAGCAGCGTATAACATCGCTTCTCTCTTCATTCGCCAAAATTCGTCCGTATGTTTCTTTTTTTTGCCAGAAATCTCGGATTCGTCCTCAAAATCTAAGTCTAATGCCGCCATATCATTACAAGCTGCACTTTGCAGAATGATGCGATCTCGAGGCCACGAAAGATCTGATTCAATAAAATCGACAAGGCCAGAATCGGCTGGTCCTGGCGGTAGATAGATGGTGATTCTGGGTCTTGGAGAATAGTTGTAATAGTTGGCAGCCGCTATGCTGCACAGTAATCTGACCAAACTTCCTGAATGTCTGTAAACAGGAATAACGATATCAAATGTGTGCTTTCCCCAGTTTTTTAGGCCTTCAGAAGGTAGCATCGTGAGCCAAGAAAGTTCTGAAAACTCATTTGCAGGCAAATCAATTGGGCCCCACTTGGAGTCGGAGTTGCCTAACAGACCACCGATTAGATTGCCAAAATCACTACCTTCTTGGTCCTCATACTGGCGTGTCCATATAGTTGCAGACGGATGAAGAAGTTTCTGAGCGGTTTCTAGCGCGGCTCGAACAGCAAAATTCGAGATATCAATAACTGACAAACGGCTATCGTATGTAGAACCGCCGATGGCTGCCTGTTGGAGAAGTCGATGATTCAGCTTGGGCCTAGCATCATGAATGTGGACCAGCGAACTGTTGATAGCGTTCGCTTCGGCGAGAAACGTGAGATTTGTATTGTATGGGCCTAGAAAAATAATGTGGACCAATAAATTCTTGTTACTTCGGTGTTTAAATGCGTTCCGGGCGGTTTCTGGTGGCGCCTGTTCGTGAAGAAGATTGAAATTCTCAGCTAGATCGTTGGCTATTGGTGCTAAGACAGCAACAGCATGTGGAGAAGAGGCGACAAACAAGATAGTCTGTTGCGACTGCACAGATAGGTCCGTAAGAGAATCCACATAATCAGCGAACGGGGATAATGCAAAGGGAGAATTGTATCTCGCCAAGTTGGACTGCTCTGCGGAAGCTTGGTGAGCTTCCGCTTTCCTGTGATAGTCTCTAGACGAACGTGCCGACACTGAGGAAGAAGACGACAGAGGTGTCAATTCTCTTATGAAAAGGATGAAGAAGAATAAGAGTAGGACGACGAAGAGACGACGAATTTTCCTCATCGTGGCGATAGTGGCGATAGTGTGGGGTTCGTAACGACTAGCTGAGAGAACCCTGCGTTCGAAACCGGGAATTAAACCACGATAGCAATGGCCTAGAATTCACGTCACTAAAGTAATAGTTGTAGATAGTATTACATATGGTAACGAAACAAAAACTTTTGATAGCCCACAACGACGACAGCACTACAATGCGAACGTCCACTTTGACTATAGCGATCAAAGATGACTTGAATTTAATATATTGCAATATAGACGGTTCACTATGTACATTTAGATAATAATTCTTCTAAGTCCATCGACATTCCAAATGCCACTCTCCTCCACATATCGGCACCGTAGCAGTCTCTGTCCTGTAACAGGGCATCGGCCACCTTCGGGACCGCTGTGTTCTAGATGTCTATATATGCATGTATAGCAAAACACGCAACCAGTTTCTATTGAAGTGGGTGTAGTAATTTCTTTTTCACAGAGAGGGCACTTGCTCGTATCAATCTCGTTCTCGGTCTTCTTCAAGGTTTTATTTAAACTTGGAAGCACAATGGGTACTTCTAGTGCAACAGAAGTTTGGACTTCATCGTTATTTTCTTCTTCCTTACCGGTATCTTCGAGTGTGGTCTGCATTTGCTGATTATCGAGTTGCCTCCTTCGCCGGGAACTGCTCGAGAGTTGCCTGACAAAATCGCTGGCGTACCACCACTCTAGCAATTTCAGAACAAATACCATCGCTGGAAGAAATGCATTAAGAAATCGGTCGGATACTGCCATGGTACCATTTACTAGCATTCTTAGCAGAATATTACCAGATCGGAGCTTGAAAGTCCGAGGCTGCATGGTGTAGTCGTGTGCAGTGATCCGGGAATATTTGATCCCGAGCAGCCAGTCAGTCACCGAGTAGTATGGCGTCCTATTAAACAGGTAGAGCAAGTGCAGCGCAAGCGTACCAGTAGAAGATCCAAATTTCACAGCAGAATACACGCTCTTTAGCAATTTCCGGCCCTTCTCCTTGCGTGTATCTGCCCGAGACAGCAGAGATCTGTGTTCAAGAGCCTCGAAATATGTATCCAGCTTATCCGTCACATACGATATGCCAACTGTGGCCAGGATGGAAGACCAGATCTCCTTGGATGAGAGTCTAGCAAGTTTGTGTATTTTCCGCTCGACATCTTGATTGCCATGTACATCAAACGCCAACACTCTTTGGCGTTTGATGCCGTAGAAGCGCTCGGTCATTGTCGTGTTCCATCTCGTCAAAAAAAAGTACTCAACCACTCCCATCAGAAGAGCATATATCTCATCGAAAGAGTTGAGAACCTTCAACAGGTATCTGGGGTACCGCTGCGCATAATGGGCTAGAAAGTATCTTGCGGACGGCGACAAGAGCGACGACAACTGTCGAGCCGAGAGAAGCTCAAAGAGTGTCGGAGTAGTTGGATCAAGTGTGAGTGCGTTTAGAGCTGAAAGATGATCCATTTCTTATCTCATGTGCACTGCTAGGCATGATCTGCAGTAGCCAGCAAGAGGTTTCTAGGCGGTGGACATCGTGCACGATCCATGACGAAGTTCATACCAGAGATTAGTTACCCTGCCGGTAAGTGTCGCGCCATCATCAAAAACCGTCACCACGTATGAGGTCTCTTTCGCATACTCACACAGGCACATTGGTAAAGATCCAGGACAACACAATGGCGGGAATCAAGTCGCTTCTAGTACGGTAAGTCATGGCAATTCATATTTAGTTGATATTTTATGGCTAGGATCAGCAGATATTCTGGATTTTATGCTCGATCCTGAGTTTTGCAGACTATTGTTGATGTTTGGCTGAACTGAATTGGGGTATCGGCTGTACCAGATTCGCTAACAGATTGAAATTTTTCTTTTAGAATTTTTATTTATTACAGTGCGTATCTACTTGTGTTCCGGTGTCCTCCTACGTCTCCTCTTTCCCCAGATGCTCCCTATGCGTGCGTTCCGCTGCATCAAGTAGCGGCCCCGGTTATGTCGTTGGTCTCTCCCTATTACGCTGAGCACGTCGATCCGCTGATTGCTAAGACTGCACCGGCAAGAAAATATGCGGTCGAGAAGTATGTAGCGTATGGTATACCGGCAATTCAAAAAGGAACAAATCTGGCTAAGAAAAGCTACGAGGGGTCTGCTGTACAGAGCGGAGTAGACGCTGTAAACCGAAGATTCCACGAAAGAGCGCAACCAAAGATCGATACTGTGATTTCGACGTATAACCAACAAGTCGCTCCCAAAATCGATGCCGCAAGGTCTATATCAGACAAGATATACACTGAGCGAGTCGTGCCTATAGTCAAGAAGACGTATCCGTATCTGCGCGCGGGTTACGCGGTCAGTAAGAAGGCGATTGAAGAGAAAGTGCTGCCGAGATGCATGGTGGCATTAGCCAAGAGCAAGTCGGAAGCAATCTATTATGGCGATAAGGCGGTTCAGTTTTACAGCGATGTAGTGGCGCCAATTGTGATTGAATTCTATCGAGCACACATTGAGCCACCACTGGTCCGGACCTACGAGCATCTGTTTAAGAAAGAAAAAAAAAGGGAAGTTTATGTTGATGCGAAGGAGCAACTTCTGTCGGATGGCACCAGTGCCAGTAAAGATTGCGAGGAAGATGAGAATAATTTCAAGTACGATCAGATATCATCGACTTCGACGGTCTATCGTACGTTGACAGTTACCAGCACTGCTGCGACGTCTTCAAGCGGTGAGAGCATGGTGACTCCTCCACCACTAGACGAAGTTCAAATGGAAATAGAAGAGGACATTGCCGAATGGACTGACAGATTTCGTGAAGCTGGAAAGAAGGCAGTCACTAATTTTAATGACGAGCTTGAAGACCTGATTTTGCAGAAAAAGGCCCAGCTAGACAGTTACTTCATTGAGTTTGAGAATGTCAAGTCATACGTTGACGATCTTCTGAGTACCAAAATGGCGACGACTGAGGTTGTGTCCGAGCTAGCGAGTTCACTGCTGACTTCTGCAGCTGGTGTAATTTCGACATTCGTGGAGGAGTCATCTTCTATTCGATCTGGAACGTTACAGGTGTTTAATTCTGTAACGGAGCTCGGAATACAAGATCTTGGACACAAATGGACGTGGATGGAAGGAGTCACATGGAAGGACTGGAAGGAGTTTCAGTCGCTCAGAAATATGGCAACCGAGTTCGGAGATGTGATCTTGAATATCCCAGTCAACACGAAGGAGTTTGAGGCGAAGTTGGCGGAGCTGCAGGAGCAGGTTTCGGCGTGGCAAGCTGGATTAGCGATAGCTATAGTGGAGCCTCTGGACTCGAGCGCCACTGAAGCTGCTATCCCTGAAGCAACTGACAGCGAGAAGACCGAGAACGAGCGAGTGAAGGATGAATTATAATAGATGTAATATAGACCTTTTTCCATTTTTGTATCTTTTCTTATGCTTTTTGTACCTTGTCCTGTTTTGTTCTATTATCAAAAGTAATGCAGTTAATGGGGTAATCTCCAACTATATCTCTCCTGAGTAAATGGATAGATTGGTTTTTTTCGAAAGGCTGTGTGGTGCGGCGCTGGCATTCTCAACTGACACCACGCTATAAATATTTGCGTGTCAAATAACAAAATTGATACTCTCTAGCCAGCTGGAGCAGATCAAGGGACAGTCAAGTTTGGGCACCGCCTAGCAACAAGATATATTTTGATATTGCACTCTTTGGGTATCGTCAGACGAACGAGCTGATATAAGTGACATGAGTATGAGGCAGACATTTGTGGTCCTGGCGACTTTTGCCACGACGCTGACCATTACGCTCGCTGTCCAGAAGGCGCTGTCGATCCGATTAACACGTCGTCTGAAAGAGTCGATTCCAATAATTCCCACTCCTGTCGAAACTAGCGCAGGACATCAAGCCAATTCTTCGAAAAGTACGCGAAATCTCGATGGTGACTACCCGGAAGAACTGATTCGAGAGCAATTATCGCGAACATCGGCGTTTGTGGGCGAGGCCGGACTGGAGAAGTTAAGGGGAGCATCTGTAGTGGTGGTCGGCTGTGGAGGTGTGGGCAGCTGGGCGGCAACAATGCTGGTGCGGTCTGGAATCGGTAGTATCCGGCTGATAGACTTTGACCAGGTGACGTTGTCGAGTTTGAACCGGCATGCTTGCGCTCGTGGGCGCGATGTCGGTACGTCTAAAGTCGAATGTGTTGCTATATTTTTGCGAGAAGTGGCACCATTTGCACGAGTGGAGGGGGTTAACGCCCTTTGGACGTTAGCACGCGCGGATGAGCTGCTCCTGGTGAATGGCGAGGGTGAAGGCGAACGAGCGCCGGATTTTGTGGTAGATGCGATTGACAATATCGACACAAAAGTCGACCTACTAGAATATTGTCATAACCATGCGATTCCGATGATTTCAAGCATGGGTGCAGCATGCAAGGCTGATCCGACCCGATTGAACGTTGGCGACATCGGGACCACGCAGGAGGACCCGCTGTCTCGGGCGGTTCGGCGACGACTGAAGCTGCGAGGTATAACTAGTGGGATTCCTGTTGTTTTTTCGAGTGAAAAACCTGGTATAGGAAAGGCAGGGCTGTTGCCATTGTCAGAAGATGAGTTTGCTCAGGGCAACGTCGGCGAGCTTGGAGTGTTGCAAGATTTTCGAGTACGGATCCTGCCTGTAATGAGCACAATGCCGGGCATGTTTGGGTTGACGGCGGCTACGTATGTCATCACCCAGCTGACAAAATACCCGGTGGAATATATTGAGAACAAGGCGCGAGCAAAGGTATACGATGCAGTGCTACATGGGCTTGCGGGTCAGAAAATGCGTGTGGAAGGTACGCAACAGCTACCGTTTGACGTGAACGATATTGCATATTTAGTTGAGGAAGTGTTCCGGGGTAAGTCGGTAGTGTCGGGGGACAGCGCCAGCAGTCGTGTTGCGCTTAGCAAGTGGCAGCCTGACCAAAAGTTGTCGTTTGCTAACGTAGTGCTGATGACAAAAGAGGAAGCGAAGAAGCATGAACAGAAGGTACTTAAAGACGGGATGCCGGTGGCTGAAATGTACGATCGGACCGTGCTCGAGCAGGTGCAACTTCGATTGAAGGAAGAACAAGCCTACAGTGTATATAGATAAATAACACATTATTATTGAGCATATAGTAAACTATTAAAAGTGCTGTATATTTATATGTAAAATGCAAAAGTTCTCAAATCAAGATCGTCTTGACAGAATAACAAAAAAAACATAAACTCCCAAGGCCCGTGCCCCTTTTCAAAAGATGAACTAAATGTGATTACATGATACCAATTTACTTTTCTGTGTCGATTTAACTTTCCAAAAATGCTTTAACTGGTGTGCCGACATGATTAAGAGCTAATAGAAAAGTGTCATGGCCGAAGAGAGATAAGTCTGAGCCAAGTTCGACGTGAGAAACAGTAGTGTTCCCACCGTCGCGCAAGACATCGACAATCTCGCGCTGCTGCCAACTTGGAAACAGAATGTCAGAATCGACTCCAAGGACAAACACGGGAATATCTTTAAGAATAGACATCCCCTTCACGAGGTCTTCACGAGGAGTCATGTTATCATGAACCTCTGCGGTCATTTCCTGTAGTCTCTGCTGCTCGTACGAGGTAGTGCTGGTTAAGCATGTGAGAGTGTTGCTCGAACTACCTGGAGCTACACTGGTATCGACAATAGCAGATGTGACATCGCCGGCGCATGCTCTAGTTTCAAGGGCTTCTCGCTGCTGAGAGGCTGACAGATCAAACAGATCCATGGCCTTGGAGACATAGAGGAGCGAGTTCGCATCGTACTCGAGGCAAAACTTCTCACCCTGATGATCCAGGTAGGTTTCTATTAGAAAGTCGGCGCAAAGAGAGGAGGGCTTAGTTGGGTCGGCACGCTTGCGGCCAAAACGCTGTTCCCATTCAGGTCCCGACCTGTAAGTGATTGTTGCGATCTCACGAGCTAGCTTCATGCCTGAATGTGGTGGGACCGAATCGTAATAAAAGCCTCTGCGCCAATTTGGATCAGCCATGAGGACCTGTCGCTGGGTATGGCGCATAGCAATGGAATAGGGGTGAGACCTGGCGCAGCCAGAAATGGATACGATTCGACCGACATCCTCAGGGAACTGCACACCATACGAGAGGGACTGCATACCACCCATGGATGCACCGACAGAGGCGTAGAGTTTGCTGATACCAAGCGACCCTATCAATCTGTTCTGGGCCCTGGTCATATCTGGAATTGTCACGATCGGGAATCTCGTAGCGTAACGCTGGCGGTCAAGCGGGTCGACAGATGATGGCCCTGATGAGCCATAGCAACCTCCAATGACGTTTGTGCAAATGACAAAGAACTTATTCGTATCGATTGCGCAGCCGGGCCCGATAAAAGCTTCCCACCAGCCAGATTTCGAGTTTTTGGGGTGCGATTTGGCGTGCGAAGATGCAGACAGGCCGGTATGTAACAGGATAGCGTTCGATTTGTCTGCGTTCAAGACGCCCCAGGTCTCGTATGCGATATCAAATTCGTGCAGAATCCCTCCCTGGTCGAGCCTCATCGGCTGCGACGAGTGAAAAACCTCGAAACCAGAGACATTTCTTGAATAGATCGGCTCGTTCTGCGCTGTATTGCTAGCAGCGTCAAAATTCAAAGCCTCGTTACGGTTCTCCAACAAATCCAAGCATGGAAATGCCAGCTGCGCATTCGATGACGATCTGAACGGTAATATACGAGAAGACTGTCTGTGGTGCTCTACCGGCACTGCAGCGCTGGCAGATTTAGCAGTAGCAGTCACGGTCGACCGAGTCGACCGTGTCGACCGCGCAGGAGCAGTCATCTTTGTGCGGGCTGCCGCCAGCGACGAAGATCTCCTGGTAAACAGCTTAACAGGCCCTATAGAAGATTTATGCATGGTCGTGAAGAAGCGAGCTACCTAGCGATATGCCAGAACTATCACCAGACGAACACGTTCTTCCAACAAATTTAATCTTGCAGATTCTGCTTCAACTAACAGAATACGTTCACCGTTTTTCTATTGAAAATGACGTTCAAATAGTACTTGAAATCCAAGAATTAAAAATTGTTAAGAAATATATATGAAATGATTATTAATAAGAAAAGAAAAACCAGCAATCTTGATGCCAAATCCAGCATTAGTACCGTCCTGTATTCGCCGACTGAGATCCACTCTATATGCATTTCGTTCACCGTTGCCCTTTTTTTCCACGAAAATTTCAATTCTCCAATCCCCTCATTTACAATGTGAAACCTCTAGCCAGGCTCTTCCAATTCTACTATTTTTCTAATTGCTATTTTCGGTGGCTGTACCATTGCTCTGGCACTGCTCCCTCGTCCTACGCTCACAATTGGCACTTTGGAAATTGGGATTTAATGCGAAACGAAAGTTGAAAATGTCGTAAAAATTCGGCCTACGCACGTCATTACACGTGACACCCCTGCATAAATGCACATAAATACAATTATACAAAGAATATCACGTGACTTAAATTACCGGGTAAATATGAAGAGGCGCAGGATGTGGCTACTCTTGATTTCGTGGTTACATGTGGCTGTGCCTCCACGTGAGGAGCTCAAATCTCCGACCTATCTAGTAACTCGGAACTCGCCGTACCTTCATCTCATTTTTATCACGACCATGCTGCTCTAGTAGAATATCAGCTTTAATACAAGTCGATGATTCGACCGATTGATAAGCGTTTACCACTGTGTTCATTTCCACGTCTAGAATTGTTCCTCAGAAGTGCGAATGACATGTCAACAGGATACACTTTTCTTTAGAATGGAATTGAATTTAATGGGGAAATGGTTTTGGTGGCTCTTTGAGCTGCTTCTAAAGAATCGTGGCATTGTCTAGTCGCACTTTCTCGACGCTTTGCTTCGATAAGGCCTGGAAACTTGTTTTACGAAAGACATTGGTTTTGTCACTCTCGCACGTTCGCCAAAGCGATTGCTTGAGATATTCATAAGTAAAACTCATGTGTCACCTATAATCAATTCAAGAAACTTTGACTCAAAGCTGAAGAAGCTGATAAAACTGGATTGGTACTCTTCTAAAAACCAAAAAAAAAATGAAAGAACTTCTCAAACGCAGAGAAATGAATCGTTCATCTGGTATATGCGTGGATGAATTTTATTTATTTGGGATCGTCCATCCACGTCTCCCGGACGATTTCGATGGCCTTAGAGTTTGAATTCTCTCAACTGTGATGCTGCTTGGCCTGTTGCTCTATCTAGTATAACTGTCCATTGGCCGGGGTTGGCAGCCCCAATACGTAAGATTGTCGGCACAGCGTCCACGCTGGCGACTAAAACACGATATCTTATGGCGACCAATCTGCTGTTCACCGGTCAGATGTACCAGAAAGTGAGCATGACGAGGCCGCACCTTTGCGCTTGTTCACTCTGCTGATGCCGCCTGTTCTTTGCCTCCTTTCAAAGGACGGCGGTCAATTGCGAAAAAGTGTTCCCGATTGGAATACGCTGCCCTTCGAGCCTACCACAGTCACACAATGGTCTTCTAGCAAACTTGCCATCTCCTATTTTGACCAACATTCTTATTTTACATACAATCCCATTGCAAGCTTCAATATAGTCGGTTACTGTCATTGATAGCTTGCATGTAAGATCACACATCTCTCAGAACTGTCGGTAGTAGAACATATACCCACTATTGAAGGAAAGACAGGCTCTGCGACGTCATAACTAAAAACCAAAAAAACTATCCTAGACCAAGTAAACCAGCCAACCATCTCTTAACAAATGAATTACGTTGAAATCATGAACAGTTGCTCACGTGATGACTGATTTAGAAAACTGATGCAAGGAATTTTGATCTTGTAGATTGTTCCGCGAGATACAATGTCTCTGGCATCATTCGAACATTTCAGGTTGCCGATCTGGAAATAAGATCTATATAATTCGAATAGGCAAAACTTGCGAGATCTCTTTCAAAGATCTCTTTCAAATTACCTAAAATGTAACCTCGGCAAGAACAGATAATCACGTGACCCGAGATCGGAGTTTCTGGAAAGACAAATGCCAGATCGAACCTTCGATTCCTACCGTATTCTGTTGATTGTCGGGATTGACTACCCTTTTTCCTGCCAGCGGTCTCACTAATTCTCCCGGCGGTATAATTATTTCACCGCAATTTACAGATTTGCGTAGTTTGTCTCCTCGGCAATGGTAATCAGCTTGCCTATTGTGGGCATTGTTGTGCTGCGATGTCTGAAACTGGAAAGTTGGCTAGTTAGCGGGCTTTAGGGGCACTAGCAAAAGAATTATGTATCATACTGCGTGCATCTGTCCTCCGTACAAGCAGTTCCCTGCAACGTTCCATGGTGTGTTAACATTCACTGTTAAGTCTATTGTCGTCATGCCTCGGCACAGGAGGCTCGCCTGGTTAACTGCAAGACGTTTGTAATCGAAGATGTTTGTAATCCAAGCCGAAGCGAAGCTTATCGATGACTTTCACTATTTCCCGAGGATATGAATATATATATATTGTTGCCGCTATTCCTCTCCGATGTAGACACTTAAAAAACACATATTTAAAATGGAGAAAAAAGTAGAATTAGACTGGGAATCTCTCGAGGACCTTGACAATCCGAAGAATTTCTCGACCGCAAAAAAATGGTTCATCACGTTCGTGGTTGCATGGATGTGCCTTGTCGTCTCGTTTGGGTCGTCCATCTATGTGTCCGGCTCAGTCTTGATCGCAATTGAGTTTCATGTCTCCCGGACGGTAACGCTGCTGGGTCTATCGCTATATCTGGTCGGTCTGTCTGTGGGACCCGCTCTGGCAGCTCCAATATCTGAGACGATAGGCAGAAAGCCAGTCTATGTCTCATCGCTGCCAATCTCGATGCTGTTTACTATGGGCGTCGGTTTGTCACCCAATATTGGCTCACTGCTTGTCTGCCGATTCTTCTCGGGCATGTTCGCTTCGCCCGTGCTCGCGGTGGCAGGCGGCACGTTGACAGACATTTGAAACTTGCACATGATGGGTACCACGATGGCGGGCTTCTGTTTGGCGCCGTTTGCGGGTCCCGTTCTTGGTCCGATCATTGGCGGTTTCTTGTCCGAGAGGAAGGATTGGCCATGGACCATGTGGGTACTTCTGATGTTTGCTGGCGCAATCATGCCGCTCGTGATAATAATTCCAGAGACTTACAAGCCCATTCTTTTGGCGCGTCGGGCGAAAAAGCAAGGCCTGGAATTACCTCCAGCACCGCCAATGGGTGCGACTATAAGATTCATCTTCACCATAACGCTGCTTAGGCCCTTTGAAATGTTAATCTTTGAACCAATTGTCCTTGTTTTATCAGTGTATATGTCTTTTGTCTTTGCGGTTCTATTTGGCTTTTTTGAGGCGTTTCCGTTTGTGTTTGAGACGGTATATGGCTTCGATGCCGGTCAGGTCGGCCTGACATTCCTCGGAATCGGCGTCGGCCTGCTACTGGCCACCGTGGTGTTTTTGTACATTGAGCTGACTCAATTCCGGCCGGCAATGCGCTCTGCATCGCCTCCCCCTCCCGAGGCGAGGCTACTGCCAGCCAAGATTGGTGCAGTATTTCTCCCGGTTGGGCTTTTCTGGCTGGCGTGGACATCGAAGCAATCTATCAATTGGATCGTCCCTGTTCTGGCAGGCATACCGTTTGGGATGTCCTTGCTCCTATTATTTGTGAGTACTGTTGAGGCTTTCATTTCTGATCTCCGCTAATTTCCAGTTCACTGTTATCACATATATGTCAAGCTGCTATCCTCGACTGACGACCGCGTCTGCACTGGCGGCAAACAACATGATGCGATATCTCATGGCAGCAGGATTTCCGTTGTTCACAGTCCAGATGTATGAGAAAATGGGCATTGACTGGGCCACTAGCTTTTATGCCTTCTTCGCTCTCCTCATGTTGCCTGTTCCCTGGCTTCTCGAAAAATATGGCAAGCAATTGCGCGAAACCTCGAGATTTGGATTCGCCGCTCAACGGGCTCCTCAATTATCGGCGTAGATAACTTCTACGTCTGAGAACTCAATTCAAGATGGATCACATGCTTGCTGTACTCTTGAATTTAATTTCAACGTTTCAAAGAAAAAAAGCTGATTTTGAGATTACCAAACAGATTGCAAAAGATATTTTTACATAGATTATTGCCATATAATATAATAATAGGACTACGATCTAGCGGTTGCTGTCGCATCTTTTTCCATCATACTTGCTACGATATTGCGGATTTAGGCTGCTTTTAAGCGACTAATTTAGTCTGAGCGCCTACCAAGATATTTTTTGTAATAGAATGGAACGCAATTGTAAATTTATAACAGTATGCATATGGTCGTCCTCGTCTATACTTGCTTTTTAAAGTGCGGTTCGTTACATGTCTACCTCCCAGAGATCGAATTGCATATCACTAGTATCATACATAATAGCTGTTTCCGCTATGACTAAAGGAGCTATGTTGCAGAGTCCGTCGAATAGAGGTTATTCAGTTGTTCACGTGACGTACAACAACTTACAATCGACGGTAATATTGGAAACTGTCGTAGTCGGTTCAAATCCTTGAATCCAAGAGTTACAAGTCTGCAATGCTTCAATAGGGCTCATATCTTCTCCCTTATAGTCAACAAAGAGCCTGTGCTGCGATTAGGAAAAACTTCGCGGCAGGTCACATACATGATTCGAACTCCCACTTTGAACTCCTGGAGAAAAATTGCTTTACAACGCCGCAGAGAAGTGTATTGATTTTTATTAGCACACGTTGGAAAGATCTTTAAATGGAGATCATAGACACAATGCCTGGAATACTCTATAGATATCACAAGTGTAAACTATATATATATCCCGTGTATCCTTCGTTGCATCTCGAGTTTTTCTCAACATCTGCGATGTCTTCTTGCTTGGTAGCATTTCTACATTGACAAGTGCCTATGTAAACTTTGGCTTGTCAGACGTCGGCTGAGTGGCGCGAAGCAGATCGACATGTTTACGTTGGCACCTTTTGTACCGTCGTTGGTCGTTTGCATGTCTGTGCAGGTTGACCAAGAGCAACAACGTGCCAAGCCTACATGTATCTATGCAAACTACTAGTCGTTCATCGAGGATGCTGATTTGGAGGCGGTATTAGTAGCGACACCGACCATCTTCGACCTTAACCAATTGATACCTGCGCTGGACAATATTTCTTTAAGGAAAAGCTGCTGTCGACCTCGCTTGAACTAGGCCGGACATATGTACCTCACTACTGATCTCAACCTGTAGGCGGGATGTGCCTTCTCAGGTCGATTTCACGTCAGTTGCAACAACATGCTAGACACATCCGTACTGACAAAAAGAGGTTGTTCTTCCGCTCGTAATCGACGACGGGTCAATTTGACTTGAAGCCGTTTTGTTTTGAACTCTTCCAAGATCTCCTGCAGTATATTTGTTGCCTATAAGCATATCAACCCTATCCACTGCTGCCTGCAACAATCGCCACGGCCATTCCCGAACTGAATGTTGACACGATTCGAGAAACAGAATGGTCATGCACTGTATGGCCTCTTGTTCAAATTGCCATGCCCATGCTGCCGCTTGAGGAGGTCATGGCACGAAGGATAGATTTAAATCGACAACGGCAAGCGGCGCCAATTCAGCCTCTGTCAGCTATTAGTGAATATATATAATCAAGCATGCTCGAAATTGGACTATGAGCTGGAAAGCAGATTTTCCATAATACATTTTGCATTGTGTTTCAGAGGAACGAACATTTACGCTCAGTTGTGTTAATACAGAAGAGCATCGTTTCATTTGCGATCTACGAGTAATAAATTCACGTAAAACCCTCCATTCCACATTCAACATACACATATTTACTTACATCTTACATTTTATTGTTAACAATGATTCACAATGATTAACAATGATTTTGCTATGTTGTTTATGTGTTCTTCTATCAAATGAGATCTATATACTCCCTCCCGCTGCCTTTTTCAGACTCCCCATGTAGTCTCTCTATCGTCAATCGTCTCTGTAGTTTTATTATCCTCGCTCGAAATGATTCTGAAAAATTAAAAAAATAAAAAAAAGTTGAAAGTATGATTAAAAGGAATAAAAAAAAAAGTAAAAAATCTAACATAGATTGTATGAAAGCGTATTCATGACTTCGTCTAACGATGCCTAATACTCCTCTACTGACCCTCCAAGGCTTGCAACTTGACAAGCTCGTAGTACCGGCCTTGCTTGTCAACCAACTCATCGTGTGTACCGCTCTCCACAATTTTTCCGTTGTCAAATACGTAGATAACATCCGCATTACGAATCGTACTTAGTCTGTGAGCAATCGCAATCGTCGTCCGACCTCGCGATGCGGCATCCAATGCAGCTTGCACAATCTTCTCGCTCTCGTTGTCCAAAGCGGAAGTAGCTTCGTCCAACAACAAGACCTTAGGGTCACGCACCAGCGCACGAGCAATTGCGATACGTTGCTTCTGACCTCCAGAAAACAGTGAACCCTTAGAACCACACAAAGTGTCATAACCATCAGGCAACGACATTACAAAATCATGAATGTTCGCCTGCTTGCACACAGCATACAGTTTTTCTTCTGAAACCGGTCCAGTGCTACCGTACTCAATATTCTCACGAACTGAACCAGAGTACAGTGTAGGCTCCTGCTGTACAAGCGCGATCTGTTCACGATAAGAATTGATGTTCAGTGAAGTCAGCTCTTGTCCGTCAAACAGCACGCTACCACTCAGAGGGTCGTAAAATCGCTCCAATAATCCAATCGTGGTACTTTTTCCGCAACCAGATGAACCCACCAGAGCCACATACTGACCAGGCTTGACAGTCATACTAACACCACGAAGAACAGACACCTTTGGTCGAGTGGGATAGCGGAAATGCACGTCTCTGAGTTCAATCTCACCCTGTACATCACCAACCTTCTCACCACTTGTCAGCATCTTACCCTCAGAAGACCATGAGTCAATTCTTGGCTCGCGAGAAAAGAGATTCTTCAAGCTTCCAATTGCATCATAGGCCTTCGCCATGTCGAGAGCATAGGAAAATACGATTGATCCGTTCAAGGTTCCGTTGACAACACCAGTCATGGCAGTGTAAAACTGGAACACCGTATACTCCCGGTTCTTAATCAACATCGTTCCATACCAGAAGCATAAGCATTGTACCAAGAATATTAGGGATTGAGCTGTTCCGTAGAGCATCGCGGAGTTTCTATTCTTACTTCGCGAGCTATTGTACAAACTTTCCAGTGTCTGGTCGTATCTCTGGATTACGGCGTCCTCACGTGTCAGTGAAACCACTGTCTTGATAGCGGCAGTAGCCTCGCATGCGTAGGCTGAGCTCATACCATATGCTTTACGCACTGAGTCCTGATATTTAGCCAAAATATAGAATCTGTAGAGACCCGCAGCAAGAAGTAATGGTACAGCTGACGTAGTAACTAGTGCAAGCTTCCATGCAATACCATAGGCGACACCTATGCCACCAAAGATCATGATCATGCAGGATACAATCTGACCTAGTGTAGAACCAGATAAACCCTCAACAGCTTGTGCATCATTCGAGATAGCACTAGTCAATGATCCAGAGGTGTTTTCCTGCTTATCGAAGAACGAAATGTCTTGTCTAACAAGCTGCCTCAGAGTATGCATACGAATTCGGCGTACAAGTCTCTGGCCAGAATAAGTGAACAAGCCAACAGCCATAATTGGGCAAACCAATTCGATGGAGCCTAAAATAAGATAGATAATGTTGAAATAATTAAGACGTGCCCTCATAGCCTCATAGTCTGGTGCGAGTCCAAGAGCATCAACGGAACCAGAGTAAAGAGTGCTAAGATAAGGGAAACCAGCAGCCTGGACAATTGCAAACCCAAGTGCAATCATGTTGATCTGACGCTCTGGCAGACTCATTTCCCAGATGAACTGCAGGCGCTCTCCGAACGAGTAGTCCTTCTCAGCAAAGTCACGATGACCGTGCAAAGCAATACTTGACACCGATCGGCCAGTGCGGGTACGCGACAACTTCAAAAGCTTTTCCTCTTCCTCAGCAATTGAAGTGCTGCTGCTCTCTCCACCAGAGCTTCCATCGATCTCGTAGACCTCCTCCTCCAGCTCGGCCTTCTCATCCAAAAACTGCTCTATTTCATCGTCCTCTTCTTCGATAACTTCAACAGAATCTTTGGACACGGATTGAGCACGAACCAAGTCATAGTACTCGCCCTGGAGTGCAATCAACTCAGCGTGAGTGCCTTTCTCAAGAATCACACCCTTCTTCATAACAACAATCAAGTCGGCATCCTTCACCGTGGACAAACGGTGAGCAATAACAATAGTCGTTCGGTTCTTCGAGGCGCGATCTAATGCGTCCTGCACAATACCCTCACTCTTAGTGTCAAGAGCGGATGTAGCTTCATCCAACAACAAAATCTTCGGGTTCGAAACAATAGCACGAGCAATCGCAACTCGTTGCTTCTGTCCTCCAGACAGCAAGAAACCACGATTACCGACATCAGTATTCAATCCATCAGTGAGCGTGTCAATGAAAGACATTGCATTTGCCTGCACACATGCCTCTCGGACCAGCTCAAGCTTCTCAGCTTCAGATGCAAACTCCCACTTAGTTCCGTGAAGACCGTGGACGACGTTTTCGTAAACAGTTCCACTGAAAAGTGTTGGCTCCTGCGACACAAGAGCAATCTGCTGACGCAACCATTTGACGCTCATAGTTGACAAGTCAACGCCGTCGAGGAAGACCTTACCCTTAACTGGATTGTAGAATCGTTCAACTAGACCGACAATAGTACTCTTTCCAGATCCACTTGCACCAACAAGGGCAGTAGTTGTACCAGCCTTGATCGACAGATTGAAGTCTTGCATAACCACGACGTCAGGTCGCGAAGGGTAGATAAACTTGATATCCTTGAGCTCAATGTCACCGCGGACGCTGTCCAGCTTGACACCATTGCGGTTCTCATCCGAGATTGCCGACTCACGCTCCAGCGTAGTGAAGATCTTGTTAACTGCAGATTGCGCTGCAGAAACGCTACGAACGTGCGGCGTGATACTAGTAATCGCAAACAAACCCTGAATCATAGAAGCAAGGATTGTTACCAACTCAGCAACACTGACCTCACCACTTTCAATGTAGTAGGCACCCTGCCAGAAGGCCATTGCGTCGTCCAGGTACAGACCGAGCCAGGCAATTCCGGTAACGGCTCCGGCAAAGAAACCGGCACGCATTGCCCACTTTTGTGAAATTGCAAGGTAGTAGTCGTATTTCTGAGAGAGTCGGTCCTGAATGCTGAACGCGTGCACGTTACGAATCGAAGACAAGACCTCTTCAACGACTGAACCACCAGCAGATGAACCTTCAAGCGCCTTGCGGTAATTCCTCGTCATCTGCGAACTGGCAAAGAGGAAGCACAAGACAATGAAAACTGCGATCGAAACCAGCAGTCCAGTGAGTCTCGGCGCAAGCGCAAGAGACATAATGAACGCGACAACGAAAGTCGAAGAGAATGACAACAGATAACCCAGCTTCTCAGAGTATCCCTCCTGAATCAACATAGTATCAGATGAAATACGAGTAGTAATCTCTCCAGTTCCCAGCTTATCAAAATAAGCCATGTTCTGCTTGAGGGTGCTGCTAAGGTAAGCCTTGCGGATACGCGAAGATAACACCTCACCACGGTCGATGAAGATGAAAGTGAACGCGGATGCAAAGAGAAATTCAGCAAGAGCAAAGTAGATGAAGTAAATGCACAGGAAGTTCAGACGACTCTGGAACCTGTCTGGCGTATAATCGTTGAGGTTGAGGCCATACAGAGAAGGGTTTGTGCCGTTGTAGTATCCAGTCGTGGCATTATAAAACGAAGTGAAATAGTAGCTACCGGTCGAATTGAACTTCTCCATACCGTAATTGTAATCAAGATAATCATAATACTTGCCACTAGTCTCATAGTACATGGTTTCGTTAGCATAGCTAGGGTCGTAGAAGTAGCTGTTGCCGTCGAATCGGAAGAAATCGTTGACTGTAAGATACGTCGTGAACTCCTGTGCGAAAGCACCGAACATAATCGGCATGATTGCACGAGTACTGCCTTCGCATAACGCACTGAACACAGCGAAGATAGTCAAAAAGATATCAGACTTTGTTGCAAATCGATATACCGAAAAAAAATTGGTCTTGACTGTAGGAACCTCGACTTGCTTTCGTAGGATCGCTGCCTCTGACGGCGGGAGCGCTGAAAACTCGTCAGTCGGTATCTCCACCGTTAGCGGCGTACGCTCATTCATTTCTTCTTTGTTCGATGCCATTATCACAAAAGTAACAGCAAAACACAGAAAGAAAACTGAAAATAGGAGGAAAAAAAGATAAAAAGAGAAGACGAATGAGAGATAGAAAAAGAAAAAAGAATTGTAAACAGCAGATTCTTATGAGACTAAAGAAATGCAACGTATAAAGCAAGCAGGCCTGACGGCAAAGAGGCAACAATACAAGTTTGCAGCAATGGACACTTGCACTGTACAGATATGAGAGGGCCCCGGGCAGATTAGTTCAGTTTATGAAACGGCAAATGAGAACTCATCGCCAAAGCCAAAAAGCTAGCTATGATGACCATCGATGGAAATCGCCCGCGGCGATTTTCGTAAGTATCTTTACCAAACTAGCTATCAATCGATCTCACAAAGCGTGCAAAACCGGCGGGCCGTACACCTTACCAGTTGCAGGTAGGCAAATGGTATCAATCCCTGTTCGGCAGCATGGACTAGTGTGCCTCTGTGCACACTCACGCTCTAATGGCTTTTTCGGTGGATTGACTCTTATCTGCTACCCGTAAATCGGTTATCTCTACTTTGCCAAACTTGTTAATCGTCCGATACCACGATATCACCACGCTAAATTCGCTAAATAATCCTCACAATGTGATAGACATTCACATTCCCTTTCAAACAAGCATGTTTTTATACATCTGCGACCACTGAAAGTGCGGGATTGACAACAGATAACGATATCTACTTAGACAGCGCTCGACGTTGCCGTCCTGGGGCAAGATTCTCGAGGAACGTATATTGACGCCGTCGCCGTCTAGTCTCTGATAAGAGATTAACTAGGTAGACGCTATTTCGGTGTTACCGACAGAAAAGAAACTAGCTTGCCGCAAAGAGTAATCATCCCATTCTACTTTTGAACTTTAGAGTGCTAAGCTATACGAATTTTTAATCTTTACGCCAATTTTTGAAACCCTTGATAAAGGAGAGTCACTACTGTCCGATATGACTCAGCATCACACATGAGTACATCATGCATCACTCAAGGAAAATCCCAAGACTTTTACTATACTGTTTAAAGCCAGCTAAACGATGAATTGCCCGTGCATTATGGCGGCGAATCATTTGCAATCGCGGAAAACGGCACGAGTAATAAAATAATACGATAACGGCCTCTTCAGTAACAAAGTGGACAAAGCAGAAATGAGAACAAATAGCAGAATGTGTACACTACACGAAGCGCATTTATTAAATTAAGTCGACATAGAATTCAGATACACGTAAAAGACAGCAAAGGGCTCTCTATCTATATTTTTTCCTCTATCGACTTGTTATGGTTAGCTTCAGCATCAGCTTCGGAGGGGCTGACGTAGAGTTCGTCAACGTAGACACCTTTCTCGATATAGGTCTCCTTAGCAGGCCAGAAGTGGCAAACCAAGATGTAGGTGAAGAAAGAGACAGGAAAGCCGTAGAAGAAACCGAGGTCGTAGAGGTAAGTCATTCCAGCAGAAACGTCGGCGACGGTAACGCTATTGTTAACCTTGGGGATGAATCCGGGGAGAAGGGGAACCCATCCAACGGTGAAAGCAACCCAGGCACGCCAATTGCATCCCCACTTGTTGTATCTGTACATACCGTTCTTGTTGTAGAGCTCATAGACGTGATATTTCATCTTGTGCACGACAAAGTAGTCAGCAGCCATAATTCCAGCAATTGGCACCAACCACACGGAATATCCAGACATGAAATTTAAGAAAGCGGGAGCACCAGTCAAGATGTTCCACGGAGTCAAAATCCATGCGCCAATGATAGCAGCAATGAATTGTCCACGACGGATGTTGATGAATCGGGGAAGCATGCAATTCATATCGTTGGCAGCAGCCATGGAATTGGCAGCAATGTTGAGACCGAGCTGGGACATCAGGAAAGAGAAAGCAATGAAGAAGGCGGCAGCTCGACCACCGGGAGAAGTCCAGTTGTTGATGATCATAAGAGGATCCCACAAGATCGACCCGTAGATAACCTTGGATCCAGATGCGCAGACAACACCGATGAAAGCCATGACAACTGCAGTCAAAGGAATAGTGAGAAGTGTGATCAGAGTAGATCTTCCACTAGGAGCAAATCGAGCGTAATCAGGAGCGTTAACCATCAACGTAGTACCCCCGCCAATATTGGAATAAAGGGAAGCCATAAACTGCCACGCAAGAGCTTTTCCAGATATAGTGTTTCCCTGTTCGAAAAGGGAATTGTATCCACTTCCTGCCTGCTTAATAGTCCATCCCATAAGAGCAAAGGAAACGATTGGAGTTGTGAAGGTTTTGAGCATGAAGAACCATTTGAGTCTCTGAACTCCGATGTAGTGCAGAGGCAGACAGAGAAGGAAGTATATAACATAAGCAGTCATGAACTGAGTGGTTATGTTTTCATGGGTAGGAATCGTGTTCTTTACGTGGTGGAAAGAAGGCCAAATAGCAAAGATAATCGACTGCACACATTCAGCTCCAGTCCAGGCCTGGATACCATACCAGAAAATCGCGACAATGCATCGCATGGTGATCATGACGTAAGATAGGTAGTATCCGAAGGCAGCTCTGCTCTGGATACTGAAAGAAATGTGGTATCTGCCACCAGGGAGACCACAAAGGGTGATAAAAGCTCCCTGGATGATGTTGGCAATACCGATATTTAGCAAGGTCAATCTCCACGATAGACCGACTTGCATAACGGAAGAGGCTGCACGGAAACCAGAGACAGACAAGTGGTCAGAGATCCAAAAAACTGCGAAATGCAGCATGTTCCAAGTTCGCTCGTGCGGAGGGACAGGGTCCAAATCGTGGTTACTTCTTCGCTCGTTTTGAGCAGAATCAAGCTCGATAAAGTCAACGAACTTTCCCCAAACACCGGTACGAGGAGCCTGAACGACTCCAGTATCGATGTCGACGGAATGGCTCTGGACGACAACAACCTCCTTGGCCATTTCTTTGGCCATTTCTAAAGTGCGCTTAATAATTCAACGGAGGTAAAAGAATTTATATGAGATCCGCAATGGAAGTTCACTACAGATGCGTAGAAGGATCGGAATGAAGGAAGAAAAACAGACGCCAGGACATGCGACCTTTAAATTGAGAATCGGAAGAATCTCCATATGCCCGGAACATGACCATCTGTTTCGACAAGACTCGTATAGTCTCGCAGACAGACACAGCCATCAAAAATGCCTTATCATAATCGTGAGTTTGCCAAGGCGGTACTGATATCGAGTTATGTGCCAATAGATAGCATAGCACGTTAGACGCGAAAGTTCAAGAAATATCATTCATGAGTCGAGGCTTCTGGCACTATGCCCAATACAAATCGGCGAATATAGCGAATATGCTTTACAATGCAGCAATTATGATCAGAACCAATTGGTTGAACGCATGGCAAAATATGCACAACTCTCCAGTGTCTTCGTATTATTTCCTGTATTTTTGGTCAACACAAACGACGGCTACGGGAATGGATGCTGCATAGTTTCGTTTTGCAACACCCTGTCGTCTAGTTTATAATGTCTATGGCTATAGAGTAGAAGGTCTTTCTGTTATCTTGTGAAACCTGACTGTTCATCTATTAACTTTATCTAAACTTTTTTTTTGAGTTTGTGTCTTACTGATAGCGCAAAATGTTAAAATACGGGCGGGGGGGCTTATGCTTGGTGTGGTTGCACCAACATCGAGAGCGCATGGGAGTAAATTGACAATGATTTTGGCTATCGCCGATTCCAGCTGGCTTACAGTAACTTACTTTTGAGGCTGCAAAATAAGAAGAATAACCCACGAATAGAACAGCGACGACAACAATAGATAGAAGCGCAAACCACTAAGCACTGTCCTGTAGATTCCGATGTTTGACTTTCTACTTGCGGCCCTAGCTTGCTACCTTAGCTTGTTAGCGCAGAACTAACTGTAAATACATGTGAATGAGGAAGAAAGCGATTGAGAAAAGTTCCTCGGGCATGATATTTTCGCTACAACATTGTTCCGAGGTTCGCTATTCTACACTTCTGACCTAATAAATATTTGCTTGCCGGCAATTGATCTGGCAACAGGAGCACATGACTTGCTCATCATATCGTTAGGTCATGGTTTTTGACAAAACTGTGGGATATCATGATCTCAGAAGCTTGTCTTTAAGACAAGGTCTTGAGCATTGAGTTACTTTTGACTTTAACAACTGGCAAATGTCAGTACCTGACTCCTATAAGTTCTTCTCGATCTGGATTAGTCGTAGACGACAAATTGCCACGGATGCGCTGATAGCAGAGAATTAGACTTAAGCTACAAGTTATCGTGGTCATGCCACGAATAAGTCATTTATAATAGCGCTATTGTTATCTTAGAGCTGAACTAGATTTACGTGGCCCTTGCCGCCACTGCCATGGCACTAGAATTGGTTATTAAGCCTATTTGAGTAGCAGGCAAGTCACAGATTGCTTGCCCAGAGCCAGAGCATAAAGTGACAATCTGCCCCGGCAGCTGTTATCTTGCTGGCTATCCCTGACGCTTGGCGCACCTCCCGTGCAACACTAGACTGTAAAATTATTATCAATGGCTTAACCATGTTCGGTGGTATTTATGAGAAAATTATTGGATTCGTGAAATGCCGGTAGAAAGTCGATCGAGATCAATCTTCAGTGGAGGTAGTGGCGATTATCGTACGTGGAGAGTTCGCCAGGGTCATCTGAGAATTATCAGACAGTACTTATCTAACTCTTCGCATATTTTCCTTTGCGACTCTTATGACTCAAGTCTGTCATTTGGCTGCAGGGAGTGTTCATGAATAGTCTTGATAAGCGTAGCAGTCACAATTCATGCATGACCTAGTCGACCTAGTCGGATAGTGTGGTAGCCCACCGAAGACTCGAAACCAGGCCATAAAGCTTTGTCCATATTACCCTGTCAAGAAATTGATGTCATTAGTCATGTGACGTTACTGCGCCTTCCATTAGCCACTTCTTTTAGCCGCAATTTTGCTCATCTGTTGTCCCAGTTAGCCTAGACTCATCGTCGAACCATAAAAAAAAGTCGTCATTTCCTCCTTTCTGACTATACTGCATTATAGTTTTATCGTTTAATCGAAATCACGCAGAAGTATCATGTCAGAGCTTCATCGGCGAGCTGCTGAGCGGCTGGTAGCCTCGCATATGCCGCCCAGGTCTCGTACACCTTCTCGATCTGAGACTATAAGTGACTTAGAGGACAACGACGATCAGTCGGGACTTTCAGATACTGAATGGAGGTAATTTACCATCTGTTAGCGCAACTGCTCATTAATTTATACGATTTGTGGCTTGGCTCTTTGTCTTTCTGATTTGCTGCGTGTTTGGAAAATACAGATAAGAAGGCTGATAGTACGTTTTAGTGTTTCCTCAGTCGAATCAGCGCCTGATAGGCAAAAAAGGTCGTCCAAAGGAGGCGCTATCGTCACAACAGAGTGGCGAGAGACACTTACGAATAATTTGGAAGTGTTATCTAGTGATCGAAAGCACTCAAACACATCCACTCGCGAAACCGCGCTGAGCAGTATCATCCTGATATTCTCGCTGCGGTATTCTCTGACTGCAGCTAGATCTAAAGTATCAGATTTACAGGCTGCTGTCTCCCGATCGCTTGCATCACCTCGGTCCTCGAAAGAACTATCCTTGGTGTGCCGTCTGCTGTCGGTACTCGTATTGACGGACCCTGGCGAAGAGTTTTATACATCAGCGAATATAATATCGAGGTTGAAACAGTTGATCTACTCGGATAAATCAAAGGTCGCTACTATATACACGCTCTCCACCGTCTTGTTTTTCTTGTCCGACGATAAAGCAACCGAAGACGCTCTCGATTTGTTTCTTGAAGTGATCGAGTCTGATGGTTATACTATTGATGCCCCTGACGATGCCCCCACCGTTGAAGCTGTGATCAGCGCGCTCGCCTTCCTCGCGACCTCTCTCGACACTGCCAGCATATTCGACCTTGGCCAGCGGGCAATACCTTGTCTAATCGATCAGCTAGACTCTTCGGTTCTCGACATAAGAATCGCCGCTGGTCAAACAATAGCGTTGTTCTATGAGAAATTCGCAGAGATGGAGCGGCAATCGGAGAGCGGAGCCGGCGACTCGGATGACGATGATGGCGTTTACTACACGAAATATGAAGACGCAGTCAGTCCGCCGGTCGGATTAGAACAGGAGCAACCAGAGGAAAACAAGGAAAATAGCAAAAATCATCAAAGATTGGATCTATACGATGACACAAACCACCTGATACATCTTCTGACGACACTGGCTACGACGTCAACTAAGTCTCTTGCCAAGTCATCCAGGCGAACGCAGCATTCTATGTTCCGTGATATTCTCGAGACAGTACAGTCAGCGTTGTCATCTGTTGATGATGGCGATATTGATGATGTCGACCTAGAAAATATGCAGTCTTCCATCTCGTCGATCGTTTCTAATAGCAGCATTCATATGACGCTGAAGTTTGGAAGGCATGATCGTCTAACAGTAAACTCTTGGGCTGGTTATGTCAGATTACAGCAAATTCGCCGGATCTTGTCTCATGGTATCGGCACACATTTTGAAAAGAACAAGGTTGTTCGAACATGTTTGGATCCAGAAGGTTACTCGCGCTATCACCGCGCAGATGATTTTAATGACGACGATCATGAAGATTACAATGGTTATGATGATACGGAAGGTGACAATGAAGATGATCAAGATGATGGCACTGACCGCGCATTTGCTAAGTCAGTTAATAAACAAGCTCGGAAATCGCGACAGACTGAAATAAGGAAAGCTCGAAATGCGACATCTAAACTTGCTTCTGCCACAGAATTTGAATGGGCTGAGGTTTAATTTTTGCATATTATTTTCAACTTTTTTGGACGTTTCTCATAA
Source organism: Babjevia anomala (assembly GCA_030580435.1). Classification (NCBI taxonomy): domain Eukaryota; kingdom Fungi; phylum Ascomycota; class Lipomycetes; order Lipomycetales; family Lipomycetaceae; genus Babjevia; species Babjevia anomala. Next base: position 103,411 of record JAKTSW010000034.1, on the reverse strand, counting down.
TAAACAAATTTTTATTTCGTGCTCTCAACTCATCAGTCTAAGGACTACGATGTACAAATACTCCAATATCTACCGAGAACCCCTGCAAATAATAAATACACCTATCGTTGAGAAATACAAGAAAGAATAGTAGTCTTCGCTAAAAATATTACATTGCCACTCAATCGAAAGAAGCTAAGTACAGCGTTCGTCCAAAGCAATACTCGAAAGTAGCCTGCTCTTTTGTTGTTGACGAAAGTTGTCGACTCCTACATATTCGATTAGCAACAACCAACTGTGATTCTTGAAAAGTAGCTACTCACACTGGGAATAATTCCTTGCAGACTGGTTGATTCAATGGAAAGCACCAAAACCACATTTCTATAATATTAGCTAACTTCTTTAAAATCTTTTGACTTCACTTACGTCAAAACCCAAAGAATGACAAGATTGGTTCTGAAGTTTCGGTACTCATCATCAAGGCTCGTTTTGTTGCCATCCTTTGGAGGATGATAAGGCCTGAGTGCTCTTTTCACTGTTTCATGAAACTGAATATCAATTGTGGTCTGAGGCTTCTCAGCCTCCTCAACCTCAATCTTTCCATCGTCTGTCTTTTTAAGATGTGCCGATGGTAATGCATCTGCCTGGTCTGCGCCTTTAGTTCCCCAGGAGACATCGTGCCAATTGCAAAAAGAGTATACATTCAAAACTTAACTGTTAGAAGCGATCAACATAAAAGTATTGTTAAAGAAAATTAACTTACTGTTGACGAAACTAGGCATGAAGAAAATATATTGTGCAAAACTGTTGAACATATGCCAGGGATCAAGGTAAAGAATCGCCGAAATCATATAAACACCATATGTCGAAAAAAGAGCAACAATAATCAATCCAGTCATAGACGTTGCAAAACTTTTTATGAATAATCCAACTGAATCGGTGTTGAAATAAGATTGTGTGAACACTTGTGAGACAAGGTAAAAAGAGATCACGATCGTGTAATATTGGATGATACCAAACACCGTAATTGCGATATAATATAGCCATTTTGATCTGGAGAATTGTTAATATCAGAACACTGCTGCAGACACATAAAACATACCCTTTTGGTCTGTTACCCAAGGCGAGAATGAAAGACAGAGCCAAAAAACCGATATACATATTTTGTATTATAACAGACACTATAGTGCTACCCTTAGTTCCAAAAGGAAAACCTCGCTGATTCCCATTATTTGTCAAGTCGGATCCAAAGGTCTGCGAATTTGCAGCAAGATCGATGATCACTGTGGTAGTGAGATAGTACGAAGCAAGTGCAAACCAGGACATGAAGATTGATACCAAGTTATACGCAGCTTGAATATGAAAGAATAAAAGGCGAAGGGGATTATGGCCGCTGCGATACATTCGAGAGAAATGCATCAAAGAGTATATGGAAGCAGCAAACGAACCATTAAGCCATCGTCGTCTCTGAGAAATAAACTCAGGAGCGCCGTCAGGTACGTCAGTCTCTGCTTTGGCAGCTTTCACATACGCCAAATGCCACTTGCAGTGCGCTTTAAAAGTAACTTCAAAACACAAAATTCTATCTTCGGCAAGAAACATATTTTTCGTAAAGATGTTCATTCCTTCCAATCCTCGCTTCCCAAGTTTTTTCGCGAGTGTATGATCACCGTGAAAATATTGCTCGAGAGGTTGACCTTGAATAGCACGGAACCGATAAGCTGAGAACGCCCCAGGAAGAACACTGATATATCCAAAAGAAGACTCCAGGGGTTTGTCCAGAATATTGGAGATCTAAGCCGTTCAGTCAGCGACAAACCGTGAGGAATTGCTGTATTGCCAGCGCGTCATTCAGTTATTCATTACCTTATATTCAAAATTTTGAGCAGCAACTAGAGGATTGAGCAGAGCCTTTTTATGACGGCCCAACATGGCATGAATTTCTCCACATGCTCCTCCAAGATTCGAATCGCTTTAGACGTTAATACGGATCTCTATTATCATATATATTTAAAGCTTACTTGTAGAAGGCCTCCCACAACGCAAGAAGCGATTTGTGGCCAGGTTTTGTACCCGCATCGAGCAAGATACAGATCTCTGGGTTGATCATGCGCCCAATAGCATTAAAGAGCCACCGATGAGAATTGATCTTTTTTGAATTCTTCTGTTTCAGACAAAGAATCATCTGAACTGGCGGCAGATTGTTAACGTTGTCCTCCATCGGTCGCACAAGCTGCTGGTGTGAAGTCACACAGAGCTGGGTCGTATATTCAAACTAACCGGTCAGATCGTGAAATAAGAAAGCTATTCGTCAGTATACTTACAATATGAGCAGTAGTCTCTACGCCATCTATGTCTTTTCGCATGATACCATCTTGATAGAGTCCGATTGTAGCAAGCATATCCAGAGTCTCTTTGTCGCATGCTATTGTCATTAATAAACTATAAACCTACTTTTCAAAGCCAAAAGACATACGGTCAATTCCATCAAAAATCAGACAAACTGCTATTTTCTGCCATGCTTGACCATTCTTATTCCAAAATTTTGATCGCTTTAAATTGCAGATATCGCGAATATTTTGCATAACACCTAATTCGATGTTAGCATGCCTAACCTAGCAAGTGTAGCTAAATAGAAGGAGCAATTACCATGTAGCGTCCGAGCAGTCAATTGCTTGTCTTCCTGCGAGAAGTTAGTATTAGACTTAATGACTGTCAAAGCTCTTACGTTGTAGTATGTTATGGCAATTAGGAGCTCTGTGTGTCGCTGATAGTCTGCAATTCGAAGAGAATAGCCTGCGCTTTGCAAAAAATCATCAGGATCGCAAGTAGCCGCGGTATCTGTATATAGAACATCAGAACGCTGTTACACGACTTTTATAAGGCTTAACTTACACCTTAAATGGCTGAACTCTGTCGCTCCAGTCTCGAGGTCCCGATATTTTTTCTCAACACTGTTTTTTACAGGAGAAGGTACGCTATTATGTATAAGTACGGCATTCCCAAAATAAATGGGATGGAAAATACTTACGAGTACTCGGCACTGAATACATTTTTATTGTTCAGTTTGACACGTCGGGTGCCGTATCTCTTCAGATTTATAGTCTGCTGTCGCTTTCCCCAGTTTTCTGTTCCAGTGCCGGAAGAGATCGTTGCACTTGTAGGCGTGGTAGTATAGAACTCATGTTGCAGATCAGACAGAGGCGTCGGCGTGTACGACTCTCGGAGCTCATACTTCATCGAGGTGTCCGCGCTCGAGTCCCCCAGCGAATTCGTGTCATCATTGACGCTCATCTGCTGCGACCTCGCGTACTCGTCCATCTCATATGGTCTCTGGAATGGGTTGTAGACGCCCTGCGCAGACATCGTCAGAGGATACTCGTCCTCCGCCTGCTCGCCGATCGCGTACCCGTACTCGTCCTCTGTCGACATGCCTACTCCATAAGCCGAGTACGACGGGTATACGTGCGACGGCTCCGTCGGCATAGTGTACGGCAGGTCTGACGGATAGCTCTGGCCACGCTCAATCAGCGGCCGTTCAGTCGGCTCTAGTCGCGCGACCGGCGCAAGCGACTGCAGCGGATACGACGGCGTCGCCGACCTCGATCTCGCCTGCTGAGGAGACAATGTCTCCTCAAGGTCAAGGTCCTGGCGACTGCGAGAATAATCAATTGGCTTGTAGGACATGCTAGATAGAAGACAGGACTGTGATGTAATTGATGTAACAAATACTGAGAACTACTTTGTAGACTGCACAGACTATCCAATTATCTATCAAAAAGCTATAGATAGATCCTTATAATTTTACAGATGCCGAATATGAGTTGTCAGATTCCTTTTATATTTAGTTTCAGAACTTATCTGAAAGGCGGATGTAGACAAAAGACCCTCCTTTCAAGCCACACCACGTTTAAAAAAGACGAAACGCGAGAAAAAAAAATTGCTGGCATCGTTACCCTCCTTGAAGTTTGATGTCTACATTTTTTCCCAATTTGGCCCAAAGCCTCGCCGCGGAGTTTCACCATAAGACAACAATATCTACACCAAAACTCTTCACGGTCTGAGGCAGTCCTGTCTTTTTAGAGCATTTGGTTTTCTTAAATATAGGTGAACTTTCTGTCTTCTGATACGTAACTGACAAGCAAATACGCTGTCCTAAGACAAAAATTGGCGAGCAAGAAATCTATTTCCAGGGGTGACCTGCAGTTGATGCTACAAATCTATATTTAGCCCGCGAATGAAGGTTCCGCTAGACTAGTCATAAACACCGCCACATTCTCACGTGATGTGGAGCCAGGGGTTATTAGTTACCCTACGTTGATTGCTCGTGCTATAATATTCCTGCAAATGTGTTTTTCGTAGCGAATGTTTTGTCCCGCGCTAGACAAACACGTAAAAATGGTAAAATTAGCTGAAGTTTCACCCCTGGCTGTTCTCCTGACAATAAAAGAGCAGAAAAGGGAAGCTAACCTAGGCATTCCTTAGATTTGTTGCCTGGAAATTCGCGCTTCTGTTCTTTTTCTATCATTCTGATTCTATTTTTGTTTACTACTATATATATTTTATACTGATATTTTTGTTATATACTGTTAGCTTAATAGGATAAACCTCTTTTGAGTATTTTTGAGATGTACGACGCTCCGACGAAGCTGTTTGAGCGGTCTTGCGTGTCCTGCCCGTCGTCACGTCCGACGTGCCCGAATTGCGCTGCTGACGAGCAGTGCCAGCTGACGCTGCAGACTTGCTCGTCTTGCGCGGCGACGTCGTGTATAAAGATCAATAGTTCTGCGTCGTCCGCGGCATCCACGGCGTCGGTCACTGATGGTAGTGGACGCAATTCGCCGGTCGGCGCGATTGTGGGAGGAGTTATTGGCGGAGTAGTTGTAGCCGCTCTCCTGGCGTTTGTGGTGTACAAGTACTTTCTATCACACAAAGTAGCTAAGCATAGGGCCGAGATCTTGGCTGCCGAGAAGGAGTCCAGCTACAAGGATCTCCCGAGCAACAACGAGGATGACTTGCTGAAGTACAATAACGTGCGCGGATCGAGAAGGTCAACACACACGGTTGCGTCTATTGCCACGACTGCGCTGACTCGTGCGTCCAACATTATTCCGATCGCCTATATCCCTGGTGTCATCAACCGATCGAACCCCAACTCGCCGTCTTATATACCGCCTGTGCCGGAAATGCCACTTGAAATGGCCGGCTCGCCTTCGTTACCGGGCATTTTTCCGCAGTCGCCGACAGAAAGTAGTAGAAGCAATATAAGCAACGCGGTCAGCATGAACGGCAGTCTTATCAATGTGTTTCCGTATCCGCCGCCACCGGTGCCAGACGACTACAGACGGGGATCCTTTGCGACGTTTGACGATGATGGTCGCAGTGTAAGAACATCGGTCGCAACGACCGCGTATCGATCCACAGCAGTCATCTCGCCTGCCATGATGACAGCTATTAGCGCAAAGCCAAACTTGGTCACACTCATGGGACCATCTCGTCAGCAAACTGAAGTGTCTCCAGACACAGAGAGCTACGTCGGTGAAGAGACCATTAGTGAGCGGTCTGAAGAGGAAAGCCACAGTTATTCCAATGTCCACTCGAATTTGTTTTAGACTGGCATTGTGAGATTCTTTATTCTATCTCTTCATTGCATCAAATGAAACCCAAAATTGGCTTTATAATCTACTCCTTAATCTTCTTTTCTGGTCGCTTTGGCTTTGGGGTACCGTTTCGTTGGGTCATTCATGCTATCTAGATGTCATGACTTAAAATCTGACATTTCTTCATTTATTCTTTTGTACTATATAGGATACACTTTTTGGTTATGGTAATTTCTTCATTTTGATCTCATATTTTCGTGTACAGTATTGCAATGATATTATTCTCACATTACCATCTTATCTTTTGCTCATTGGTTAGATCAAAAAGTACATGTAGTCTTAATGCGCATTCAGTTACCATCATTATATCAGGAAGTTCCATAACACGATATTCATATTCATTCTACCTATACGACAGCATTGCACTCTCTTTATCTACTCTAGTGCTCGTAGTCTCTCAACGTCGTAGAGGAAATCGGAGTACGACTTGTCAAAGTGGTGGATACGGACGTATCCTATTTTCACGAATTAGTGACGTGTTCTAAACAAAATGATCCAAAAAATTCCTACCGTCTTCGCCCCCAGATGCAAATCCGGTTCCAGCAGGATGCATAACAATGTAATTCAAAGGACCGAAATGTCCCTTAACTCGGCCAATCTCCTCCTCGAATATCTTGTGCCAGAATCGAGCTTCAAATTTACCCTGGCGCGACGACGTCGTGGTGACGTCTCGCGCATCTTGACCACCTCCTAGAACGACAAACTCCTTCTTTGGCGTTATAGCTGCTGTATTCAAAGGAGTGTCAGTCGCGTATGTCTTTAATATCTTGAGATTTTTGGAGTCCAAAATACAAGCATTCTTGTCCTTAGACGACGTGATGAAGTACGTTCGATCGGGAGAAAATTGCAAATCTGTTAATTCTCTCTCGTGCACAGAGACCTTTTTTAATAACTCTCCGGTCTTGGCGTCGTATTGACTCACCGTTCCGTCCTGATTTCCTGTGATGATGAACTTGCTCAAGTACGACCATCCTCCGACATTAAACTTGGCATCATCAGCCGCGAATTTGAGAATCGGCTCCTCAGCTTGCTCCGCCTCTAAATCCACAACAAGAGGGAATACGTATACAGTTCCTGCAAATCCCATTCGCTGTTCGGTGATAGCCATAATCATCGTGGCATCATCATTCAGCTGAAGCTTTCGCACAGCTGTCGGGAATTCCCATGTGTGAAGGCATTTGCCAGAAGAGACTTCCCACAGCTTCAACGTGTTGTCCGCTGCTCCAGTTGCCAGTATAGTGCTCGACTTGAAAAATTGTCAGCTTGCAGGTCCACATGTTTCCTAGACGACTCCAAACTCACCGGATCAACGTCGACAGTAAGTACGGCTCCTTGGTGGCCCATATAAGTTCCCAATCGTTCTCCATTATGCGAGTAGTAAACGTTCACACTATTAACTAGTCAGCCTTTCAATCTCTGTCTTCTTTTGGTTTACTCGCATTCCAAGCATCTGTGTCCAATACTTACACCTTATCTCTGGCCACCGAGAACAGGAGATCACCATCGCTGTTGTACTTTAACTGCCATGATCATCAATATGTGGCATTAAAAAAAAACCCATCTGTAAATTTTAATGACCTACCTGAGTTAATGGACGCTCATGTCCCTTCCTGTATAAATGATCCATATTAACACATGAACTCCTAGAGACTGGATAAGAGAAGCGCCGACAGCTCATCACTTTTGAAAGTCAAGGCAGCATACGCAAACAACTTACAGTAGAATAGGTCTCATCCTGTTTATATAAAATAGATCCCTCTCGGTAATCGAATGGTCTGACGCCTGATTTATACGTAAAAAAGACGAGAATAGGCAAGCTCCTGTGTACGTGAGGAAAAAAATCCAACGAAAATTTTGTGATGTCTGGAACGCCGAATTCTCTAGTACTTTTATGGAAACGAATACCAAGTAAGGCTAAATTATGTACTATTTTGGTAACAAAATTTCTTTGTTAAGAAATTATAGCTCTAGAATTGTGAGCTCGTTTAAACGCTTACAGTAATTAATATGCCGTAACAGGATTAGCAAAAGAAACCAACTTTCACATCTACTTTATCTACAGATGTTTAAATTCTCGATGAACCAAGTCCATTTGCCCAATACGAGTCCGATCCAAACTAACAATTGTTGTCAATATGCTGTAGTGAATAACATAGTGGACATGAAATATCCGATGATGAAACCTTCCGGTCTGCCTTTAAGAGAGCTCCAGTAAAAATTGGCTCAAAAATCTCGAGATCTTGCTCTACATCGAGATAGATATTAAAAATCTCAGTCATATTTTTATGTCTTTCCGGAGAATGAAAAATCTAACTTCTTTAACGGCGTCATTCAAACTATTCAGTCTAGTATCTCTGAAATTTTCTTTCTGAAAACTTCAACGATAAGCAAGGGACTGGACATCACTTAAATTGTCTAGCAAAGATATAAAAGGCACAGAGAATAAAATCATGTTCTATATCTTCTTTTGCAATATCTATGACATCAATCAATATACAGAGCGGGCATCTGCTAAACCATATTCGGTTTTGTAGCCCTCGGAACCAAGTCGAATTTGAGAATAGCGCTCATTTGGAGGAGAACATGTGCGACATGCTCGGGAAGAAGCTCAAGAAAGAATAATGAATGTACTTTAAGCCTCTGCTTTATGAATATCTTGATACTTTAATGTTCAAATGTGAAATTTAGTACTTCACAGTTTTTTCTGTCAACCTTTAATGTTGTCCATTGTCTGTACCTGGAGAACCAATCTTGATAGAGCAATATATCCAACAGATGGAAAATCAACGGCTCAAGCTCGGAGAATCGCTCCCTCTGTAATTACAATTCAATGATCTGCATACGACCAGTTTCAAAGTCTTTTAAGCCTTGGTTCGCGGAAATGAGTTTTGGAAAGCCGTCCAGTTCATCCACAATCTAGTTCGGGTTGTAGCGCTGGGCTCGTATCTGGGGAGACCGCGCTACTATTATTGATTACATTACTCCAGCTCGCTAGAGCAGGTTCTTCTTTGGATCCTAACAAGAAAGAATGCTGTTGACAATTACAGAGTAAAAGTCAATTAGGAGTCGAAAATAGCGTCTCAGTGAGTCGTTAACACAATAGTAAAGAGCTAGGGTAAATACGGACAACCTCTCGAACGCTGCTGCCACACTTTTTTATTCCCAACTCGCAGTCAATCTTAATTATTCTCGTTTTATTACTTTCCTTTCTGTTGAACTCTCCATCTTTTTACACCCGTCTGCTGCACGGCTTTAGATATAAAGAGCAGATACTCGCCTAGCTGCGTGCTTTGCATCTACGTGAGAGACGATAGATAGATAAAAGGATCCGTCGATTTACAGTCAGTTCTGATCAGAACTTGAGACGTTCGAACTCACGAGCTGACGGCTCTCTCGCTAGATTTTCCTGTTGCATGCTCGAGTTACTTCGAAACAAATCCCTTCCACATACTATTGCCTCATTTCTCTGTCGATTCCAATAGACACGGAAGCTTGAGACCGACAAATGTGATGGCAGCTAAGAGACTGTCGTTCGCAAATTCAGATTTACTACGCCACACCTTATCACGTGTATATCGCTCTTCATTATCGTGCAAGCCACAAGGAAAAAACTATAGTGGGTCGCGTGTTAGCGCTGGGCTTTCTCCTGTCAGCTTGAGATCTAGAAAAAAAACCTTCGAGGAATTTGATTATAGTTCATCTAGGCATCCTCGTTTTTTTTCGTCCTTTTTTTTGTCAAGCTCTGCCTGTTCCCCTTCCCTATCTACTTTTCCACTATTTGATACATATATAGAAATGGGCGCGGAAATTATTGATGGAACCGCAATTGCGAAGTAAGATTTTTTTATTTTATTTTGAGTCGTCAGTGGCTTTTTTTGCTATACGAAGGGTAGACTAATATTTGCTCGTATATTATTGCAACTATGAGCTTCTTGTTAACAAAGTACTGACGGGCCTAGAACCATTCGAGATAAACTAAAAAATGAAATTATGGAGACCCAGAGCTCAAAGCCTAGCTTTAGGCCCTCGTTGACAATTGTACAGGTCGGCCAAAGACCAGATTCTAGCACATATGTCCGCATGAAACTAAAGGCTGCTCAAGAGGTATGCTTCCTTTGTCTGCATTTACTGCTTATTCAATCAATTACTTTCGGACAGTTAGATTAACTATGTGTTAGGCTAACATTATCTGCAACTTAAAAACATTCCCCGATACCATAACTGAGGCTGAGGTTAATATTTAAGGATAATTTTTGATGTCTAGCACAAATTGTACTTACTGGTCTTACCTTAGGTCCTGTCAGAGATCGAAAGTCTCAATAACGACGTGTCTGTGCATGGAATCCTTGTTCAGCTACCAGTTCCTGAGCATATCTCCGAGTTTACTATCACCAGCGCTGTTAGTGCTCTCAAGGATGTCGATGGTTTTGGACCCTTGAACACAGGCGAACTTGCTAAGCGGGGAGGTTCTCCACTTTTCATTCCTTGCACGCCCAAGGGAATCATGTACCTTCTCGAGGCTTCCGGTGTTTCTCTATCTGGAAAGCGTGCTGTCGTGCTAGGGAGAAGTGATATCGTCGGAGCTCCTGTTGCTAACCTTTTGAGAAACGCCGATGCTACTGTCACGGTCTGCCATTCTCGAACTGCAGACTTGCCCTCATACTTAAAAGACGCAGATGTCGTTGTTTCCGCTATAGGGAAACCTCTATTTGTTAAGGGCGAATGGCTTAAGCCAGGTGCCGTTGTCATTGATGTCGGTACCAACTTTGTCGCCGACGAGACCAAAAAGTCTGGGCAGCGATTGGTCGGCGATGTCGACTTTGAGTCTGCCTCAGCAATTTTATCGAAGATTACTCCAGTTCCTGGTGGAGTAGGCCCTATGACTGTTGCCATGTTGCTGCAGAATGTTGTCGACTCGGCCAAGAGATTCTACGAGAATCAATCTAAACGTCATGTTGTCCCCCTGCCTTTGAACATCCTCGAAAATGTTCCCAGTGATATACTTATCTCCAGGGCTCAGAAGCCAAAGCATGTTCTTTCTCTGGCTCGTGAGATCGGTATCTTGGACACTGAAGTTGAGCTTTACGGACCTCACAAGGCCAAGATCAGTTTGTCCTTGTTGGATCGTTTGCAGCACAGAAAGAATGGAAAGTACATTTTGGTTACCGGTATTACCCCTACTCCTCTGGGAGAAGGTAAATCTACCACCACTGTTGGATTGGTTCAGGCTCTTGGAGCTCACTTAGGGAAGATCGCCTTTGCGAATGTTCGTCAGCCCAGTATGGGCCCTACTTTTGGTATCAAGGGTGGAGCCGCTGGTGGTGGATACAGTCAGGTCATTCCCATGGACGAGTTCAACATGCACTTAACTGGTGACATCCATGCGATCGGTGCTGCCACTAATATGCTTGCAGCTGCCATTGATACCCGCATGTTCCATGAGAACGCGCAAAAGGATGGTCCACTGTACAAACGTCTTGTGCCATTGAAGCGGGGGGTGCGTAAGTTCTCTCCTAGCATGCTGCGACGATTGAAGAAATTGGGAATCGACAAGACCGATCCCAACGAATTGACTCCTGAGGAGTACGGGAAATTTGCTAGACTGGATATCGATCCTGATACTATCACTTGGAAGCGTGTCCTAGACGTCAACGATCGCCATCTCCGAACTGTTACAATCGGTCAGGGTGCAGCTGAGAAGGGCCATAGCAGACTCACGGGATTTGATATCACTGTGGCAAGCGAGTGTATGGCTATTCTCGCTCTTTCCAACAGTTTGGCGGATATGAGAGAGCGTCTCGGAAATATGGTCGTTGCCAGCAACAAGAGCGGCGAGCCCGTCACATGCGACGATATCGGTGCAGGAGGTGCCTTGACCGCCATGATGAAAGATGCCATTAAGCCCAACATTATGCAGACCTTGGAAGGAACTCCAGTCTTCGTCCATGCTGGTCCTTTTGCCAATATCAGCATCGGTGCTAACTCGGTTCTTGCTGACAAGATGGCTCTTAAGCTTGCTGGTACTGAAGAAGGCGAGGATCCTGCTGAAATGGCTGGATACGTTGTTACTGAGGCCGGCTTCGATTTTACAATGGGTGGAGAGCGATTCTTTAATATCAAATGCCGTTCAAGTGGGCTTGTTCCTGACGTTGTTGTCGTGGTTGCCACTGTCCGTGCGCTTAAGCTTCACGGAGGCGGCCCTGACGTTACTCCTGGTGTTGCACTTCCTGAAGTCTACCGTAAAGAGAACGTCGAGCTCTTGCGTGCTGGATGTGCCAACTTGGCCAAACATATCTCCAACGCCAAGCGATATGGTCTCCCAGTTGTTGTTGCTATCAATAAGTTCGAAACCGATACCGAGGCCGAGATAGAGGTCATTAAGGAGGAGGCTCTCAAGGCTGGTGCCTCCGAGGCTATTCCCGCCAATCACTGGGCGGAGGGTGGAAAGGGTGCTGTTGCTCTGGCCGAGGGTGTCATCCGTGCTGCCAACCAGGAGGAGGGCCGTGACTTCAAGCTGCTGTACGACGTCAACAAGACTGTTGAAGAGAAGCTCAACATCATCGCTCGTGAAATGTACGGTGCTGATGGTGTCGAGCTGAGCGAACTTGCCAAGCAGAAGGTTGAGACTTACACTCGTCAGGGATTTGGAAATCTGCCTATCTGCGTTGCAAAGACGCAGTATAGTCTGTCGCACGATGCCGCGCTCAAGGGAGCTCCTACTGGATTCACCGTCCCTATCAGAGATATCCGTGCGTCTGTAGGTGCTGGATACCTGTATGCACTTGCTGCCGAGATCATGACTATTCCTGGACTGTCTACTCATGCGGGATTCATGGACGTCGAAGTCACCGATGATGGCGAGATCGAGGGACTGTTCTAAACAGTTTCTGTCTTTCAGATATTACATGTGCTTATGAACATGACAAAAGTTTTCAATCGACCATACATTCAACTGAGGTCAATTATTCACAATGCCATTTAATTTTCAATTTACCATTCTATGATATAAATTTTGACGCGAAGTACGTTTATATGCATATACGTATACATAAAAGAGGAAAAAGTAGATATTATTTTCGTTCTGTTAGCTACAAGCAAGCAAACAATTTATTATTTTGTATAAAAAAGAAGACTTAATGTTTTAATCGGGACGCGATTTCATTCAACTGGCGCATTTGGAAATAAAATTAATTTTTATGTATTTAAGAGTTGAAGAATACGATTGACCTTCTGGTCTTACTGTTTATTTGTTCACGATGGAGGCATCCAACCTTAGTAATAATTTACGTTACAGTTGCGGCATAATTGCCATTGTCATGCTTTATATTTGTATTGACCAATCGGAGCGTCTATCATTGTAAACGCCAGTCTGCGGCCGAAATTCGGACGATTGGACCCTAACCCATTGGTCGGTAAGATATTCTCTTCCCCGCCAAACCGAGGTGTTATTTTGGAGGGAGTTTGCTGGATTTTCTAAGGTTTCTGATTCGTCTCCTTTTGAATCTGTCTTTTTTTTACCCACTTGCTCCTTACAACACTTTTTTTTTAGTCGACACAGCTCTTTTGTGTTTTTTATACTTCATAGTTAATCTTACAATTAAAAGCTAGTCAGCGCAATCGGTACAGCTACTGTTCAGATCTTGAAATTGTTAAAGAATGTTTGTTGCTAGAGTTTCAATGCCACGACTTGCATTCAAGTCGTGGAGTCACCGTGGAGTCGCTGCCGCGACTCCCTCACTTTTCAGCGTGGCGCGGACAATGGCGACTGTCAGTGCCGGCCAGGAGGGCCAGGAGGCGGCGCCAAAGGCGGCGAAGGATCTACAAATGAAGACATTCCAGATTTACAGATGGAACCCTGACGAGCCTGCGATGAAGCCTAAGATGGAGAACTTCCAGATTGACTTGAGCCAATGTGGACCTATGGTTTTGGACGCGATTCTGAAGATCAAGAACGAGCAGGACCCGACTCTGACATTTAGAAGAAGCTGCCGTGAGGGAATCTGTGGCTCGTGTGCAATGAACATCAACGGAGTGAACACGCTTGCATGTCTGTGCCGAATTGATACCGACGTGAAACAAAGCACCAAGATCTACCCATTGCCACACATGTTTGTTGTAAAGGATCTTGTCCCCGATCTCACGTTATTCTACAAGCAGTACAAGTCGATTAAGCCCTATTTGCGACGAAACGATGTGCCTGCTGATGGCAAGGAGAATTTACAGTCTATCGAGGAAAGAAAGAAGCTGGACGGTCTCTACGAGTGCATTCTGTGTGCGTGCTGCTCGACTTCCTGCCCCAGCTATTGGTGGAACCAAGAAGAGTACTTGGTAGGTGCACTTCGTCTTCCTGTTTCTTTTTTTTAAAGCGTTTGACTAAGTCTTTAGGGACCCGCTATTTTGTTGCAGACGTATCGTTGGTTGGCTGACAGCCGTGACCAGTTTACTGCTGAACGAAAGGAGGCTCTGGAGAATTCGATGAGTCTGTATCGTTGTCACACTATTATGAACTGTTCGAAAGTATGCCCTAAGGGACTGAACCCAGGATTGGCTATCGCCGAGATCAAGAAGAGCATGTCTTTCGCTTAAGCCGTTCAAGCCGAGGACAGACGTGAAGTGGAAGAGAGGTTGGATAGGAGGTTTATGCTTGCATTTGGGATTTATTGCTGATCTCTAGATGAAGCAGAAATTTAACAGGGACGAGTAAGAGAGCACACGGAACCATCCGCACACATGCACGATATTTTTCAAACATGATTGCATTTCATATCTAATGAACATTATTATACAGATCTGAAACTTTTCAAATCTAGAAAAACAGAAGAAATCGTAGCAGAGTTGTACCCTTTCACACTTATTTTAAACAGTCGTAGCATAACGTGCGGTAGATGAAAGAATTTGCCTAAACATTAATGGCAATATGTAGTCATCTGAGACTTTGTGACCAAAGTTGCAATAGTCAATAGTTGATGACTCTTTGAAAGAGATTTTGCGGAGTTCCCAGCGAGTCCTGTAAACCTAGACGATCGAGTTGGACCTTCTACGGCGCTATTTCTTTCCTTTTCGCATCTCAAAAGACTTTGCATGGCATGTAAACCATGCAAAGTGATCCATCATTACTGAGCGGCAGCCTCTCGAGAGATCATCACGATGCACAATTTCCTGTAAACATGGACAACGAGGAGCTGGCATGGTGTTCTCGGAAGACGAGTTTAGAGTTGGAAAAAGAGCATAGTAACCAGTTGCCAGGACAACAGTTAACGATTTAAACTCCAGGCGTGAGGTTACACCAAGCCGCAGCGGAGCTAGTTCGTCAAGGCTCACAAACTAACGTTAACCAGAGGTACGACAAAGAGCCTTATTACGGACAGTTGCAGTAAGAAAAGCAGAGAGTAAAGCAAATGCAAGCAAACTCAGACAGCATTGTGACAACTTATGAGGCCTCTGCCGGGGAGGGCAGGAGAGAGGTCGGTGCTGTTCAGTTTCCCGACCAGCTTCCCTTTTCCCCGCCGAATTCTGCTCCGGGCGTTTTCGCCATTTTGTATGAACGCTCACTTGGAATCGCCCGACCAAACGATTTATATTTTCCACTGTCAATTTATCCAAATCAACTCCCCGTAATAAAGCTCCATTTATAGCCCCAATCATGGCTATTACTACCCCCTTCCTTCTGCGTGTCGCAACTTTTCTCCCCAGATCTTCTTTCCACGCTGCTTCTCGTTCTTCAAGACCTCGTTTTTTCGCTCAGAAGTTCTCTTCCTCTGCAATGACCAGTAAGCCATTCTTTCCCGCGACGCTTGTTTTTTATTCGTCTATTGTTGTTTTGCTGTTCGCAATTCAATGAATGCAGGCTATTGTTACTTTTTAATGCTGCTTTTTTGCTTTGTCTGATTTGCTTTGTCTGACATTCGGTTCATTGGTGTAAGCGAGGGGAAAGAATGAAAATTTTTTGCTCCCTCTACTGTGTCTACCTTCTCAATGGTCATCGTGAATAGACAATTGCATGGAATGTTTAAATGCTCTTCTCGTCGATTTTATTTTTATACCATGGGTTTATTATTATGCTAATTATTCAATTTAGATTCCAAGATCAAAGTCAAGAACCCGATCGTAGAGATGGACGGTGACGAGATGACCCGAATCATCTGGCAGTACATCAAGGACAAGGTATTTTACGCCTATAGCATTTTAATTGCATATTTGTGGAAAGCAGAGAGTTACTCGTCGGGTTTCTTGGGTCCACATACAGAAGCTGACTTCATCTAGCTCATTCTGCCTTACGTGGATGTCGACTTGAAGTACTATGATCTCGGGATTGAGTACAGAGACCAGACGGACGACAAGGTCACTGTCGACGCTGCCGAGGCCACTTTGAAATACAATGTCGCTGTAAAGTGTGCTACCATCACTCCGGTATGTTTTGCTTACCCATTTTAAAGAAAATTTTTGTTATTCGAAATGACTCACGGTTCCATCAACAGGACGAGGCTCGTGTCAAAGAGTTCAAATTAAAAAAGATGTGGCTTTCCCCTAACGGGACCATCCGAAATATCCTCGGTGGAACTGTCTTCCGTGAGCCCATCGTCATCCCATCTATCCCGCGTCTGATCCCTGGTTGGACTGAGCCCATAATCATCGGCCGACACGCCCATGGCGACCAATACAAAGCAACGGACTGTCTGCTACCCGGTCCCGGAAAGCTCGAGCTGATTTTCACTCCGGCTGAAGGCGGCGAGCCTACCAAGTACAACATCTATGATTTCAAGGGTCCTGGTATCGGTCTTGCCATGTACAATACCGACGAGTCAATTATTGGATTTGCTCACTCCTCGTTTGCGTTAGCTCTCCAGAAGGAATACCCTCTCTACATGTCCACGAAGAACACAATTTTGAAGAAATATGATGGAAGGTTCAAGGACATTTTCCAGGATATTTACGAATCCACTTACAAGGGTCAGTTTGAAGCTAAGGGTATCTGGTACGAGCACCGTCTTATCGACGACATGGTTGCCCAGATGATTAAGTCAAAGGGTGGATTCGTTCTCGCCCTGAAGAACTATGACGGTGACGTTCAGTCGGACATTGTTGCGCAGGGATTCGGATCTCTTGGTTTGATGACTTCTGTCCTCATCTCTCCAGACGGAAAGACTTATGAAGCTGAAGCCGCTCACGGAACTGTTACTCGTCATTATAGAGAGCATCAGAAGGGTAACGAGACATCGACAAATAGTATCGCTTCCATCTTCGCCTGGACTCGTGGTTTGATCCAGCGTGGAAAGCTCGATGGGACTCCTGAGGTTGTTGAATTTGCTGAAATTCTTGAAAAGGCTACCGTTGACACCGTTCACGAAGACAAGATCATGACAAAGGATCTTGCCTTGGCTTCTGGCAAGAAAGACCGATCCGCCTGGGTCACTACTGAAGAGTACCTCGATGCTGTTGCAGCCCGTCTGCAGAGAACTCTGGCATCAAAATAAGTAATTGATTTAAGTTTCTTTTCTCATATCTGCCTAAAAATACATAAAGATCGATGGGGTCTTAATTGTCATGATGTAAAACAGCTATTGCTCTTATTTGGTAAGAGTAAGTGATGTGGTGTATTGTCCATTCACAAGCAAATGTTAAGAATGAATTAACTAATAAAGATATTTAAGCTAAAATAAATAAATGTCCATAAGTTCTATCTCACACGTCGTCGTCAAACAATATTTTGAAATGTCACGTCCTTAAGGCCGCTTACCTGTTCGATAACTGTTATGATAATAAATAAATAAATAAATAAATTAAATACAATGTGCAGATTATGCGCCTTGAGTTAGATAAGATAATAAAACATTCTAAAATAATCCAGATGAGAAATATCATAAATGATAAACGAAATAATATAATACAGACTAAGCAACAGACAACGTATAAGTCCGTTCAAGACTCTGGGTTCCTCCAACACCTCGCCTTTTCAATCAGTAGTCCTACCTCATCTCGACTAAGCTGTCCACCGGTCATACCAGCTGTTTGAAGTGGAACTAATCTGACAGACACCACGTTCCTCACCTCGGAGACTTTGCACCATGAAGGCACAATGCTAGGCAACAGCCTGATAGCATCCGCTATCTCCTTGTTACTGCAAGGGATTCGCATACTATCCCTAATCTTGGTTATCAGTTGCAAAAGCGAGATATGAATTGAAGCTGGTAACGACGTCGTGGATGATCTGTTGGATGTCGATTGTAAACTGTATTCCAATACGAAATTCTGATTAGTCATATTTTCTTCGTAAAAACAACGAAGTGACCTACGCAAATAGAATGTCGACAATCTCGGGGACTTTGGATAATAACGTCCATTTATAAACTTGTGCTTGGCTAGGAGCAGATTGTTTGGAAAGTTCAGATGCTGCCTGCTTCGCTCGAATCTAGTTCAAATGTCATTAGTATTTGACTATTCCGCGGTTTAAAAAAGCATACTCTTTCAAGAAGACTAGATTGCCGATCTTTGACACTCCGGTGGGCAGGAGCACTCTCATTTTCATCCACGAGGACAGCGGAATCCTTCCCTTGGAAAAGGGCCTTATT
Organism: Babjevia anomala; assembly: GCA_030580435.1. Classification (NCBI taxonomy): domain Eukaryota; kingdom Fungi; phylum Ascomycota; class Lipomycetes; order Lipomycetales; family Lipomycetaceae; genus Babjevia; species Babjevia anomala. Next base: position 85,203 of record JAKTSW010000034.1, on the reverse strand, counting down.
GCTTTCTCCATTTCTAAGCATCTTGACGTCGTCAGCATTTTTCCTCAGTCCTTCCGATCGAGCATTACGACCAGGCTGTTTCAGCGATGCCGGACCGTGAAAGCTATCTTGAATATTAGGCAACTTGAATATTGGCTTTTGTTTGACTTGCATGTCTTCTGTGTGTTCCTGCAGGTATCGATTTGCTAAAATTGAAAACACTCGGCTTCTATATCTTTGAAACTTCAGGTCTGTAATCTTAGTCACATCCAGAGGGAGCGAGACAATTGAAGTGGCATGGTCCAACTCTGGAAATTCGATGTTAAAATCCATATTATTATTCTTTAGTCTCGCGGCCTGCGGCAGAACTGTAAGCTTGTAAGCGTTAGGGAAAATAGCCATTATCTTCTCGACATGGCGTACTTCTAAGGAGCTATCACAACATCAAATGTCAGAATATAACAATTTTAAAAACATTTGAATGGCGTACCGTTGAGATGCGATTTCTACAGTTCCTTTCATTTTCGAAAAGCGCAACGTTTGAGGCCGGTCGCTGGAGTAGAATACCCACATCGCCCTGTCAATTGCATGAAAATGCGCCATGAGACAATCTACTTCTTCCAGCAGTCCCATGCTATTTTCACTCAAATCGTCATTAGAGCATTCCTCCTTTTTCTTAAGTAGATCCTCATCAATTCTGTTGTGAGCTTGCTGATCTTTTTTCTCAACTTCTTCATGTAGTGCTTGTTGAACCAACTCAGCAGGTTTCGCTAAATCAGGCAAATTTCTATAATAATCCTTAATAGATGGTACCTTAGAGCTTATAAGTACAGTCTCCTTGTGTGTTTGCGTCTGCCCAGTAACCGATTTGCTCGATCTGAAATTGAAACTGCGGATACCAGCTGAGTTGGCCACAGCAATCTTTGTCGCCTTAGGCATTGCTATATCTCACGTACACAGACACTCGCGTTGGCAAACAGTATTGGCACGACGTTGCAGTGAGAATTAAGGACTTGAAGCTGGTTCGTGTATGTATACAAAGATATCAAGCACTCATAGCAAACGTTGAAATTACTCAGTGATAAGCAAGCGCCAGCAACTAGAGATGGACGAGAGAACCAAAAATGAAAATGCTGTTGTATTCTTTTTTCAATATAACTAGAGCCGATCAGAAATACTTATGTTTCTAGGTATCCGATTGGACGGCAATTATAATGAAGCGATGACGATGGAGATTAACAGGTCTCATAGAAAAAATATGTAACAGCAAGGAACGGAAGACGCGCTATCAAGAACGCGTCGTCCAAAAGCGGAAAAGTCATTAGTTCGCACAAATAGTTTTAAAGGATGTGGATGTCGGTTACCCTATTACAAAACTTTCACAGCCGTTTTTGGACACCACAAGGAGAACAGATCTACAGAAAATAATCGCAATAAAAAAGCGTGTGTAGCCAATAAGCAAACTGCTCACCCCAATAAAAAGGCCAAAAGGTCACAAGCCGTATTTTTTGAGAAACTCAGTGGTGCTATCTGAAGTTGATGATTCATCGTAGAAAGTCATGTTCGACATTTCGAAATACAAGGATGAACTAACGATCTCTGAAGAAACTCGCGAAATGATACATTACATAACAGCATACCATTCCGAAACAAAATACTATGACTACAAGCTGAATAGGTCCAATCCGAACAGAACGAAAATTTTCAAAGAACTAAAAACATCTATGGAATTTGCAGTTTCCCAACCCAAGCTCACCGCCGCAAACCCCAATCTGCCCATGAGATGACAACAAAAACACTCATTAACAAAAGTAAATGAGAGCGTAATATACTTTAAACGCCAATTCTGAACCATAACTATAAAACAATAAATTAATCAAGAACCTGATGCGAAAGATGTGCTGAAATCGTAAGATACATTGTTTGCGACATCCTTGGATTTAATTGAGCGTCCGATTACGGTTTTTTGCCACCCAAAATCCGATACAAATTTGCTAGCTTTGACGATGTATGTGGTTTCCTTGTATTTGAAGAGGTGTCGTGCATCTCCCTAGCCTGAGAATTGTAAGGACTTGAAAAAGACATTGAAGTCCGAATCATTGATCTCAATGATATTCTATGTTTGATTGACGCACCTTCGATCTCTTTTGGTGACTCCTCTAACATTTCTGAGCTCCATGGTGTGTCAGAATGACTGTTACCAATATCATCCGGTGAATTTTCATTGCTGGCGTCTCGACTATCACTGTACCCTGATGTGCATGCTGTTGAATCGACCGTATTCACGCTCAGTTGCTGTGGATGACCAGCAGCGATAAAGGCATCCATCAATGAGGGACGATCATCCATCTTAATCAAGGCATCGAAGTAATGCTCCCAAGTACTGTCATCCATTTCTGTTGGCACCTCTGGAACGGCACATTTGGCTTTGACTGATCTTATCAAATCACGAATTCGAAGACATTCCTCATGAAATTCTAGTAGCGGACCATGCAGCTTGAATGCCCCGGCAATCGCGCCCTCGTCCATCTGCGGAGGTAGAGTCATCGTCGGCGTGTCTACCTCTTGAACCTGCATATGGGATAATATATTGTCTAACGGCTTCTGCTTTGCTTGTTTGCCTTGGTCTACCTGGCTTTCGTACCATGACAACCAGTAAGTTACTACATCGGAATATATCACAGACTGATTGATGAGATACGGCAACGTAGGAACATCATCCTTAAAAGCTTGTGGTAGTCGTGAAACTATTTTCATCGGAATTTGATGAGCAACAGAAGGTAGCTGCTGATTGACAAACGTCGGGCTGTCCAATTCTTCCTCATGTGATACTTTCGCCACAGAGAAGTCGGGTAGAGCAGAAGATATTTTGTCTTTAAGATTGAAAGAGGATGATGCTACCGATGACGTCTCTGAATCAAGTTGGGATAGTTCGTCGAGAAACTGTTTAACCTCGTCAATATGCGCCTTCACAAATTTATTCATTGGCCTCATCCAAGGTTCCTTCGTTCCAAATGGCGTCTGATTTGCCAATCCTTGTAGCACTTTAGCGGTTAGCGTCAACGTACGTTGAGCATACGGAGGTGGATGGTCTCGAAGAAGACCAAAGAGCTTTGGATATAGTATGGCCGGGCAATAAAATCGCAAGAAGACAATGCCAGAAATTCCTGCGTAGCGAGCAGTAAGCGACAGGGACTGTTCAAAGCGTTTGTCGACTTGCTGTCTGATAGCAGCAAATATCCGTTTGATGTCATTGGGGCAACGTCCAGCCGAGTCTCGAATACGTCTCCACACATCTTCCATCAAGTCGTTCAGTTTAGCACAATAATCCGTGTTTGGAAGCGCATCAGAATGAGATGCTCTATAATAATCAACTTTCATTGGATCAATATCGAGAAACTCGTTTTCATCTGCAATCTTCTGTAAAAAGTCGCCGAGCGTTGATTGGATAAACTCCGCACCGATTCGCTTCATATGGAAGTCCAGTGACTTCGTGAACAATGAGTTGCCCCTAAAAAGCAGGTTTATATCAATCGGTGTGATACTAAGAGGCTGCCTTCCTCCATTGCTGTCGTTCTCGGTGGTACCAGTCCGTGACACTTCACGTTGGGACAGGGCAATTATCCAATCGTTCGCCGTACCAGTGGATTGAAATAAATCCAAAAACGTGCTGGCAAACTTTTTTAGGTCAATCGATATAGGCGACCTAGATATAGTCTCGACAATGTCGACAGTCAAATTATTTTGGAAATCATGAAGCAGAGTATTTATTTTCTTGAACTCTGAAGAAGCGACGATATTGTACTCATTGACTCCCAATATCAGACATATCTCTGCCGTCTTTTGATCAGCTTTTTGACCTTTTGCAGAGGGTGGATATAACGGAAACCACGTCTCGATTTCATAATCCTTCGTGACGTCACTTATATTCGTGGTCATCTCGCCAATAATCGGATCCAGGGCCATATCTTTGACCTTATCTAAGCGTCTTCTCAGCCTGAACGTCATCTCATCAATATCGAATGGAATATCTCTGTGAGCCGGTATTAGTCAACGACATAAAGAGATGGCAAATCACAAATTATTAATGACAATACTCACTTGAGCAGAAATTCTTCCCGCCAAAATGGAGTATTTGCTTCGCGAATTGTCCGCGTGCGAGCTTGAACTTTTCCGTGAAAGTCAATTTCCAGATATGTGTTATGAAGCTTATCGGACAGCACGCGCTGCTCGACAGGAGCTGGATATATGCCATCACTATCGTTAGCGCTTTCTCCAGATATCGACCCTGCGTTAGAAGCAATTCCCGGATTAGGATCATTTACAAAGGAAGACCTGACAGCTTTACTATCTTCATTCGTATTAGTACCGACAGGTTCGAATATCTTTGCGTCGAGCACCATGACTCTAAGGTGTCTCTTCTCAGAAAAAGCTCGAGATATATCGCCATTGTCAGGCCCAAACCATTCCGGAAACGATAGAGCGCGTAGAAGAGCATACCACACCTCGAAGTCTACCTGCGAATCAAAAGACAGATAAATAGGCACAGAATAAAAGACTTCGTGATTTTTTGCTGCTTCAGTCGCACTGGTTACCTTTTTAGTCAATAAATGGTCCAGATGTGTTGCAGAAACTTTTGAAGACTCAAAATTCGGGGTTTCCGTGGATCTGTTTATCAATGACGTCGATCTATTCGTCTTCCAGAACGTTGGTAAAAAGGAACTGCCCAAACCGGAGTGAGAGGGCGACACTGAGGCAGCCGAATTTGGAGTCTTCGATGAGGAATCTGTGGTATTACCGGTAGAAGAGACGTTCTCTTCTGGTGACGAATTTATGTTGTTGTTACTTGTAGACGAAGACGAGTAACCAACTCGCTGACCTATAGGAATCGTGGGGGCGAGTGTGAAGTAGGGATTGTTCATTGAAGGCGATGCATATGCAGAAGCCGTCATTGAACGCTTTGGAGCAGTCGACTTTGACGCCAACATCGGAACACTCGTATGAATCATGCTGCTGCTGAGTGAACGCCTGCTATGACCTAGTTCTGCATGCTTTTTCACGGATGTAGTGACTATGGGCGCTAATGATCGCATTGTCGTCGGTGGTTTGTGATCAAGGTAGAGAATGATGCAGTTGTCTTTCTGCCAAACAGAGGGGTCCGCAGCAATCACAGCTGACCTATATACATACGACATAGGGATTACTCTTGGAGTAGGCATTGAATGTGTGTTTTCTATGGCGGAATGATGACTATTATCATTCTCCATGAGAAGATGCAGATCTCCGTTGGCTCTAAGCATGCAGGTGGTAGGTATCCAGTACGGACCCTTACTTCCTTTGTGGCGGCTATGCTTCCTTGATTTCGGGTCTAACACGGAGACTTTGCCAACCTTGATCGTTCTCATCGGGCTAATGATTGAATCTTTTTCAGAGTTTTGTCTCTTTAAACCGGACTGTCCAGGTTCATCAAGACGAGGCTAGATATTCAATCAGTAAAAGTAACCAATACGTACGAAGTAATGAACTTTTGCATACGTATAAGAATCTCATGCGTTTGTTAGGTAGTCCTTCTGCTCGTAGAGGTGTCCAACACACAAGAGCAGCGAGCCAACGCTGATACTCCTCACCTGCTTCAGGCTCTATGACGAAATAATCTGTAGCATCGTTACCGAGGTGTATCTTTATAGTACTATCGCCTAGAGCGGTTCGCAATCGGCACCCTCTTAGGTCGCTTATAAGGGTGTAAGTAGTCATTGTCTTCGAATCATCGTGTAGCAGAGCGCCTGAGACTGGCTCGATATGACATATACCGCTTTCTGAAATAGATCCTCGCGACCACTTGAGAAATCCTGACTTGACTCCCCTCAGGCTCAAGACCAGACTAAACAGATCGTCCCAATCACTGGGTTTCGTAGACGGGGCAAGTTGGCAGTCCTCGGATCGACAACGCGTTTCTAGATCTGTAGGTGCCGAGTCCACTGATGAAAGAACAGGCAAGTGGGAGTCCAGTGAGTTTAAATTTGAAAAAGGATCTAACATGGTCTTTGCCTTCATCCTGGCCCGATAGCCATATTTCTCGAGGAGCTCCGAATCAGACGAGCCAGTTCCGCTAGCAGGTGTCGACGGTGTTTCCGACTTTGCAACTTCCGACACCACAGGTTCCATCCTGGCTCCATTCCGGCTCTTCTTGCGAGTTCTTCCGACGCTGGTGCCATCACCGCTTATCGGTCTCTGGACTTCATTCTCTGAACCTCCCTGGGCTGCCAGGGACGAAGGATAGGAAATGTCCATTCCAGCGTCACACCCCTGCACTATTTGCACACGTCGTGATTTCTCTGATAGGCAGTATCTAAAGCCCTTGGCTGAAAAAGAAATAGATCACTTTGAGCTTTCAAACGAAGAGAAAACTGTTGCGTACAAAAATGTCAGAGTCTTGCACGATTCGCTTCTGGACATTAAGCAAGGAGTCAGGGACTATCTTAAGCAAGCAATAGCAATAGCAATAGCAATCTCTGTCTGAATAACTGGTTCGAACAAGAGTCCCTCAACTTGTGAATTAATTTAAATCCGAGATGCAAAAAGAGAAAGATTACGACCAGAAGTGCCACCGAACAAAATATCAAGACTAGATGACTAAATGAAGCAAAATTCAAGATAAAAAATCCTAGTCACTATGAAAAGGGAGAACAAAATAGGCGTAGGTATGAGCGACTAAATCAATGCCTACAGTAAATTTTCTTGGATGCTGAAGCCTGTAAAAGAATTAACGAAATCTGAGCACCGTGGAGTGGGTTTGGGTGGCATGCATGATAATCTCCTTTGCGATGGTCAAGCTCCAAATCCAACATCGTAAAGTTACCCTGTTTACAGCATATCCGTCACACTCGATGCCGGATGTGCATGTAGGTTCATTTGTAGTTTTCGAGAACACTGATAGAATATTAGCTTATGCCGCTAGCGGGATCTTCGGTATCAGGTCCACATGACATATTTGGACAAAGTTTTCTTAGAAGGCCGATCCCGAAAAGACTCGATCGAAGCGCTCACAGATCGAAGCGATCACGTTTTATTCGAACAATCAATTTTCTTTGGCAATGTCAACCAACAGCCGAGGTTTTTTTCCCATGCCAGAATTTGCATGTCAGACCTCCTTTGTGACCCAATATCCACATACAGTAGAGACAAATTAAAACACTGCGTGAATGAGAGACCGAGTCTGAAATAAGGGAAAAGAGAGGTGACGATGCCGCCGCCGGGTGGACACAGTCGACGATCCTCAAGGATGTTATTATCTTGTGATCAAGAGGATTAAAAACATCGCGTAGCGGAATCGGTGCTCAACTTTCTCAAAGTTTTGTATTTGCTTCATTTGCGCACCGTTTGCGGTCCCACAGAGCGAGATACCTGCCGGCTGGTGGTCTTTTTGTATACATTTGGTTGGCTTGGACTAGTACAATCAGCGTTCAACTAAGCGAGCGAGATTTTTTGAAAACCAAATCATGAGATAATAGTAGTTCTCTAAATAGCCACTGCGCTCATGGGCAAGCTGGCTTGAAGTGCGCTAGTATGTGGCATGTCAGACAGACACTGTAATGCTCGAATTAATTTTGCAGCGATGCTCGCTAAGAGATCTTGCTTGGTGTCGTGTTCGACAGACTAGCAGGTCTTACAGGTACGTTAGCTGGACAACTTGACTCTAAGATAATGGATTGGCATGTTATTTATTGACGTAAACAAGAAAGTGAACATCTAGAAGCATCAAAGCAGATATGCATCAAATAAAAATATATAGTTTCATGAACGTATCCTGCCAAACAGGTTATCGCCGAAGACTCGCAAAATCGTGTGACGATGTAAGACAAAAATAAAGCCTTGTGGTAATAGCAAAAACACATAATCCGCACTGTATGCACATCTATGTATATTTGTATATGCATATACGAAAGAACAAATAAATGTACGATCTGCTCTTCGCTGCATAGAACGCGCACCTAGTTAGTTAACAATTCACTTCAAAAAAAGTTGGTTTCGGACTGCGACGACAACGAAAGAGAAGAAATTGGAATGTCTGTAATTTCCGAGTCCTCATTCTGCAAGTGCAAAGATCTACTTTGCTCATCCTTGATGTTTTGGCTATCAATATCACCAAGTGGTCCAGTATTTACACTCACATCCTTAGGTACACGTCCGTGCATCTTGACCACATCCGCAAATGTGTAAAAGATGAGATTTCGCTGTGCATTACTATCCTCAGTCGTTGCAAGCTCTTTATCATCTGTGGCGGCAATTGAGACCACTTGGACATCCTTGAGGTCCACCATGGAATCAGTAACTGCTTCGCAAGACGCATCCAAAACCGGTGCGATATGGTTCTCGCCGTTATGGCGCAGCGGCGTGGCCGTCGTGATCAATTCCGGCTCCTGCACCTGCCTTTCGAATATCATCGATGAGGCAGGTGAGGCAGACGTTAGCGACATCGACATTCGCGGTGACGATGGACTCTGAGACGAAACAGATGCAGCCTTCGATGACGCAGCAGACTTCATCGACGGAGAGCTCGACTTGGTTGTTTTGAAGGCGTCCTCTATGTCACCACGGGTATCTGTCTTACTAGTCATCCTCTTGACGTATGCTAGGTCAGGTACCGATTTGTGGAACGATGCTACGATATTATGAGCAGAAGCGTTGGCACGTCTCAACCGCGGAATCTCATCGATGGTTGGCTGAGGAGAATTCCGTGACCGTCTGTCTTTCATTGACGAGTATCTGGAGTATGACAGATCCGGCGAAGAAGCGGTAGACGACAAAGAAGACGCAGAATAGGAGAAGAGAGGAGAGACCAAGTCGACATCAGAAGCATCCGACTTTTGATAGTGAGTCAATTGTCGATATTGGTAGTACTGTAGCTTCTGTGTCCGAAATTGCTGTTTGGTAATTTTCTGTGTATTGAACGAAGATGATGATGTCGGCGCCGGTGGAGGAAAGAATGGGTTTTGGTTTAACGAGTGCGACAGACGCTTCATCAGCTTACGGTTATCTGGCCTTTCCTCAACAGGACTTTCATCAAGCATAGCCTTCGTACCATACGATAGTGATTGACGAAACGGGTATTTCATTGACTTGTCTGAATATGCCATATGGAACGCAGCGATCTGTAACGCTGTATCTTCCTCAGGTGACAACAGCACATTATCTAAACAAAGACGATTAGCTTCACAGACTTGTTTAGATTGACGACGCCTCCCCTCAACATACCATTAACAGAAAAATCGGTAGGATCGAAGTCAATCTGTCTCTGTATATCCGCCTTTTGGGATTTTTTCCGTCGAAACATGTGGAGCATACTTTACAACCAGATGGATCAAACACGAAGGATTGCGACACTGTATAACAAAATATAGATATAAATAAAGAATACCAAATGAGAACGCTTGATGTCACAGATGTTTGAGCTCAATACTCCGATGCAATGTTGAACTAGGAACTGTTTGTCCTACAAATAATACCGAATACACTAAAATAAAGACTTTGAGAATCTGAGAGCGACTGTGCCGATCCAACGAGGATAGATATAAACTGAAACTTCCACTTGGTTCTGAGTGCAACTTCTATTGCATAATTGTATTGTTATTCAACCTTTCAACCTTGCAACCTATGTCTATATACAAGTGTATTGATACTGATAAAACTGTAGTTCCTTTTCGTGACTTTCTTTTGGTTGAAACTCAAGTACGATTAAGTAGAAATTGATGGAGGAGACGGAGATATTTTGTTGATCCGTAAACTGTGAGAACAAACGAACAAAAGCGAAATAGCATCAAAAAAATACAACCGGAGTGATGTAATAGGAGAGGATCTAAATAAGATAACGGATCCGTAACAATTAAGAAGAAGAAAGAAACTACAACCAAAGTTTGATAGAAAGAGGCCGGACAAAGAAACGAAATCACTGCTTCCCACTCCTCGATGTATTTTCTATAAATGCTTTTACTCTGAGAAAAAAAATGCACAACACAAAGACAAGAAAACACCGCACCATAAAAGTTCTATAGACCAAAGAAATGGGAAGTGGATTTGATTGCGCCGAAATTTGATGTAGGCATTATTTATGGGTACACTTAAAGACTGTCTCAAAGAGTTTAGTGTGGACTCGTTCAAATGGCAAAACAGGAGCGCCCCTTCCAAAAATGGTCAAGTTAAGGATGGTGCTAGCCACATTCATAAATCTCATGGATACTCAACAGTGCGACTGGGATGAATAGAGAACCAGATTAGACGCGATTAACTCCACTGATATCTCGGCAACTGTCGCCAGCTAATTACGGCTCAGATACCAGCGTACTCCGTAGAAGCTATCTTTCTTTGTATGGAAGAAAAAATAGAGCCCGATAATGCAGACTTGGAACTGGCAGACTATTTTGCTGGCGTGACAAACTAAGGCCGCGACAGCGATCTGCGCAACCATCTGTGTGTAATCAAACTTGCGCTTCAGCAGCATGAAGATTGTCCGAGTTTATTTCTCATGGCTCTCAAGCCTCCTCCGAAGTGCTTGATAAAATCAGACTAATGACTTGGTACCATTATAATTTCGTCATCTCTATAGACCGCGAGAGTGAGCATCTTCATAAGCTCTGTCCTGGAGAGCTCTGTCCTAGAGATTTATCTCTACTATGGCATCCACCCGACGAATTCGAGCCAAACATAGATACATCCGAGGCAGTCCGGCGATTCGCATTGTGTTCCGTCGATTATAGATTTTGAAAAGCCACTCTTTTTGTGGGTGGGGTGCTAGGAAGTAAATTTATTATGACCAGACTAATGCAAATAGGGAATATGCATGCAGCAGCATTAGTTCGGCCGCCGCTCAATTCAGAAAGTCTGCGGCAGGCACTGGAGTAGCTCACTGCGAAAGCCATGTATAATCTCGAGTCCCGTCAGGTCTTGGTATCAGGGCTGATATCGCAGAGGAATAGCGCTCAGCTTTGACGAGACTTCAGATGACTGAGAGCAATAATTATAACATATTTGGAAAGGCACGTGCTAGCAAGCAAAGTTGCGGCGTTGGCAGCGAAGCAAGGCACGTTAGAACCAAATTCTCACGAGCTAATTGGTATGCGAGATGGCGTTGCAATTTAGTAATCTAGGGGTATTTTAGAGGACTTCCCTCGATAGTTAGTGTCCGTGTGAAAATAATGCATGACGTCCTGTAATGTCAATTTCTCTTCGTCGGTCGCCGAAAAGAGAAAAAAGCGCCTTTAGCTCCATAATAAAGATAGCGGGTACAAGCGCAACTGTAATTAACAGTGACTTCGGATCATTTTAAAGCACCTTCTGCCATGACAGAGACCTCTGATCGAACAGACCACCTTGCATTGAAAGCCTGTGTTTTCAGCCCTTCCATTTCAGACAGCACTGGCAAACAGAGTTAGCTATTTGAATCTGATACAAGTTTATGCACACCCCATGCCTCATGCCACCAGCAAGTTGCATCAAACGGTAATCTACGAAGAGTGCTCTGGGTTTGCAAACGTGATAATTAATCCAGTTAGCTTGATAAACCTGACGTTCTGTTCGTTGAACATTGTTCTATGGGTGAATCTGAATGCTTCTGTTGCAGATTAAGTAACACTCGTAAGATGAAGCAGAAAGCACATGTCTTAACTATCTACATTTATTGATTATCCAAGGAAAGCAGTTAGGGAGACTCTGGCTCAGAAGTAATGGGCTGTTGGGTTCTGTCCACCATCAAGCTAAGACGAAGACTATTTGAAAAATCCGGCGTAGGCAGCTTTTTCCTTCTTACGTCTGTCTGCTACTCTCTTTTTCACAGTGACAATCTCGGCAGTGATCGCAGGATCTCCTGGCACCAGGACCAGAGCTCTCTCTAAACTGCTAAGTCCTTCTTCTTCGTTCTTGCTACGGGAGTAACCCACGCCGCGTCTATATAAAGCCTTCGCACGCTCGCCGTCTGTAATACCCTCGACCTCTAACGCGTTGTCGGCACTCGCAATAGCGTCATCAGAGTGGCCGAGCTTGAGCTGTACGAGGGCACTGTTTAATAGCAGAGAAATTTTCAGTTTGTCAAAAGATTTGCACATTTCCTTTTCCGTATTAGGGTCCGGGTAGAAAAAGTTGAGATATCTCAAAGACTTCTGGTACTTTGCCAACGCAAGCTCCAGCTTGCCGGTCTTGAACACGCTCGTGCCAATATCTTTAATCGCGCTAGCCAGCTTGAACAGATTGTCTGATGTGCGATCCTCCTTTATTCTGTCTTCATCTTCCGGAAAATCTTCCAGTATGTCGCCAGTTCCGTCATCCAATCGATTGCTCGTGATTTCGTCCGCTGAGAGCTGACCACAATCTGCATGAAATCACATAGTTAATATCAACTAACATCTACAATCTTTCACAATAGAAAATTCGCAATACCTGATATAACGACCGGCTTCAGTGGCTTGTCACCTGAATCAGTCTGTTGGGCTTCGATTTGCCGAACAACGGACTTTCCTACAACCACCTCTCCAAAGACGACGTGCTTGCCATCCAAATGAGGAGTCTTAACGGTCGTGATGAAGAATTGGGAGCCATTAGTGTCCGGACCAGCATTGGCCATAGACAACAAGAATGGTTTTAAATGTCTGACAATTAAACAAAGATTAGCAACCATCCTCTTGCCGCAATTACAGAATGCCACCTACTGTAGAGTGAATGCCTCATCTTCAAACTTCTCGCCATAAATCGATTCACCTCCAGTTCCGTTTCCAGCAGTGAAATCACCTCCCTGGATCATAAATTTTGGAATAACCCTGTGGAACCCAGAGCCCTGAACAAACAAATTAGCCCTTCCTGTCTAGCAAAGGTGATCTCCCTCGTTCAAAAACTTACTTTATATGACAATGGCATACCTAGTTTGCCAACACCTTTTTCTCCAGTACAAAGGCATTTGAAATTCTCGACGGTCTTAGGAACCACTGAACATTAGTTAGAGCTTTTGCTCTAATTTCGCTGACGTGAGAGGATAACTTACCATCGTCATACTGAGTTAAAAAAAAATTTTAGTTTGCTGCTACAACAGTAATAAGCTATTTAAGAATTACATACCAGCTGCATGACTATCCTGCCACATGCTTGACCTCCAATTGAGATGTCAAAAAAGACATGGGAGCGGTTAACAGTTTCAGTCGCCATTTTTATAGAGAAATTTGAGTTTATCAGCTAACGGTAGCTTTGTAAGGAAGTACTTATTCAATTCAGAATGCAGATCAGAAAAGCAATAGCAAGAAAAGCTACAGTTAAGCATCGATATAAGGATACGATTTGGCGCTGGATATAACGAAACCGGCAAAGATTTTTCGTTATATCTAATATATTACCCTCCTTACTGATTCAATTGTGAATCGCTCCTCCATTTTACAGAGTTTTTCGTTATATCGAATATCGTTATATCGAGAGTTGATCGTTAAGTCAACGTATGTATCCGGTTTACGTTTGGGACTTACAATGTAAAAAAGCAAACGACATTTGGGAGTCATTAATCGGATGTAAAGACAAAATAGACTTAAACGCGCCGATTTATAGATTTCAAATAGCGTTCGAATTCATTCTGCTGTAGCCTCTCCTATCACTCTATCTGGCAAATTATGAAGCGTATGGTTGGTTACCTGCGCGTATCTATCAATCGCTTAATTTTTGATCTTTACAGGATGACTATAGTGGATTCAACCATACTTTACATATTCATTCGTAGACATTTCAAACATCTGATCACATAACATCTGACTATTTCATACGAACATGGCGATCGCGCGCCATTTTTGTTGTACTTCCATAGACCAGTCGCTTGATTATCTACAACTTGAATCCCCTGACCACTGCTCCTGACAAAACAGAACCATAAATAGCCGTTCCAATCAAGGTTCCAAAATTGAGAATTGTACTTATTCCATGAGTAATACCGAATCGTTTATTTAGAGCCTTCATATCAGCGCTGACTTTGTCATCATAATATTTCCTGTCTTCTCTGGTTTCCTGAGCCTTTCGCAGTGTTTTGATCCTCTGTGACCATGGGCCCACAAAAGCCAAGTTAAGCAACCCAGTGACTCCTGCAAATACCAGAGAGGCTGCGACCTTTCTGTCAGCTCTTACATGCGCAGGAATAGTAAACAGGAGGAATGCAGGGACCACAGTCTGCATAGCAAAGTAAGGTGGGAAGACCTTGCGCTGAAGATTGGAAAAGTGCTCACGAGGAAGAGCCTGGAACGCAACAATACCCATGAAGAAAGACTGATAGACAGTCGTTCCAAATCTAAAGTGAGCGACGAAATATTAATCAGCTTGGTGCGATCTCAAATATCTCAAGTATTTTAACGATTTAGTTGTAAACTTACAAGATCGAATAAGCAAACAAGTGATAAGATGCCATATTTGAGAACATTGAAAACGCAACCATTTTTGAAAATATAAAATGAGTAGAAATAACGATTGGAATTGGTGAAGAGCCTATTGCTTTCTTGTTAGACAGGAATGCCAACAATTCGAGCAGGGTTGTTAATGGATGGTCTGTAAAACACCAGCTAGTGTCATTCGCTCGATCTGATTAGATAAATGTGTAATTTTCGGAACTCTTTTGTCATGAATATAGGGTTGGGATTCTACGGTCTCAATTACATTTGATTAAGGTTGCCGTGGCAATATCCATGTTTGTGGAAGTATGGTTCCACGTACACAACCCTGTTGTCCTGTTTGATATGATCTTTAGCGACGTCTCCTTTATCCATAGATTCGATTGACCTAATAACTAAAAAATAGTGTGCAAAGAAACTGCCAAGAATAGTGAAATAGATATGGCTCCTCCAAGCTCAAATTCACCTGTTAATACGCCTCCAACCAGATCAAAACTGACGATCAAGGGATCTTCGAAATTGGTCGTGGAGTTTTTTGGTAGGCTTTCTCTATCAGTCTCGGTCTATTGGCGTGATAATGTTTGTGATAATTATTAACTGACGAACAGAATATAGCATCAACAGGTAAATAGCAAGTAGAGTCTTCGTTGCGACGATCTAACTAATTGGTAGCATCCTCTTTCAACGAGGTATATATCCTCCTGAGGACTTCCAAGTTGTCAAAAAATATGGCGTTAACATGCTTGTCACAGTGGATGAAGATGTGAAGGCATACATGAGAAAAATTATGAGCCAATTAAATAGTACTACGCGTTTCACTAAAAGGTAATATTTGTTCTCTAATATCTCTATAGAATGGATAGTTGGTAGCAAAATCCAGAAGCTGGTCATCGCCATAGTGTCTCTAGATTCTGCGGAAGTCATTGAAAGATGGCAATTTGACATTCAGGTTTTCAGCAAAGTACCAGCTAAATCAGCTAGCCGTACAGCTGATAAAGAAAATATCGGGTAAGCGCGACTTGGAAAAATTCAGCATTATTGGTTGTTTATCCTGTAACTAATTTGTACAGATCTGAAAGCGCACAGGTGGATATGTTAAATGCCCAATCTGAAAAGTCGAATGAGCAGATTCAGTCCGAAATACAAGCAATCATACGACAAATCACCGCCTCAGTAACTTTTCTACCAGTTCTTGAGGGCAAATATACATTCAATGTGCTGGTTTATGCCAATGGAGATGCGCAGGTTCCTACAGAATGGATAGACAGTGACCCCAAAGATGTAAACAATGCAGAGCATGTTAAGTTGAGAAGTTTTAGCACCAATTCGCACAAGGTCGACACGATGGTTGCATATAGGTTTGGAAATTAATGATGTGCTTGACCGATTGCATCGAGAAATTTGGTTAGCATTTTGTATGAATGAGCGTGCTCAATATCAGGTTTCTGAAGCGGCTGTTAGCTTGTTTAGAGCAGGTCTCTCTTTCTTACTTTGCGTGAACAAGCGATCTCCTCGACATAACAAGGGCAGCATCCGCTAACAATAATGTACATAATGATCAATCTGAGCTGATTTGACCTACTCTCTAGCCAGAAATCCTTGAAATGCCTGCATAATTAGTTTCACGTACAGAAATAAGAATTCAAGAGACAACTTACATCTTTGGGAATAGTGACTTTGCCGATACTTTTTAATATCTTCTTTCCCTCTTTTTGGTTTTTCAGAAGTTTTTGACGTCGAGATATGTCAGAAGCATGCAGTTTAGCGAGTACATCTTTCCGCCTTGCAGAAACTGTTTGTCTAGCAACAATTTTGTTACCAACAGCAGCTTGAATGACAACCTCGTACAACTGCCCTTTGATGAATTGCTTAAACTTCTGAACCCACAGTTTAGCCTTGCTTTCCACTAAAGATCGATGCATTATCTGCGCAAGCGCATCTACACTGTTACCATTGACTAGCAACTGTAGCTTGACTATGTCTGATGATTGGTATCCAGCATCTTCGTAATCCAAAGAAGCATATCCCTTCGTGAGACTCTTTAGATTACCAAAAAAGTCATCAATCAAATGAGCTGTTGGAATCAAATATTGCAACAAAACCTGATTTCCTGTCGATAGAAAGCTGATATCCACTTGTGACCCGCGATTACTTTCGCAAAGCTCAATAATCGATCCAAGGTAGTCCTGTGGAAAGGTCATGATTGCTTTGACATACGGCTCCTGCAAATCTTTGACCCGTGTCTTGATCTCACCAGCCGAGGGAAACTCTTCAGGATTAGATAAAATGGTCTCTGTATCATTGTTCCAAACAATCTTGTAGGGAACGGTAGGTGATGTTATAATCAACGAAGCGCCATGCTCATTCCGAAGACGATCTTGAAATACCGATGCATGTAATGTCCCGAGAAAACCTAGACGCCATCCTTGACCAAGTGCTGTCGACGTTTCTCGTTGCAAAGTCACGCTTCTGTCATTGAGTACTAGTTGTCTAATACTGTCATCCATTCTTTTAAAATTGGTACCCTCTGCAGGAAAAGCGCCTACAAAAACCTATATTACGTCAGTATTAGCAATAAAACGCCACCGAAAAATGCCACTGAAAAGCCTACCATCGGTTGGGGCTCTTCGAATCCCGGTAGTGGCTCTACTTCCTCGTGCACTTTCATGATAGTATCTCCAGAGAAACTCTCGTGTATATTTTTCATTCCCAGAATAGCATATCCAACTTGACCAGTCCGCAAAATATCCATTGGCTGTCTGTCAGGATGCATAATTCCGAGCTCCTTCACTTCATACCTTAACCTAGTGTGTGCCGATATAACTTTATCGCCTTTCTTTAACACGCCGTCGGCTATATGAATCAACAAGATTACTCCTTGATAGTTGTCAAACCACGAATCCACTAGTAGACAGCGAAGCGGATGTTCTAAACTACCCCTAGGACTTATCTATAATCAGAACAATATTAACAAAAATAGTTTAAAGGATAACGTACGATGGTATGCGTTCAACGACGGCAGGGAGAATTTTCTCTACATTTAAGCCAGATTTAGCAGATACAGCTATTGCGCCATCAGGGTCCAGCTCGAACATGCTTTCAATCTGTTCTTTAGCGCGATCTATATTCGCATGACCTAAATCAATTTTATTGATCACAGGTATTAGTTGAAGTCCCAAGCTGTATGCTAGAAAGAAATTTGCGACCTAAATTACTAAGTATCTTGGAAAGGGAAAAAAATGGAGATAAACGTACTGTCTGTGCTTGCACACCTTGACTTGCATCTACAAGAAGCAAAGCTCCACCACATGAAGCATAACTTCTAGAAACCTCTGCTCGGAAATCGACATGTCCTGGAGTATCGACTAGATGCAGCAAGTAATCTTGTCCCTTATAATTGTATAGCATGGTACATGTTTGCGCTTTAACTGTAATTCCACGTTCCCTCTCAACATCCAGACGGTCTAGAAATTGACCCCTGCTTCCAAGCGGTATAGTCCCGGTCATTTGAAGTAGCCTGTCGCTTAAAGTCGATTTTCCATGATCCACATGAGCGACAATCGAAAAATTGCGGTAACGCTCGAGTGGAATTTTCTCAATTCGCAGAGCTAGCTCAGCATTCGACTCGTCGGATGAAATCGATTTAGTCTGTTCTGTCTGTGCAACACTAAATCGCATACTAACTGCAAATTTGCGGTGATGCTTCTGAGGATGTTTTACTGCCCATCGTCCCAGTGCCGTTCTCAAACTATCCAAGCCAGATCTAGAAGAAAACCGTCTCGACAATATTACATGCAGATCGAACTGTGCACGAACGGCTTCATCTCGACCTGTAAAAAATTTTGATGATTGCAGACTTTTGCAGAATCCTGATTTCCATAACTTCATCGGGGACCAACGTTTGAGCGCCAATTGCCCGCGACGCTTAGCAATGTTAATGACTCGATTCTCGACGATAGCAGGCGCAGCAAAACTGCTAATAGTTGATTGGGAGTAAATTTCAGGTTACCCGCATCAAATTTGTCAGTATTTATGATACGCAGCCGTTAAACCGTTACTATAGTATAGCTGATACCATATCTTTTTCTTGCGCCGGTTACAAGAAATTTTGGCAAGAACACTTTTTCTCGAGATTTGAACTCATCAACACCGAAATAAGGTACATTTGGGGTACTACACTGTTTTCAGTTCTATCTTTGTTCAGATCAGCAATTCTGACAGAGCAACCACGCACTCAATTTCGCTTTCATATTTAGATCTTAAAACTCTTTTTTGGGCGTGCCTACTAGAATTCTAGGAGGTAACCGGGATATCGCGTCCATTTAATTGATTTTCGAAATTGCTGCAACAGTTTCGCGAGACAAAGTAATAAAGTATCAACCACACAAGTATCCAAGCTGGCTATCTTAAAGAGCTGTATATACATAAATATATGCAAAAATGACGATGGCACAGCGGAAACTTCAACAGTATGTATATTTTGTACAGTCCTATCTTAATGTCGAAATTCATCAGTGGCGCCTTGTTTCTTTAATTACATCCTAATATTTTTGTCGTTCAGAGAAATCGACCGAGTCTTCAAACGCGTTTCGGAAGGTGTGATGGCTTTTGATTCGGTCTACGATAAAGTCCAGCAAACAACCAATCCTTCCCAAAAGGAGAAACTCGAACAGGTCAGTATAGCTTTTTGTCATGGCTACGCAGAATTATTCTGTTATCGACTAGTATATTAGTACAAATCGTCATATTTAAACTACACCGAAGCTGATATGTGTTACAGGATTTAAAGCGAGAGATAAAAAAGCTGCAACGTCTGCGAGATCAAATTAAAACATGGATGGGTAGTAATGATATCAAAGACAAGAAAGCTCTAAGTGATCAACGGAAGGTCATCGAAACAGTATGTAGCGGTTTGGATATATTATCAATGTTTTCTTGCTAAAGTTTGGATAGGAGATGGAAAGGTTCAAAGCATGCGAAAAGGAAATGAAAACTAAAGCTTACAGTAAGGAAGGGCTGACAGCATCTCTCAAACTAGACCCGCGGGAAAGAGAAAAGCAACAGATGTGCCATTTTATTTCATCGATGCTTGAAGACCTCGACCGCCAAATTGAAACTCTAGAGGCTCAGGTTGAAGCTCTACTTGCGACAGTGAAACGTGGAAAGAAGGATACAAGTAAAGCAGAACGAGTATCTGATATTGAAGCTCTTATCGAACGCCACAAGTGGCACCAAGGAAAACTGGAAGTTATACTTCGGCTATTAGAAAATGGTAATCTAGAAGTTGATCAAGTTGCAAGCATTCAAGAGGATGTCAAGTATTACGTCGAATCAAATCAGGATGCAGATTTCGCTGAAGATGATGAGATTTACGACGATTTGAATCTCGAAGAAGAAGAGGAAGCTTATGGAATGCATGAAAATGATCTATCTGCGCATGATAGTATGTCTATAAACGAAGATATGCCAGAAAGGGAACCGCAGGTTGTCGCAACTCCGGCTCCGTCTTCAACTCCTGCTCAATCTTCAACTCCTGCTCCGTCTTCAACTCCGGCTCCGGCTCCATTACCAGTAGTGAAGAAACCGGAACCTATTTCGAGAAAATCATCAATCAAATCGCCTGTACTGGCCCATGCTATAATATCCACACCTGCTGTGCCTGTATCGACTGGGATTGGCAACGGAAGCATGAAGCCTGCTCCTCCGCCAAGCAGGCCGGCGGGTGAGGGATTGAAATATGCATCTGCTGCAGCTGCTGCGGCTGCGGTTACACCTGGTCTTGCACCACTACCACCGCCTCCATCGTCCTTGTCTGCGGTCAAGCAGATTATGTCCGAAAAGACACAAACTATACCACCGTTGAGTACAACGCCGAAACCAACGGCAAGTCAATCGACGGCATCTTCTCCATCAGTGAGTCAAGCGACTATTATCAGTCATGTTTCAACTCCGGACGAACCGCACACGATTTCAAATGATTCCATAGTTCGAGAGCAAGCCATATCGTCGTCCTCTTCCTCGCCGATATCGCAGAAAAGCTCACAGCAGCCTTCTGATACGTTCAAGATGAAAGATCTTGAAGCAGAATTGCCGAAGATAGATCATCAGAGCCATCAACAGCCCGAAATTAATGGGTCTTCCGATTTGCATTCAGATGAAACATTGTCAATCGATTCGCAGTTCATCTTACCTCCTGGACTACAGGATCTAGTTTCATGCTTTGAAGCGGCCAAGAACCGGATAGACTCTCCTCCACCGATACAAAGTATAAGTAAATTGCTGGAGAGTTCTTTGGTACATTGCCCGGAGGCATCAGATGCTGATAAGCCCAAACATTATCATCCTGCTAATCCTTTTCCCACCTCTTCCTATTTCCCTCAAGAACCTCTAGCAATATTTGACGATCCGCTATTATACGAAAAGGTTGATATTGACACATTGTTCTATGTTTTCTATTATCGGCAGGGCTCTTATCAGCAGTATTTATCTGCTTGGGAATTGAAGAAGCAGAGTTGGCGATTTCACAAAAAGTTTTTGACATGGTTTCAGAGGCATGAGGAGCCAAAGATTATAACGGATGACTACGAACAAGGGACTTATCGATATTTTGACTTTGAGGTGCGTTTTTTGACTTTGTTTAGGTTCGAAAGTTGCTAACATAAATTAAGGGAACATGGCTGCAAAGACGGAAGACGAATTTCGAGTTCGAGTATAAATATTTGGAAGACGAGATCTAAGCTTTTGCGAGTCTGTATTCATATTTGCGTTCCCTGGTGTTAATTTATGCATACGATTGTATAAACTTGAAGTTATTCGATATAGATAAAGCATATTATGATATCTAATCAAAAACTGCTAACACTTCACTGTAGCTACATCGTAGCGTCTCTCAGATCTTCATAAAAACATGCAATCAAATAAGTCCGAGATCTCATCTGTCTTGTCACTAGAACTTGTCTCAGGTTACGAGACTTGCTCATTCTTTTTGGAATTGATTTCTATAGTAACAGGGCCATCATTTACTAAAGCTACTTGCATCATCGCTCCGAACACTCCGTCTTGAACTTTGCCACATGGTAGATCCTCAGCAACTTTTATTAGAACTCTTTTATAAAGTAGTTTGGCGTGATCGCCTATAATTTTATGTCGTCAGTTTATTGATCGGACTAGACTCCGATAGAGCTTTAGAGATATACCCTTAGCCGCATTATGGAAGTCAGGTTTAGCACCTTTTGAGGTCTTGGCCAGTAGTGTGAATTGCGATACTGATTCCACACAGGTTAACTTGCTATCGTGTTCAAAAAATAAACAAAATGTTTGAACCTACTACAGAGGACTTCACCCCCTATATCTACTACGTTACACTTCCACTCCTGACTACTTTGCTCTTTGTTCTCAGAAGCATTTGCATCATGATTTAAAGGGAACAATCGTAGTCGGAGAATCTTGGAGGCTATAAAATCAGAATCTGATTCTGTGTCGTCTATTCCGACACCAACTAAGACCATCAATCCCCGAGAGATACTACGTAAATCAAAACATTATCTCAATTAATTTCATGCTAAAAAGCCTTCGGCAGATGAGTTCAAGAAATTGTAAAAAAATGCTTACGACGAAACGATTTTTGAGTCTACTGTAACAGAAGCCGATGTCACACGTTGAATGACCGCTCTCATTTTTATCTGAAGTGGTCCTTTATATATTGAATGGAATCTACAGGCAATTTTTCAAATCGTCCGCCCTTACTTCATTAAACAAGCCAGCCGCACGCAAGGCAATATCGCTTGTTTTTGCTATTATAAAATTATTATTAAAATTTCAAATTAAATTAAATAAAGGGCATCTGGTGTAGTTGGTTATCACATCCGCTTAGCATGCGGGAGGTCCCCGGTTCGATTCCGGAGTTGTCCAGTAAAATTTTTGTTTGATATACCATTATTTTGGTGAGAGAAAGACCGCCTAACAGCTAAGGCATTTGCTTTCCTTATTATGGACAGCGCAAAATTCATATTATTATACAAAATAAAGTAAAAATTCCATTTATTGCAAGTTGAGAAACGTCAATAGTATCAAATAATCGAAATCGAAAACACAACTTTATGTATCATACACGTCAACCAACTTTTTAATCAACGACTATAACCGGCTGCTCGCCATTCTTCTTTTGTCATACCAACTGGGATCTTAGCAGGTAATCTCGGTGTGTTCGACTGTTGTTGTCTTGAACCATTACTCGTTCGCATAGATGCCTTGTTATGAGGCTTCTCGTTAGGTCCACGGTCGAGCCACTGGGCAGGTTCCGGGGCATATGAGTTTTCGGGAAGAAGGTCTGGGTTGCTGACGACCTTTTTCAATTCTTTTAAACTTGGTGGTAACGGAATCGAATCGGCAGAATAGTGGAACATATCAGGATCTTTGTTAAAATAGGCTGCAGGTAGAGGCGACGCGACATCATGTGTAGCTTTAGTTGGATTGGTTGGATTGACACTAGCTGAACGATAAGTAGACGACATGATAGGTTGAGTGCTAGATGAACGTGGAGGAGGGATAATACGAGTTGCTATCGGAGTGTCTTCCACCAGCCGTCTGCTAACAGATACAGGCTTTCTCTTCACCAGATGAGTGTCATCTGTTGGTTGATTACGTGACTCCTCCTTTCGCGAAATCGCATTCTGTACGCCTATATCTGTTGCTGCTACAGCCATGGAAGAATGATCGACCATGTAGCCTGGGATGTCTGTCGCCACAGTTCTGATTCTCAAAGGTGCAACCTCATAAACAGAGCCATCCTCAACTTCCCCATATGAGTTCTGTGAGATGCCATTACGTACAAATTGATTCCTTGACGTAAAATCTTCAGACGATACTTTCGGAGAGTATGGACCAGCAGATCTTGCAGTAGCTCTGTAAGGCACAGGGTTTGTTGATTCATTTCTCTGCTGGCCTTGACCTGCCGAGAGATCCATAGATCGATAGTCGTTACGGATGCGATCTTCATACATTTCGAATTCCGAAGGTCTATTTTCGCAAGTGAGAGCAATAAGTTCTGGACTTATCGGTCTATTCATATTAACTGGCCGTCCACCATGGTAGAAATTTTGAGTATCAGTAGTTCGTGATACGTTAATATCTTCGCTTGACTTGCATCGATAGTAACTTTGACGAAACCCCGCTTGCGTAGATTGAGTTTCCGTGCGTTTATAAGTAGCATATTGCTGGTCACCATCTGAACGTATTCCAAATGCTTCCATGGCATTCTGGCGGCCCGAATGAGTTAGGTAATAATCTGTCAAATTTGAGCTACCTTTTGTAAAGGGCCTAACAAGAGGGTCGTCTCTCAAGTTATTTGAATATAGATTTTCGGAGGGAAACCTAGACGGAGGAGATCTCTGGATGTCAGGTTGTGGTGGGAGCGGCCGTGGTCGAAAAGACGAGCAAACAGCCCGACGAGATCCATCGCTAGGATGTTGGGAAGAGATTCCAGAAGGCGATAGTAACAAAGATGCTGTAGAATCCATCGACCATGTTGGCGCGCCGGTTCTGACAGAGAGTTGTGGGATCGCGTAGTTGTGAGCAGTTGTGCTGCCTGCACGATCTGTATGTGGTCTCCTGTTGGCATGGGAAGGTGCGCTATTAGTTGATCGCGAATACGAAGGCTAAATACATGTATATCAGGTTTTCATTCCGTTGAGTCATTAGAACAAATCGTCGAATAAACGTACATCAGGATAGAAAGACATTTCGACAAATAGTTTGCCAGTAGTCCTAGACATGACGTCGTTAGAGTTAAGAAGCAAAAACACTAATTCTAATCAAGAGATCGTACTGTCCATCATTCGTCAATTTATACCAGCCGTCATGCCCGTCGACGGGACTCTTTGAAAACGAAGGCACCACAGATATTTCGCAATTTCCAATTAATTTCGGTCCAGACGATAAGTGATCAAAGACACTACACTTCATGGCCTTAGACTCGAGCATGTCATAGATATCGAACCGTACCTCTTGATTCCTGAATTATAAGCCACAGTCTTCCAGCTGCAATCACGGAAGTGATTGTCACTTACCAGTACGGTTCACTCAATGATGAAACATCGGGTTCAGTACGTTTTATCACGCTCTGAATTCTCGCAACACAATATGCATTCGGATTGTTACTCGAGGACTTTAACTCTTTCTAGAGGATATTAGTCAAGACTATTTTGCTAAAAATTTGACCATAATATACCCCCTTCATCAAGACAGCTATTAGCAGACCTAGCCGTCTAGGCTGATGAGTATTTTCCGTGCTCCCAGTCATTATCAACCCAATCTCTAGAGCACCGTGACGGTTACTGATATTATCAAATTCTTGTATTCAATAATAATCTCGTTCGAGATTTAGTTTCATTGAATTTAGGAAAAGGAAAACAATATCGATTAACTTCACGGACGTCTCCTGCTGTCGATTTCTTTATTGGGTTTGAAGCTTTTATTTGACTTCGTTCAATTGCATTAAAACATTCAGAAAGAGCTTTTCATCATGAAACAAAAGCGCTGATAAGAAAGAATTTGAATGTGAAAATTGGTCAAACGAAATACATATCTACCAGTCGTAGAGATATTCAGTTGCTATCCATGATTTAGCAAAACAAAAAGGAGTAATGTGCAATACAAACGCATCAAGTCGATATAACTATATTCGATATAACGAAAAAATTCAGTAAAAGTAGGGTTTCGATAAAACTAGCAGCAGATCGCAAGTTTGGTAGCCGACACAAACGAAACTTTCAATATTTGTTACGGCATATGAGCCTCGATTACCAGCGTTTGATTATCGTTATCCGGTATTTTTTGTCAAAGGATGGAAGCCCGTTTCATCAATAAGGCCTGTTTTATTTTAAGGCTGCAGATTCATTGGCTGCATCTGTTTTGGCTCATGCCAGGTACTACATACTTGGAACCGTTCGGACGGCGGTCAACATGTGTTTTCGAGGAATTAACTAATTTTCGCCGAAAAGCAGCAATTCTTTCAAAAAGCTACGGCTATATCTACCCATTTTTGTGTTATGTTCCTTCCAATATTCTTTTGTCCATATAGATTTGCGTAGAACATATATATTTGTCAAGTCTCAAATCACTTTTAACAAAATACGTTAGTTTGGGAGAGGAAAGGACGCGAAAACAACTTTTAAAATCTATTAAGTGGAGTTTTTTTTTTCAAGCTTTACAAATTCTCTGAGCAGGACTATGGCACACCCCAGCAATGATATTCAATATAGTATTTTTCATGAGGCGTATTCAATCGTTAAGTCATGCCGCGATTTGATTGAGGAGCTGCTGGAAATCTTGCCCAAAATTTCTAGTGGGAGAGCTGCCAATGCTCATTCATCGCCTGCTGGCGTCAACTTTAAGGACGCATCATCGATGAAGTTTGCGAATGAAGGTGTACACGAAGAAAAGGTCGAAGTGAATATTGGTGACCAAATGAATGGTGTTCAACCTTCAGCCGCTCGAGACACTGATGGATTATCCGACGTGCCTTCTCCGAAAGAGCCTACTGACTCCGAATTAACCTTTGCAAAATCATACAAATCATTAGTAGCATATCTACTTCGCTTAAGGATGATAAATAGACTAGTACACATGTCGGCTAGTAATGTTCGTGATGATATATCAAGTTCGAAAGAAGATTTTGACAAATTACAGCTGGAGCTTCAAAATCTATATTATAGACAAAGATTTCTGCGAAAAGAGATCATGCTTTGCAGTGAATTTCCGTAAGAATCTTTATAAGAATTTTTAATATGGATATTACTACGGAAATGCTAACTTACAACTAGTGTCGCACATAGCCAGATCGAGTTTGTGTCCATAGAGGAATTTTTACGAGACCACCCCGAATTTGTAGCCACTGAAGGAGAGACAACTGACGAGCACAAGCTTATGATGGCTAAACTGGAAGATGAAAGGGAGAGAAGGATCAAGTTGGAAAATCGGAGAAAGGAACTGCATGCAGTGAAATTGAAACTGATGGAAGAAAACAATAAGAGAAAAGAAGATCTGGAAAAGCTGGATGAGCAGCTGCAACGATTCATAGAGGTCAGTTTTTGCTAAAATTCCATGATGTAGATGCAACAGATACTAATAACAAATCCAGAGCGCGCAGCCTATCCAGGCAGCTTTAGAATAACAATCGTACTTACAGATTTGATATTGTTTGATGGAGTTTGGCCTGTTTTTCGGTTTTTTTTTTTTTTTTTTCGCACGTCATTGGTTATTGCCCTCCAATTGGTACGACCTTGCACATAAAAGAGAGAGTCTCATGGAACTTTGTATATTGGTAATATTCGTTTAGTTATTGAATGGATGGCAAATAACGATATCAAAATTTACGACCTTAGGTCGTCGTTTATCAGCAAATTAAAAAAGCGCAACTACAATTTGTCTTACAGTCATATGAGTTATGTATGAATTATATTACAGTGAACTAAGCAAACCACCCAGGCTCTGTCTTAATATTACACCAATGAAAAATGAGAGCTGGCAAACATAAAGCATAAAGAAAGGTCTTCACCTAGTGTAAGAACACTCACACCTCATGAATAGAAAGGATCAGATCTTCCATAACTTGTCTAGCGCATCTCTGAATATTTCGATGTTATACTCTACTAGCGCTATTTTCGGCATACTCTCCTTTCGCATGAGACACACCAATGCCAGTCCTTTCACCATCTGCTGGAGGTATAATATAATACCATTGCTCAAGCGAGATGTTGAGCCAAGAGGTCTTCCATGGTAAGGTCCGGGGGGGGCAACTGACTCATTTTCTTCATGGACTATTGTCGAACTGTCATATTCAGAGGGTTGATCTTCACCAAAAGCATATAGGTTATTTAAATCCACTGTTATATCAATGAAATCGCTACAAACTTCGTAGATTGGCATGTCCATAGGGCTCGAATCCATAGTAACAAAAATCTTGGAACCCATGTCAAATAAAAAGCCCTTCTCAATACCAGAATGTTGACATAGGACATTCAATAAGTTTTCCAGTGTTGCAAGCTGCGGTATCAATTTCTGCACTACTCTCGAAAAGGCTTCATAGACAGAATGATCAAAAATGCTAGTAAGGTGAAATGACAGGGAAACATCAACGATTCCAACATCTAACAGCTCATCTGTGACCCTCTGGGTTATATCTCTTTGTGTGTCGAGCCTGTAATCTTCACTGAGACCGTCGATCTTGTGAATGAAAATCTCTATGTTGATAGTAGGATTAATTGCCAGAACGTGTACGATTATTGAATGCAGATTAGCCAATGCATTTAGATATTCATCCTATGATTACGAAAATAAGCATTTGCTTTAAATTTCAAGCTTGACTTTTCTAGTCAATATGCTCTCTACCTACCTGGCTGTCGATAACATATATCAAGGCGCCAACGTTGGCAAATATCCGTTCAGCATCTATGATACCTTCGGTAAAGTCGATCTGGCCAGGCAGTTCGACCACGGTGAAATCAATAAAAGAGCTATTTTTCATCAGCAGTGAAATCATAGAAACTGAGTTGGCAATAGGATTTGAGATACCTAAAAAATGATGTAGTTGGCTTCGTTGTGCTCTCTATGTATAGCGTATCTAATGGCTGCATATTATGGAACATGACCTGGCAAATAGATGATTTTCCTCCTCTATACGAAGTCAGCAACCCATATGGCCTCTGCAAACATTTTACATAATGTTGTCCTAGTGCGAATCACCAACATACCTTCGAAGTCCCATCATGACTATCCGAGGGTTGGAGTTTTTGAACATTGAGCCACCGCTACCTCCATTTACAATAGATCCACTCGGTTGAACCATCGCTGGCCACGCTTCAAGCAGATATGAGTATGATTAGATGTTTATCCAAAAAGAAAGGGGAATCGTTCCAAACTAATGGTGTCTTTAATACTTAAACTTGATGAATGAACAAAGAGTTGCGGCGAAGTCGCACACATCTACGTAAATTGGAGTTCGCTAGTGCACTTCATGGAGACGAACAAGGAACAAAAAGTGCCAAAACTTCAATTTTCTTGCAGCGCACCTCGGCATAATAGAAGCAAAGCTCAGATCAAGGACATTTTGTTTGAATAGTGCATTTTGTTATATTGTAGAAATATCGATCTGTGTTGTATATTAAACATTGTCAAATCAACAGATTCTCAAATATCAATATATTCACAATATTCCAATTTACAAGAAGACAAAGAGATGCATTTATTGGTACAGCTATCTACTTATTTGTAATTTCTTTTAGAGCTTGCCAAGCTTTTTCTCGCCGGTGACTTCGAGGGCCTTTTTGTATGCAGCCCGCGAGAGCATGCTTGTAGTCCATGCCGTTAACAACGGATACTTTTCTTCGTTCACTTCTCCTATGCTTTTCGCGAGTTCCATAGGGAATGAAAGCATAATATCAGCTGCAGTCAGACTATCTCCAACAAAGTAGCCTGAACCTGTTTTCTTAAGCTCGCCCTCGAGAAAGTCCAAATGGTTCTTGACTTCTGGTCCAGGATACGCACTCTTCATCTTATCTCCAATAAGTCGCAGTATAGGTCTGAAAATGTAAAATCCTGAAGCATTTCGTATCATCGAGACAAAGTAGAGAATGATTAAAATTGGCGAAAAACTTCCTTCTGTATAGTGACAATAATATTTGACCTTGAGCCTATCCTCAGGAGTTATCGGCCATAAGGAAGTATCTTTTCCGAAAGTTTCGACGAGATATTCGGAGATGAGGCCACTTTCAGCTAACACTAGATCGCCATCTGTAATGACTGGCGATTTTCCCAACGGATGGATCTCCTTCAGAGCAGGATCGGCCAGCTGAGTTTTAGGATTTCGACGAAACATCTTCAAGTTGTAAGGCACTTTTAGCTCTTCCAATAACCAGGCGACTCGCTGTGCTCGAGATGCCTCTAACCTAGACAAGACTCAGTCTCTATAATCTTGGAACTATGATGGACAATAGCTAAGCATACCAATAAAGTGTGATTCGATGTGAAGTCATTTTCGAACCTATCGAGTTCATACAAAGTTGAGAACCGCTTTTCGATACAAGATAAACCTAAAAATTAAAATTGCAGAAATCTCGTCGAATATATATGATCTAGCGAGGTTAAATTAATCATATGGGTTACTGAAGCAAAAGTTTAGATCGAGATAAAAGGTTTAGATTCTCAACACCACATTTACTTACGAAAATCTTACTTTCTGGAACCGCAGTTGGGACGTCTCGCTTAATTTTCTATCCATTTTGGAGATCTAACGATCATTCTTGCATATTCTTGATAAAGCAATTGCAAGAGCTTTTGCGTTACATTCACATTCACTAAGTTATCGAGGTACAAATAATTAAAGTATGCTGTAAAGCCTGATTTGCCGCACCGTGCTTGCGTAAATCTATATGGAAGTCCTACAAACCGGTCTCAACAATACAGAGGCCGACACATTAGTTCAGGCCAAATATGTCAGTGGTCGAGCCTACAATTTGATGAGTAACGCGAATGTAGATTATCGTGTAGCCAATGCAACACAACAACCCTTACCCCGCTTCATGAAGGCATACGCTCAGCAGCCTGTGGAACCGAGATGTTCTAGCATGCCTAAATTTCATTCACATTCTAAACGAGTACCGCGAGAATGATGAGCGTCCTGCTCGGTTTTGTCGTGAGTCAAGCACAGATGTATTTAAACAAGTGGAGTGATTCAATTGTGAATCGCTCCATCCGGTCGAGTTATCGCTCGTCCATTTTTACAGATGTTTTTTTCGTTATATCGACTATCGTTATATCGAGAGTTGATTATATAAGTCAACGTCTGTAGTGGCATGCTTCCAACAATTTTGATTCAGTTCTCTGTAGCGACAACTGAAAATCGAGCAGTACGAAAGAATTATACATTGGAAAACCTCTCATTAATAGTATTTACCACCTATCTAATTACAATACAAGAGTCTGCCATACTCCACGGTCCGCTATTCTCCGCTCCAACATGTGATCCACATACGATCCAGCCAAAGGCAAGAGCTGGGATTATTTACAGATAAGAAAATACCATTCGTTAACGCCTTGAACACTTGCTGTCATGATTTCACGCTCTCGCACCCCACCACCGCAACCATTGTCGTTGTTGTTTTACATTATTGTCCTTGCCAGCTTTGGCATTCTTCTTGTTTCTTCGTCTCTTGTCCAAAGCAGCTGGAAGTTCTTCAAAAACTCTGATCTCGGCTTCGTCGTCTTCCCTATTTATATTTATCCGAGATGATACATCGGTTGTAGTAGCACTTGACAGCCCTTTTGTGGCGCTGAACATAGTTCGTAATTTGATATTTGAACGCAGCCGGTGACGTAGTCGTCCCCATAAAAGCCACATCGAGGGCAGACCGGCACGACCACTGGCAATCATTTGCGAAAATCGTAGTGGCTTGGAGATGGCAGTAGATGCTCGTCTGCGATGACGACGAGTGCTGATTACGCTGCTTTGCTGTCTGCGGTGTCTCTTATCCAGTCTTGCCTTCTTGCCTTTACCGCTTTGTTGTATCTCTATACAAGAAGGGCATATTCTTCTTTGGAGCTGATCTGACGATGTCAGATTCGTAGGCTTTAGAGGAAACGTAAATGCCGATTGTGCAAGTGGAAAGCATGAGAGACATACCCAAGCTTCACAAACTGAACACTGTCGGGGTGCCTTCAGTTTATAGAATGGAAGATTGCAGACATTACAAGTCATTGACGGAGATACCTTGGCTTTCACATGGGCTGCTATGGCAGCAGTCGGAGTAGGAGGACGAATGTAGTCGTCAACAATCGAGAATGGACGGCCAGACAGATTAACTTGCACAGATAATCTGGATATCGACGTACCCTGCAAGAAGGGACTTGTGAACTGGCCCGAAATAACTCTCGTGGACGCGTTAACCTGTTCCAAGTTATTTGATAGCGGATTGTCTTTCCTAGAGAGAGGATCAAGTGCTTCTTTGACCGACTCTGCGACCTTGTTTAAACTGGACGCGCTATTCACTGACAGTCTTGGAGAAAAGATCTCTGGGAAAGACGTCAATGATCCTTGATCAAGTAGATCCAGATGAGATGGCTTGCTTCTGAGTGTTTTCTGATCTTGCGGTCCAATTATCGGCTTCCCGGGAAGAGATATCAGAGACATTGTGGACTGCTGTTTGTGCAAGCTGGGAAACAAAATGGCCGACGGTGTGGAAATTCTACAAAAAAAAAGTCAACAAAATAAAGAGATTAATAAAATAATATAGAACTAAGAGCCTACTTTAGATTACTCAGAGACGTATCGGAAGAGTAGCGGTCCGCCGGACGATACGCATCAACGTTCTCCTTGTTGCCTGCTTGTCGAGAGAGGTGTCTATGTTGACCATCAAGTGTCTTGAAAGAGTCTCTGAAGGAATCCCTAAAAGAGTCGTCTTTCGATGAGTACGCCTTAGCGTTCTGGACCTTCGCCGAAGTCCGCAGAACAGGGCACGACGACTTTGAGGTAAGGAGCCGGCGCGACTGCGTGTCATCATCTACTGATCGAAAGGTCTGCATTTTTTGATCCAAGCTATAAGCTCTGTCGCGTCCTGATCATGCCAATCTAATTCAATAGATTTGTCGAATTGCAACTATTAAGAGAATTCATAACAAACGAGTTGTGAGTGAACGTAGGGGTAATGAAAACACCTTCAAGAACCAGTCAAGGAGGAATCTAGCTAGCTCGTGTGAGTTATATTGCAATTGTCGGGGAGTTTTGAGATCTGAGCGCGATGAAATAGCGATAATCTGCGCTTTGTGATGGGACTCTGTCTTAGTTGAAGATTATTGTTTTGCAGTACAGTTGCTACAGCAACCATAATTCGCGGACGGCACTCTAGCCCACGAGCAGAGACAGCATTTGTTGTCAAGAGATTCGCGCGCGGCGTTGCACAGAGGAATCTCCGACGCATCATAATAATTTTGCAGCACGACGTGTCACCTAATAGTGCGGTTTAGATTATTTATATGATCAGGAAAGATCCTTCGATATTGATGATAATATAACCATTATAATTTTATTGCTGAAGTTCGTGATATTGTGGAAATTTAAGGGTGCATAGACTTTTAGT
Organism: Babjevia anomala; assembly: GCA_030580435.1. Taxonomy (NCBI): domain Eukaryota; kingdom Fungi; phylum Ascomycota; class Lipomycetes; order Lipomycetales; family Lipomycetaceae; genus Babjevia; species Babjevia anomala. The sequence continues at coordinate 52,691 of JAKTSW010000034.1, read as the reverse complement.
TTTAGTCGTGTAGAGCAACAGAATATTTCCTCGACAGATGAGCGTCGCAGAGATTGAACAGCATGAGGAGACCATCGCCGGCCTTGAAAAGGAGCAGGCTGAGCTGCTAACTGAGCTTTCGCAAGCTAAAAGAGAGAACAAGCGATTGCAGGTAGAGACAACCTATCTGCTGAGCCAAATAAACGATTTAGAGAAGGAGATTGAATCTCGAGGAATTAACGCAGAGACATGGCGTCAAAAGTTTTTAGAGGAAAAGAAGCTTGCGGAACTGCAGAAGAACGAGATCATCGTCCTGGCGGCCGAAATGAAGCTAAAAGTCGAGGCCAACGAGCATCTGACAAAAAACAATGACGCGTTGCTGCAACAAGCAGAGGCGTCAGATGAACGAATCAGTGAGCTCACGGACGAGCTCTATGAGCTCTCGCACAAGACATCGCGACTAGAAGACGATTTAGGACGAGCCGGAGATGTGGAAGAGCGCAACAAGTTGCTTGCAAAGGAGGTAGACGACCTGCATTTGCACATCGAGGACCTACAGAACGGACTTGAGCGCACGAACAGTGGCAGCAAGAAAGGATCTACGCGAGGCACGCCACGAATCTTGAGTGACGAACTTATTGCGGAGTACATGGCATCTGACGATATTGAAGCTGCTGCTGAAATGCTAGCTTCTGTACAAAGCTCACCGCACAGCGGACTAGGCATCAATTCGCTAAGCCAGGAGTTTGAAAACATCGCCGCAGTCGAGAGAATGCCGAGCTCAAGTAAAAAATCTCCTGTCGACATCGTTTCTAATATAAGATTTACTAACCTATTAGCAGGCGAGCGCAAAATATTGGCGGAGCGATCAGAGAATGTGAAGTCGACTGCTGTTCAGACAGATTCCGCACAAATTTACATCAAACCGCAGCTCTCAAAGAACAAAATTGATCACCGAACTAGCCAAGACGAAGAGTATACAAGCGCTCTCGAGGCTGCTTTGGCTGAGCAAAAAAGCTTGATCAAGTCCATTTTGCTGCATAACCAAGCGCAATCGTCGTCTGAGCATGAAAATCTGTCCACAGAATCGGTGAGCGTCGACACCGACGATAATGCTTCATCTGCGGCGAAAAGGACAGCTACAGAATCAGAAAAGATGCTTTCTGAATACTACAACGTTCAAGAGACCATCAAGCTGGTGGGCAAACTGTTGCGGCACTTGCCAGCTGCCAACTACGTCCTCTATTTTTGTCCGAAAGATGTTATAGACGAGTATCGCGCGGACGACGTCTCGTTTCGTGCTATTTTTACGATGTATATTTTGTTGTTGCTCTTTTTCGGCTCCTCACTCTTTTCTTTTGGATTCATTTCGGGCTACTGGACGTATGTCGGCTCTTCTGCCTGGGCATGGAGAAACGCCAACGCGCTGGGGTTTATGATTGGTGGCTCAGGCCAGGTCTGCGGGCAAAGCAGCATTCCATGGTGGATCGACCATCCACTGCCGCTTGTGAGCAAAATCATGTTCACTCTCGATACGTGGATCCAAGACGTTTACTCTAGCGCCCGCGTAACCTAGTTTAGCCTTTGTTTACCTTTTAATACTTGTATAATATGTGTAATACTGTATTTTTAATTAACGAGAAACGTCTGGTTGTGCAAAATGTTTGAAATTTAGTGGTGTCTATCAAAGAATCTGGTATAATTGGTAATATGATCGCCCTCTAGCCGAACCTCAGTTGAGAATCTCTAAAGAAAACATCCACAGCGTCCACAAAAAGGTGCGGAATTGTTACCACTAACGCGGCCCATTATGCGTTGCCTTGAGGCCCGAGTTTCTGACATAACCATCCCCTGTCTATAAATACGTACTGACAAGACCTAGATGTGGCTATAAACTGGCTTATAATTGAACGACCGGAACGTCTTCATCGCGAAAAGTCGCAAAGCTAACGGTTCGCTTTTTCGCTTTACGATCTCATTTGCTTGCGCTTCAAGAAATTGTTCGGCCTAGAAATGGTTTTTTAATGGTCCACAGAGTTTGGCGTTCTTTTTCTGAGAGTGTCTAAGAATGTCTCTCGGACAAGAAAGGCTTTTGACTGCCGCCACAAGCCGCAGTATCATGCAGATTTTGTCTGACCTTTCTGACCACATGTTTCAGCCAAGCACATAAATACACGCATTTTGTAGCAGTCTCAGTGTAACAAGAAATAAAAACAAAAAAAAATGCCAAAGAGGATATTTAAAAAGGGGTAGAGGGAATTTTGGGGTTAAAAACAGAGTAGAATGGCGGGGCGAAGGTTCTCGTTTATCCATAGCTAGCTGTATTAGGTTGGTATGTTCGGACTTGTTCCCCTGAGAACCTGGTTCATAGCAAACGTCAAGCAGTCTCCACAAGGCCAACACGATATTGCGTGGACTCTCTCCGACGCATCCATAAAGTGCATTCTGCGTCTCCATTATATGATTCAGTTAGTTACGTATATGTATTGTGGTAGCGTATTAGGAAAACCGGCGTGCTGGCGGATGGCTTATTTAGTTGCGGTGTGGCAGCCGTCGGAATTGTGGCAAGCCATACTCAGCTGCACGTTTGGACTCTGTACCAGGCCAGATCGCGTCGGTCTGCGCAGTTCGACCCGATGGCGTCCCAGCTAGTTTTGACAAGACCGCAGCAGTTTTTTCTGTACCAGGTACCGCGCAATTTATTGTCAAATCCAAGACACGCAGATCTCTCGAGCTCGTCTGTCTATCAAGACCTTAGATCTGTTTACCTAGTAAGTGTACACAGGATATTCAGTAACGATATCAGATCTCTGCAATTACTATTTCTGAGGCGTTGTCTTCGTACTGATCCGAAAGCAGGGTCAAAAAACGCCCCGTATTGGTCGTTGTTTGCTTTTGTGATTTGATAGATGCAAGATAAGTAAAGTAGCGATGCACTTTGTGTTTTTCAACCTTAATTTACGACTCTAGAAGGTATATCAATGAACTCTCAGCAGAATCAGCCAGAATGGCTGCCGCGCATACGCAATATGCGCTCGGACACGTTTGGACCTCTCTGCTTTTTAGACGGAGAATAAGTAAATCTTGTTTCCCCCTGAGTACTAATGAAGGCATTGGAGCTGATGCGGGACGAATCTGGAAGAATTGGTGTCTCGATCTTTTCGTTAAAAAATGCGTTTTATTTTCTCCTTGAAATGCATGCATGAGATTTTTTTTGCACATATATCTAGCCGATTCCTGCATTCTGCACTTGAAGTTTTTCTTTTCTGAATATTTTGTAATTAAGTGATAATGGGCACCTACCAGTATACTCCAAACTATGATATCGGCCAGTCTGGTTACTTCAGAGGACCCGAAGAGCGGGCAATCTTCCATTTCGACTGTCCTGGAATGAATGGGCCCTGTAGGAACCTCGTGGTTACTCCAGGAATGATGTGCGAACAGTGCAGCGTGAGTGTAATTCAGGCATTAAGATATTGGTTGCTAATAGGAAAACAGGTGTCGAGAAGGCTGGCAATGGCAAGGGCAACAAAGACGTCCAAAACTGCCGAAAAGCCCAAAAACATGCAAACTTCGAGATCATCTTCACAGGCTCATCAGATTCATCAGGTTCATCCAGTTCCGATGAATTTGCCCAGATACTCATACGGCATGCCAATTCCTGTACAATATCCGTTGGTAGCGGGCAATCCTGTCTCTATGTCCGGATATTACCAGAAAGCGGATCCTTATACAAGGTCGTCCCAAAGCTCGAGAGAAGGGAGCCCAAGTGTGCCGCAAAGTACGGCCGCTAGAGTGCCAGATACAAGGCAAGTGCCAAAATCAAGTAAAGTTTCGTCAAGCAGCAAGCAGCCTCACGGGTCGCAACGCAATTCCGGTCGGCAAACCAAGAATTGTACGTGCAGTTTCTTTAGCTGTGAATGATCCCTGACTAATCCGCAATAGCTTCGTCGCGCCACAGTTCGTCGTCTTTTTTCAATACTGTGCTGAACTAGCGAGAACCCTACTACTGGAGCTGGTGCTCGTTTGTACATAATATTAGGCTTACGCCATTGCTTAGAAGTGTGCTGCGCTAGAGTCTTTGTTCAAGTTTTATGCAACAATTGCGAGGAATATTACGGCTCGCTTTTTTGGGCTTGCAGATTTCCTCCTTCTCGAGATAGATGGGGAATAGCATTCAAAAAACTCGCGATGTCCACTCGTTTGAATATATATACCGGTTTTTGATTTGTGGGCATCGTTAGTTTACCATCATAGCATGGTGCACATCTTGTATATTAACAAATCCTTTTCTATAAGCAGACACGGTTGCATGTTGACTAGCGCAATCAGGATATTTTTATATTGACTCACTCAGATCTTCTTTAATCGTGTGTATTCACTGTAAGTCCTTGATTACTTTCTCATTAGTCGAGAGGCGCTATGCCAAAAAAAACTAGCTGAATAAATGTCATTTTTCAAATATTGATAGGGAGCAAGTTGTCTTGAGTACTGTTGATAATCATGTAGGCTTTGAAAGAGCGTGCAGTCATTTTGCAATAAGCGGCTGGTTGGTTGACTGCAGAATTTTCGCAGATCTTCGATTGCTCGGCATGAGAAATTCAATATTTATGGGGTATCAGCAAGATCTCCAGAGGATCTAAGACTACACTGTTGGCGGATACATGTAGGCAATAGATTGTACCCTTCCGAGACTGTACAAGAAGAAACAAATTTGTTCATACGAATCGATATTTTTGCCAATTTGATAAATTTTCCCAATTGGCAAAATGAGAAACGATAAATTTCAGAGAAGCTTGGATACTTTGTTGCTTGTATGTCAGACGTCCGCCGACCAAACTAAAATATTGCGAACCCTGCAGCCCCTAACCCAGTACAAAATTTGCATATTAATATTAAAATTGGGTTTAATCGACTTGAGTCGAGTTTCCGCTAAAATGCACCGTCGGTTTTTTGTTGATCGCCGTTCTTGTAAGTTCTACAGGATTCCCTAATAATTACCTATAACTTGACGGGAGGTTTTGCCATTTCAGCAAGCAAATTATCAGACGGCAGAAGTCAATCTTTCAACAAGATATGTTTGAAATTCTAGACATTTTGTTTAGATAAATTATAAGTTATATTAAATTTAATATTTTAGTGACTAGATACAGACGGCCATTTCCATCCGTTCAGTCTACACTGTGCATCATTTAAAAATCGCACCGACTAAACGAATTTACCCACGAAGATCATGAAGTTACCTAAAATGACACCGTAATTGGCGCAACAAAAAGATAGAGGGGATTAAACCCATTGATTATAATTGCACAATAAAGATATCAGAAAAGTAAATACTCCAACCCAATTATTAAAATCGTTAACATATCCCAAAGACTAGTCCACAAATAGCTTTACTAGTTCTACACTATCAACTTTCCACCAGCTGTCGGCTTTTTTTCCCTTCGATACCTCCATTCGTGCATTGCATCATATCGAATAAAAAACAACTAAAAATTAATCCGATAGACAGCGTAATTTAAGCGACCTGAGTCATAGAAGGACGTGGAGCAGTGCTCTTTCTCGGTCCAAAGGCTCCCCATCCCTCTCTGAAACCGATGGTAACAGATATGATCAGAGAGGCCAAGAAGGTAAAGAACGCAAAGTACATGAATGCAGTGTCAGCCTGGGCCTTTCGGCATCGGTCAGAGCTGCCCTGAGCAACTTTGTTGTTGTCGATGTAGAAGTGGTTGCTGCAAGAATGAACTCTGATAGCAACTGCCAACGCGGTAGCAGCGGAGAACGTAAACACAGCGGTCAAAAAATCAACGAGAACAATAATCATAGGCATGGCAAGTACAGAGATGAACAAAGCAGCAAATCCGTAAAAGACACCGATGAGCAAACCCCACACGCTGGCGAACATCATAAAGTTAACTCGAGAGTCACCAAAGAACTGGTTTTCTATCAGAGAACCGGTCAATCCCAAGGTGATGACCAGGAAGACAAACTCCATTCCGCGGAGAACAGTATTGGTAATAAACAAGGCACCCATTGCGATTTATTTATTTCAGATAAAACAATTAAAAAATTAAGAGCTTCAAACTGTAGTGTTATTCAGAAATAGATAAAGAATTATGTAAAGACTTATATAAAGATCCTTTTGTTGACTGATGAATTTACGTCGCCAAAAAGAAAATATCTAGAATAACTGCGGAAGACGATGTCAATAAATACAAAAGAGCAGCACGGATGAGCGCGGGAGGTTTATGAGATCACTATATTGCGGCATCGACTTTATTACTAAGTGATCTTCGGTGGGGGAATTATCTTCCTTGTGGCTATTGGTAGAGTTTAGCCGTCTACATACGTCATTGTCACATCTTTTGTCAACGGAACATCGTGTCAAAAGGACACGGATCTGACTCTCCGGCTGTCTGCAAATAGCATAGTCTATCATTTTTCTTCCACATCTATTGCGTTACTAGGTCAGAATTTCTGTCCTCTTTTGGAAGAGAGGAACCAGCTAGTCAAAGCTACCCATCGGTCAAGAGAGCCGGCTAATGTTGTATGCTGTTTTGGCAAATGAATAAATGCTCGGAGAGTCATCGCTGTTAGGATGTCTCACAATGCGCGCGACTAACCCATCTCTTTGTGGAACGATTTCTGGACGTTTTGTGTTGATCAAAGATTACTGTCGTAGGTTTTAATGAATGACTAGGCTCTAGTTGTTTATGAAACTCGTCACTAACAGCGTAATTCTTATTATCATTTTTGAGTTTGGGTATTGCGAAAGACAAATTTTTTACTGTAGTTTGCTAAATGATTATGTTATATTGTTTCTACTGGTACACTGAAACCTATACATTTACTATAGTATCATCTCAAAATCTTTCACATATATATAATAGAACACATTTAAAAACAAGTGTCATGAAATCCAAACCGGGTGAGGTCTAGCCCGATTGACTGTTAACCGCTAACTCCATTATTAGCCTAGTAGCCATATGCAAGAATGGATATGTAGATAAAGTCTCGTCTTCAGCATGCTTCGGATTCGCACCGCTGGTCAAGCTCTTGGATTCGAATTTGCCATCAGGAGTCGGTGGATCGTCCCGATCCTTATTTTTGCTATCTTTCGGAAAATCTAGGCTCTTCGGCAAGCGATCGTTGCCAGCGACGCTCATACTGTTCAGCTTGTCCAATGTCGTCAAATTCCCCAAACTCAAAGTGTGCTGTTGACTATTACTTATCGATGAAGAACTAGCGTTTCGGCTGGTGGCCGCACTACTCTGTCTGCGTCGCCTGACCTTCTCTTTTGCCAGAGTATGTTCGTCGCCTTCATTCCACCACCCATCAAACTTGAAGTCAACTAGATAGTTATTCTGCTCAAGTTGGTACAACTGAATCTGCATCTTCATAAGTTTGCCGAGCTCGCTATCCATTTTAGGAATTTCCGCTGCCTTGTCGCTGCTGTAGTCACGAGGAAGATATTTCCAGCGAACCAAAATCGTCCACGGATCTTCCTCCGTAGGCTTAGCCCATTCTGCTCCTAGCCCTTTCAGTGCACGGTAGATTTCTCCCATCACGTCAAGTGGATAGGAGCGACTACGGATACCGAAATGCCATCTGGTCTTAGCCTTCCTTCCGGTACTAGTAGAACTGATTTTGCGGAGAACGGAAGCCAGACCAGGATTCTTTGCGAGCATATTGGCACGATGGTAAGCTGGAAGAGATGAAGGAAGAACAGCGATCGTAGTATTCGGGGTTGATATGTCGGCAGCATTCAATGCAGAAGATAGATGATGGCTGTCAAAAGTGAGAGTGGGCTCGTTACCTTTGCGGTGTATTGATCCAGTTATAGGAGGCTTGAGTACATCCTTTATTTCAAATCAGTATTATGCTAGGTAGTGGATTCACGTAATAACTTACGCTGCTCCATGATGGAGAGTTTGGAGACAAGAATTCTTCATCCTTGGGAACGTTGAGTTGAGCTGGACAATTAAAAGTTAGCATCTCTGACGTAGAAAAATGCAAATACAAAACCTACAATCATTCGCATCCTTGGCCATCAATTGATTTTCTCTCATCAATTCATATGCATCTCTGATCTCGTTACTTTCGCTATTTTTCTTCAAGGCATCGTAAACCTCTTCTTTGTCATAACCCATAGTTCGACCAAGAGCGCCGACAACTTTATCATCAATCTCGCCGTTTTCATTGTCCTCGTGAGGTTTAAGATAATCGGGGGTATTTATTTTAAACCAGGGATCCAGCAAGATCTCACGTACTGTTATTCGATTCAACGGGTTCACAACTAGCATTCGCTGCAGTAAATGTTTTGCCCCTGGTGAAAGATAAGAAGGGAGCGTGTAAACTCCTCCATTAATCTTTTTGAACAATGTCGGTATGAATTCATCGTCAAACGGTAGTCGTCCGCAGAGCATAACGTATAAAATAACACCACAACTCCACACATCGACTTCCGGACCAGCGTAAAGCTTTCCGGAGATGACTTCTGGCGCAGCATAATTCGGAGAACCGCAGCTCGTTTTCAGAAAATTTCCGTCAGTCATAATATTTGATAGTCCAAAATCCGCGATCTTAACATTAAGCTTCTCATCCAACAAAAGATTCTCAGGCTTGAGATCTCGATGTACAATCTTATGACGGTGGCAGTACTCCACAGCTCCAATAATCTGCTGGAAAAACCGCCGTGCTTCATCTTCTGGCATCTTTCCCCGTTGAACAATATAATCGAAAAGCTCCTTTCCAGCAAATTCTATTACCATGACTATCTCATCTTTCGATTTGATTACATCATAGAGCTTGATAATATGAGGGTGCCTTAATAATCTAAGATATGAAATCTCTCGTTCAACTCGCCCCTGCATATCTGACTTTGCAAGGGTTTTTCTATTGATGATTTTCAGAGCAACACGTTGATGCGTTGCAAGGTGGTAGGCCACTGTTGGTTTTTTACAAAGTCAGCACAACAACACTGCGAACTGTGATCATAAATAAAATATTATTCATACGTTTGACTTTACCAAAGGAGCCCTCGCCGAGTGTCTTGATAATCTGATAACGTCCGACCCGACCGGAGGAAGACGGCGAAGGAGTTATAGAGGGCTCGAATTGGTCTGACATTTCGAGATAGTTTGTAAAACCGAAGTGGGCTGTACTTAAAGACGAACTACCGACGTACACAAAGCAGATCTAAGATATATTGAATTCTAATGCAGAATCAGACAGAATTAATCACCTAAATAAAAGAAAGTTGAGAGCAGAAAAAGATTAGTAGATTCAAGGCACATGTATGGAGTTGCTAAGTTTGAAAGCGGAGTTGGTGGCACAAGGATTGTAACTTTCTGTGTATGAATCTTGAATTGTCTTATTTCCTGTTGTAGCAGAAATTTAGCGAACTAATGCCTAGTTAATTGAAAAAATCACGAGATGATGTGAATATGTTTCTGATTATGGGAATAATTACAGACATTAGTGTTTTCTAGAAAATACTCGTGAAGTTTATGCCTCAGAGGGCTAAGTGTCGACAACCCAGGTGCTAAACCAGCCCGTAGTATAGATATGCCATAACTTATTAAAAAGACGTGTAATTGCAAATTTGAGTGTCCAGCTTACGTGACTTACCCTGCAAAAATCCCGGCCAGTGCCCTGGGGCTTAGAGGGGTTAGCAGCTCACAAGCTAAGCCTTAATTAAAGTCAGACGACAGATCGAAATCGATATTTGAAATATAGAAAGATTTGAACTTCTTCAACTTCTTTGCACTTCTCCTCTATCGATTCAATAGCCATGGCCGATATGAACTCTGCGCTTATTAACCGATCCCTAACGACTATACATAATGTAAGTTTGCAGGCCGGATGTTTGATGAATGTTACTAACTAATATCAGGAGCTGGATTTCTTGTGCGCTTCTGGAATAATCACTGAGGCCTTGAAAGCTCATCTCACTGAGTATATCCCTGCTCAATACACATCTGGTATGTCTTCAAGAGATTATAATTCACCTACGGTTCATTCGGTACCCTCTGGAGTGCCTACGCCTGTCTCTGAGAAACGGGACCCGCCTAATTCGCTGCAGCCTCCTCAGCAGGCTGCTCCACCATACTCTCCAGCGCCTCAACAACAGCAGGAGATGGCAGAGGCAATGTACGACTACCAGCAGACTGATGCAAGCGATCTTCAACTTGTGCGTGGAGCACGTATATTGATCCTCGAGAAGATCAACCCCGACTGGTGGCGTGGTCGCGATATTAAATCGCAACAAGAAGGAATTTTCCCAAGTAATTACGTCAGGATTGTTGATGCGATGTCAAGTTATATGTCGCCACAGCCAGGACCGAAAGTGGCATCAGCTCTTTACAATCCTGTTCCTGTGATGCCATATCAGTCTCAATATGCCGCAACGTCGCCGCAACCTTATTCAGCGCCGCAACCTCAGCAGTATTTCCCTCCTCAGCAAAGCCAAGCCGCTCCACAGCAGCAGCAGGAGCAGCAGCAGCAGATGCCATATCAAAATTTTCTTGGGAAACATGGGAAAACTATTGGTGCAAAATTGGGCAATGCTGCTTTATTCGGCGCTGGAGCGTCATTCGGAGCTGACATGGTCAACTCCATCTTGTAGAATTTGGATTTTTACAACAGAACGTTTGGGATTGGTTGATTGTGCTTGCTAGGTTTCTTTTTGTTGTCTTTTGTTATTTTTTATAAATGAGCTAAGCTGGCTTTTGGGATTATAAGGTTGATCGAGTTCCTTGCTTATGGCGGCTTACCCGCTATTTAATTAAACTTGTTCAAACGTTGTCGCATACGTTATCAATCATGGCAGATATATCAAGGATAAAGGACAGAAATGTATTAGAATTGGATCTGTATATCCGGCTTCCGAAATTCGTAGTTTGCTTCACCAAAAAAAAATTCCTTGGATTTTACATATATTATTCTTCTCGGCGTTATTTAAGTTTTACAAGACTGAACTAGATTTCTCCACGTATTTAACCCGGAAATATCTCGCGCAGACATAGCGATCATGGAGCCAAAACCGAACATATCTGCATTAAGATCCCTATATTATAAATGGCGATCATTACGAAATGTTCCCTTCCGAAAAAAGTTCTTCGTGGGTGAGCTTATTCACAATTTTTCTGGTATCACGGAATGTCGTTTGGCATATTCCCTATATATCAATACACCTCTAGGAAGTACCAGATTTTTTCTTATGACTAATGAGATAGGTTTCGATCTTGAAGGAAACACATTTTGGGAGTTTAAGAACTATAACGTACCGGGTCGTATGCGAAGGTTGGTTGAACTTCGACGATCGATCCCATATGTCGATTATAAAATGCCACGTAAGTACTTTATGAGGACGGTTACAATTCCCGATAAAACACTGAGACTGGAGTCTTACCATTTCATTATAGCACAGTGGAATCAGTGGTTAAGGTCCGTGAGAGATCACCCGCCTACTTTGAATGAACTGATGGCTGAGGAATATCGACTTGCAACCCTTGGTGAGCGTATTAAAGCTGCCGATGCCAGATGGCGAAGCATACCACTTAAGGAGAAGCCCGTAAGTCACTTGCATAAGATGTTGGAAGACAGCACTACTTTGGAAAAGGGAATTGAGGACACAAATAACGGTGCTAGCAAAAGTACTGAGAAGCCAATCGTGATGCAGGAAGATTCAGCAGTACAGCCAACTAAAAAGGATATCCACGGTTCATGTAGGAAATAATTTTCCGATATTTAACGATCTATTTTATGAAGATAAATGTCTACTAATATCTTACAAAGTAGGTGGAGAATTCGAGCCCGAGGCTTGGAATAGTAAACCTATTCGACGTAAGTGACCTACAGTATTTTGATCAGCCTTGCAACATCCGAAGTTTTCTACGGAGATAACAGCATTTCGTGAATCATTATCAATATGTACATAGGATCCATGCTGCATTAAGCTCGAGTTTAGATAGATCTATCCACCTTTCAGGTGCTAGCATGTTCAATTTTTTTTGTACTCAACAACATCGACAATGTTTGAACGCTTGTAAACTATAGATCCAAAATTATCAAGGTCAATATTCCTTTTAGCGACTATTTTTTCTTGTCTTTCCGTCATTTTCATCGTATTAGAACTCGAGAAGTTGTAGTATTTGAAAAGCTTGAGAAGTATTTGACGTTTACTGGCACCGTTTTTTGATTCAGCGGCCAAAAATGTGTACACAACTTTCTATCGTAGTCCCAGTGTAACTCTCCAACTTAGACGTCGTCGCAAATTTCCACACAAACCAAAGGCTAACGGAATGTCAGATTTTACATTGGTCGATTCACTCAAAATCTCAGAACCTGCTGAAGACTCTAAGTCGAAGGCACAGCAAGTGACCCCGTGGGAGGTAGAAGGTGCTGTTGTAGAGGGAAAATCGCAGGAAATTGACTATGACAAATTGATTGAGAGTTTTGGCACGAAGAAGATTACCGACGAATTACTAGAAAGATTCGAGAAAGTTACTGGACACACACCACATAAATTTCTTAGACGAGGCGTATTCTTCAGCGAGAGGTGAGTATATTAAGTCAAAAGATTGATATTTACTAAGGATATGGAATCGAGAGCTAACTTCAGTCTTCAGAGATCTGACCGCAATCCTGAACCGATATGAAGAGGGAAAGCCCTTCTTTTTGTATACTGGTCGTGGACCCTCAAGTGATAGTATGCATCTTGGCCATATGATTCCCTTTTTATTCACGAAGTATCAACGAATTCTTAACTTTATGTACACCTTCTTTCTGTTCTAATGTTCAAACAGATGGCTACAAGATGTTTTTGACGTACCCTTGGTGATTGAGATGACCGATGATGAAAAATTTCTTTTCAAGCCCAATCTGTCTATCGAAGATGTGCGCAGGTTCACCGTTCAGAATGCGAAAGATGTCATTGCTGTTGGATTCGATATTAACAAAACCTTCCTCTTCTCTGACCTTCAATATATGGGTGGAGAGTACTACGCTAACGTTGTTCGAGTTGCAAGACAAATAACAACGTCTACAGCCAAGTCAATCTTTGGATTTACTGACTCTGACAATATCGGAAAGATTCACTTTGCGTCGATTCAGATTACCGCTGCATTCTCTAACTCATTCCCACATATTTTTGGAACACGAAAGGACATACCGTCGTTGATCCCCTGTGCCATTGATCAGGTTCATAGAAGTCTTCAATTGTGCTCGTGCAGTTTTTCGGGAAACTAACAGCATTGATCATTTAGGACCCCTACTTTCGATTGTGTCGAGATGTAGCGTTCAAACTCCGATACCCAAAGCCTTCCCTAATTCACGCTAGATTTTTTCCCTCATTACAGGTAAATAGAAGCCTGATCTATTATCTTTAGTTTATCTCTCTAAAATGTGAACAGGGACCGCAATCTAAGATGTCTTCGTCAGTCGATTCGTCCGCTATTTTTATGACCGATACACCAAAGTCGATTGACCGTAAAGTCAAGAAATATGCTTTTTCTGGTGGCCGTGATAATATAGAGGATCATCGTAAATACGGAGGAGATCCTGATGTGGATGTTTCCTACCAGTATCTGTCATTTTTCCTTGAGGATGACGAGGAATTGAAGAGCATATACGATGCCTACAAAACTGGTCAATTGCTAACGGGCGAGTTGAAGCTCAAATGCATCAAATGTCTACAGGAGCTTGTGGAAGAATTTCAGCAGACCAGAGCTAATATTACCGACGAGATAGTGAAAGAATTTATGACTCCCAGAAAGCTGACTTGGGGAGAGCAGGGCCGAAGAGTTGCTGTCAAATCCAAGGAGGTTCAAGCTTAGAGATTAGAGCCTAAAGCCTAGAACCTAGAACCAAATACGCAGTACAAATCGCAGTAATAGATGTTAATTTTAATAGCACCCTGATAATATGATGATATGAAAGCTTGCAATCTATGAGATCTTTTTCTTGTGAGAAGTCGTACTTATGAGCATTCTATCTGCGATCCACCCACAGTTAGATGGGCAAATAACTGTGAATCAGATGCCAATTGAACGCGTAGTCTTCACTTCCATTAAAATATTAAAACAGAATACAGACTTCGGCAGCAAGCAGGACAGAGAGCACAGCAGTGATAAAACCATTAGTATTCCGGCAAATGATCTAGTATTCATATCCCAAAGAAGAGGAATCTCTCGCTCCTGAACCTTGAATGACGCATTATTTCTTCATTCACTAAGTTGTTCAAACTCATAGTTCAAGGTCTGTTTTAATGGATCGAAAAGACCTAATGAACTACGGCAAATCACCAAATCAATCATGGAATCATTGTTGTCAGAGAATTCATAAGCAACAAACATCGGAAGTATTGAGGTGCCGGACCCCTCATCACTAAAAGTGATGGCAGTCATATTTATGCCAAAACCATCACAATATAATTACCTGAATGCATAACCTTGTTTTTAATCAGCTCATATGACTTTCTCGGTCCTTGGACTAGGTCTTTTGATTCCTTCGATATGTGTGATAAAGTCCGAACAAGTCACAACGGACACATGCTTGCTGGAACGCTCCCATGTGACCGGTCCATTTGCTGTTTGCTAATTGCGCCCGACACTGTTTTCCCATTTCTCCACTTGAGCTGAAAAAAAGCAACCGCAGTTAATCCATATAATAAATCGGCCTCATCAGCATTTGCATTTTATATTTGGGAATTTTACATACCTTAACATCTGGATATATTTTATTGTTTCGTTCAAAAACTGGTATATGATATCAGAATGGTGAAATACTACCAGAGTGAGCATATCTTTGAGTAAGTTTTTAATTGTAATGGCTATCTTTCCTGTGCTCAAGATACTTTTTATTGACCTGTTGTAGCCACGACTTCACCACCGCAGCGCTCTCTTTCTTCGTTCGGTATCCAAAGTCAGTATTAATTTGATATCACATTGGTTTTGTAATGAAAGATAATCTGACGAATGAATAATGCAGTCCTTACTCTAGACATGTATCAAGTGCTGATACCATCTCTCGGTACATCGATTCAGAAGGACGACTACATTCAACTAGGCTTCTTTTGAAGAAAGGCAAACTTCCGCAGTGGTTCACAACGTTATTTGCGTCAACTCATTATGCCAACATTTCCGAATCGTGGGTGCTCGAAGAGTCCATTGTGGATGTTAAAAAGCAGGAGATCATTTCCTCCGTACGCAATCTGACCTACCGGAAACTCCTTGAAGTTGCGGAATTTTCTCGTTATCAGGGAATCCCGGCAACTCCAGATACCGACGGAAAATTCAGGGACAAAGCTAAAGTCGAAACATTTGCCAACGTACGCATTTCTTCCAAACTTGGCCTCGGACTCGTGCGAGAAAGAATCGAACTCTGGAGTCAATCGAGATTCAGAGAAAATCTCGTGAGATCAAGAATGGGGATGCAATTCGTTATGGACAAAGTTCGTGAACAAGGTGGAAGACTGAAAGGTTTTACCGTCGCTATGCAGAACACCCTCTCGCAGGATTCTGCTGATTGTAGAATATAAGTTGACTGCGCATCTACTGCTAGAGTATATACGATTTTTGATGTATCAAATTCTGAATCTTTTCGTGATCTTGTCGATTTAGCTTCTTTTATTGGCGCTTGGCTGTTTTTATTGTTTGCTTGTGTACTTGTATATCTGTGATTGCTTACTAACCTCTGATTTTCAAATGCTGTTTCACAGACTCATCAATTATTTACCGATTGACTTGTGAAAATTTGTATATAATACATTTCTTGAATATATTTTCAGTCTATCATTCCATATCGATATCTGATTATAGTTTGTGGTCAACGTCTTGTGAGAACGAGAGCCAGCTGAAAGTTCATGTTATCTCAGTCTACTCGTTTTTGATAACAAAACGAATTCCATCCGAGTGCAAGTGTTATATGCTAGTATCCCATAATCACCATCGACTTTACGAAAACAGCGATGATATTTCAAGATAGTTGGATTTAAAGATATTTCCTCCTGACATATGGACATGCCCCTGCAAATTAAGATCCTTACAAGTAAATAAATAGAAAAAAAACAAATAACTAATATTTAATCCTTTTCCAATGTTCCCTTTACCCACCAGCCATTCACAATTAAAACAAGCTTAGCCCCCCAAAAACCAAAAAAAGAAAAAAGGCATTCGAAAAGAGGAGAAAAGGCGTGATCGGAGATTGTTGCACCTGGAAAGATGGGACTATACATATCGCAAGTAAATCATGAAGCGAACGTTCTTTCCACAAGCCAATATAGTCATCCGACAAGCCACACCACAAAAGCTACTTTTATAGCAGAAACAAAATAATTGTTTCATGTCAAAGTGATATAATTTACAGGTACTCCTCCGAAACCTCATACTCTTCCGCTGGACAAACTTCATTGAACCAAGGATGCTCTAAAGCCTCCTTGGCCGTGAGCCGCTCATCAGGGTTGTAGACAAAGATGCGCTGAAGCATGTCTAGAAATTGTTTAAAAAACCCACACCGGTCTGCCGGAATAATTTCTTCCAGACATTTCATGGCACGCACATATTTCTTGCTAGTCTTGCTGGTCTGCGCATTCGGATAGTCGAGTTTTCCATTCCGCAGAAAATATTTTCGTGCCTGTCGACTTGCAGTTTTGCTCGACACCCTGTCAAAAGGTTTGCCTACAATAACCTCCATCATAGCCAAATGTTCCAAATTGTCATGAGTCTGGAAAAGCGCTTCACCAGTGAGGAATTCCACTAGGATACACCCGATTGACCACATATCGCAGGGAAACGACCATCCCATGCCAAGAATGATCTCAGGAGCACGGTAGTGCCGAGTCGAAACCACACTACTATGGTACTCATCCTGGAATGTTGCACTGCCAAAATCTATAAGATGTATAGTGGTGTCGTTCAAAATCTTTCTACTTTCGACTCCCCGCCTATCATAAGGATATGACGTGTAGGAACTGTCCACTAACAGTATATTTTCAGGTTTTAAATCAGTATGTATCAAATTAAGTTCATGGAGAAAAGCGACGCTTGTCAAAAGTTGTTTGGCGAATTTCTGAATGTGTAGTGCTGGAAATGGAATAAACTCGTTTGACTTAAGAAAGTCAAAAACACTTATACCCAGTAAATCAGTAACTATGCAGATGTGGTTTCGATAGTCAAAGCAGTCTCGCAAATGAATGCATCTGTTAATGTTGTGCTGGTCGTGCATCGACAAAGTGGAAAGTACTCGTAGCTCTATTCTACTAGCATCCCGATATTTCTGAACTGCCCTGATAATTTTGATGGCACAACTGCTTCGCTTCTGGTGATCGTAAGCTTCAACTACTTTACCGAACGTTCCCTGGCCTAGCAAACGAGTGATGGTGTCTAAAAGCCATCAGTATGCTGTTTTAACATATTGTGTTTAGAAATATTCAAAACCTACATCTCGACGTAAAGCCTGAGTTAGGCACAATTATGTAGTGACCATCGTCATCATCCATTTTCTCCTTTGTCGCGAACTGCTGCATATTGTCAGACATAGATTCTCCCTTGACCGAGAACAAAGAAAACTTACTTCGACAACCGCTTGAACCATTACATCCTTGGCTTTCGACACCGGCTTCTTAGGCGGATGATACTCCAGTTTCCTCTTCTTCGGGTCAGCAGTTGTCAAGTCCATCGGAATATCTTCCAGACCAACCACGTTCTTCTGATCGTATTCGTAGAGATGAAGGTGTGATGTAACATTGTCTCGCCGTCGTTTGAGACTTGAGTTCACCTGTGGTGAATTACCCAGATCGAAAAGACTTCTGCTCTGCGGGCTCACCAAAGTGTAATGCTGATCCATTAAACTCGCTTTAGGTACAAGGTTGACTGTGCTCGCATTACTTGTGCTATAAAGCTGCTGCTTAGAGTTATCAATAGGTGCCATGTTTGTGCTTGACGGGTCAATGTAGTTTCTTGTAGAAGCGGACGATATGGCTGACATCGAGGATGAGGAAGAGCCATAGCAGCTTGATGCAGAAGAGGCCGCTGACGATTCCGATAGGTACGCGTTAGTCGGAGGAGGGGTGTCGTCCTCTATTACGATAATGTCTGTAGGATATCCATTCCTATAGAACTCATCCCAATTGGGAGACCGCTTGCGACGCTGCGAAGCAGGTAGGTAGGACGAAGGAGGAACTAAAGTAGATGTCATTTGTGCGAGAGGCCAATGACGGCACCTAAAAAGTATCCTGAACTCTTCCTAAAATCTCGATTCCACTCGTAGCGGTAATGTTAAAGTTGATTTGAACAAGGCAGTGAAGTACCGATGATAGGTAAAAGGAGGCGTTGCGCATCTTTTTCTCTCTGTCGTCTAGTGTCCTTCCAAAATGCGGAGTCACAGATGACGTTCGTGATCCTGTCCACTCACATCTGGCACGTTGTGGCAAACCGGACCTGCGTATATTTCAGCACCAAGAGTATTTCCATACTGTGGGTAGGCGTACGCAACTGCGATTTGTTGTTCTCCCATCACACAGTCTCCGCTCGACAACCTGAAAATTCACGTTTACAATACAAAGATGGACAAGGGTGCCTTCGGTCACAAATCTGGGTCTGTGAAAAGACCGGATTCACTTTTTATCCTAAAATTGTGCTCGATGAGTGAAACAAATAGATCGTTCTTACTCCAAATATCGGCCAAGAAGATAAGAGATCGTTATAGTTTTAGCTGAGTTTACATACAAGCTGGTCTTTGGTTCTCTAGATAGTTGATACAGATACATAGATAATACAGTTATAAGAATTTAAAGAAAAGTGTGCGCTATGGGTCCTAATAGAAATTTCTTCGCTCGTTACCTCTCCATCGATCTCGTCCTTTGTCTCCATCTCTGCCTCTGTCTCTTCCGGTATCCCATGAATCTCTAGCAGTATTATCTCGCCATCCTCTAGAATCCCTGAAATCAGCTCTTCTATCTCCTCGACCGGAGAATCTTCGATCGGCTGGTCCTCTTTCTCCGAGAGTTCTTCCAGCGCCCCTATCTCGCCAAATCCGAACATCTATGTAATCACCAATAATGAATCTTACATCCTCTAATGTTTTTGTACCACTGGGGTCATTAGGTCTGTAGTCCGGATGACCTTCCGGGATGTAGTCTCCGATGTCTTTGCAAGTGAACTCTGGATGATATTTGTCCATATACACAATGCGGAACGAGCATTTGGAGGTAAGTGCTTCTGGACATCCTGTCACTAGTAAAGCATGTAGTTCTTTAAACGTACAGTTTTTCCTGTGAACTGTTAGGCAAGCTTGGTCGGAATTAAGAAGCAGGATGATCCAGCAATTTGCAAAACTGCTGAGACCGATAAATCGTAAAGAGATCTTAACTTACCACGTATAGATTTGTAGACTGTCATCTAAGGACATTCGGTCTGGAGCAAAACCTCTGAGAGGATGAAAAGCATTTTGCAGGAAAAACAGCCGAAGCATGAAAGGCGGAACCTTCTCGCGGTCGACGATCGTCGTTAATGTCTGCTCTGCCATTTTGATCCGTAAATCTAGTACAATTACCCCAGTCTATATTCGAAAAATACGAAATGACCAAGACCTTAAGTAGAAGATAAATTCACATGCAATCACCTGAACTGCTGTAGACGTATGTGTTCTTAATGAGATATGAAAGCTGATATTGGCAATGTGAAGTTGGAACTTGGACCGAAGTGACACACTGACTCGATCAGCAAAATCAAATTTGCTGACGATCGCGTTGAGTTTATACGCGTAAACTACAGTTCAGTCTCGATATAACGATATGATTTGGCGCTGGATATAACGAAAGTTCATTGTTTCAAGCAATGAACTTTCGTTATATCTAATATATTACCCTCCTTACTCGATATCTAATTATGACGTTTCCTTTCTCGATCAAAAACCTGCTACATTTATTTATCGACTAATTCGCTCTCCTGTTTCTGCAAATTCGTGTCCACAATACAGAGGCCGACATAGAAGTTCAGGCCAAATATGTCCGTGGTCGAGCATACGTTTTGATGAGTAAAGCGAATGTAGATTATGCGTTTAGCCAGTGCAAGACAACAACCCTTACCCCGCTTCATGAAGGCATACGCTCAAGTTACACCTCTAATCCATTTGTTTGACAGATCAAACTTTCAGCTATATATTGCAAGCTGAATGAAGATTGTTACACTAGCAACTCCAAAATCAACTAAATATCGTAATAGATCTGCAAATAATCAGCATGCTGAAGTCTATAAAGGACTGGATAATCCTGGTCTAGGAGCACCAAATCAGTGAGCTTAACAAATACTGAAAGTTATTCGGCCATTTGCTGCCGACTAGATAGTGTGTTCACAAATCCAAACTGTGAACGCATTAATGATCTAGTGGATTCGTTCCACTAGATCACTACTGCTGGATACTTTCTCGCCTAGGACGTTCTCGAGAAGAGAGCAGAGCACGGGTCATAGTGATTGACCCCAACCATCGGACCTCCTCTATATATTGAGCGAGCTCTCGACATTGGTTTGCGATTTTGGTGAGCCTGCCAGTTTCGTGGCAGACGACGCCCTGGCAGATGAAGCCATGCCAGAAACGAACAAGCCAACTCTGGAGGAGGTTCCAGATGATTCTGTCGACACTTCAGAGCGATTAGCTCAAAACAAAATTAGGGCTAGGAGGGCTCGTTACAGAGCCAGGAGGAAAAAAAGGAAGAAGCTGGAAAAGGCTGCGAAGCGGAAGAAGCCACAAAAGGCATCAAGATATACAGAAGTTTTGGTATACCTATTGTCAGGACAGGCGAGAAAGCGGTTTGAAAGAATACTGCCTTATGGAGGGTGATCTCGTACGAACCTCAGTCAGCATCTAAGGGCCGAGTATCATAATTGGATGAGGAAACTGTCGTCCACCAACACTGCCGCTGTCGATTTGCAGGAATTCCGGTCATCCTTATAGATATGGGGACAAGCAAACACTCTTCTATTCCCTTTTTATTTTAAAAAGGAGTTTAGCGAGGCCCGTTGGATGAGGTATCGAAAGCGCCAGCAGGCCGACGATAATCTCGCTAACGCCCTGCGGAGCAAGTTTGGTGATGACGTGATAATACTCATGGGTAATTACAATAACTCCAAGAAGAAGTATCACGCACCTAGTCGCAAAAAGGCTTCCGAGACCTGCTCCGCAGAAAGGGCTTTATTGTTGTTCTCCTTGACGAGTTTCGGACATCTTACTGGTGCCAAAAATGCAATCATAGGGTGAAGGCCACGAAATACCGCGAGAACCTTCGACCTCTGAAAGGTAAGCAAAGAAAGAGGAAGTCGGGTTTAGGAAAGCGGAAGTGGGACTGCGTTCAGGATCCAGAGGATGGCCAGACGGAAAATGAGGAGGAGGGCAAAAAGAAAGATGACAAGACAGGTAAAAAAGACAAGCAACCTAAAATGCGGCTAGTCCGTGGACTTCTCGAATGCCAAAACAAGGATTGCTTGCCTGGCAAAACAGGCTGTGGGACAGAGATATTCTAGCATGCCTAAATTTCATTCACATTCTAAACGCGTACCGCGAGAATGATGAGCGTCCTGCTCGGGTTTGTCCTGAGTCAATCAAAGATGTATTTAAACAAGTGGGGTGATTCAATTGCGAATCGCTCCATCCGGTCGAGTTATCGCTTGTCCATTTTTACAGAATGTTTTCGTTATATCGAATATCGTTATATCGAGACTTGACTGTACCATGCAAACAAACATTTAGTTCTCTTGCTACCACCCTTGAGAGCGGATATATAAATACATTAAACGGAACCAATGATACATTGTACATATGAGGGCAAGACCAATTCAGAGATTAGAGAACGGAGCAACAAGCCATGCATTCAATCCACTTATTATTATACGTTGCCTCACTCTCCTCCTTGTGTACCTTGCCTTATATAGAATTCAGCAACTTCATCAGCAGTAGTTGCTTGTTCTGTCTCTTTATCATCTCTGATCCTGATGAATCTTGGAAATCGCAAACTAACACCTTTGTCTCTGCCAACCTCGGCGATAGCAGCTCGGTAAACTGGTGACAAACTAAGATCTGCCGCTAATATCTCCCATACCATTGTTGGCTCAAACCATAAATCTGGCTCTGCAGACGGTGTGAAAGAGTAGTATCTCTTTGGCCGAGAGATAGCCGTTTTGGACAGTTTATCATATAGCGACGTCAGATCTTCATCAGAAAAGCCAGTACCAATCTTACATATTGTCTCGTATTCTTGAGTTTCGATATTGTAGCATCCAAGTAAAAAGGCTCCGTAGACTTTCGACCGTTTTCCTCTACCGTAATATGCTCCGAGAACCACCAAGTCTAATGAGTCACCTAATCCAGACATGTAGTCTTTTTTCAGTTTGAGCCAATTCCTTGACCGTTTGGACGGCTCATACAAACTGTCAACGTCAGATAAACATTTGATCATCAATCCTTCACATTTATCTTTTACACTTTGATCCAAAAAGGTTTGTATTTCATCCACAGAATTCCCATCCAGATACTTCGCAAAAGCAAATTCTCCTTCAATTTCCGAAAAATTTTCATTAAGAAGTCGCCTTCTTTCTATGAGTGGTTTCTGCAAAAGACTTTCTCCATTGAGATATAAGAGATCAAATCCAAAAATGCAAACTTTGACCTTAATATCCCCTTCCTGAACGTCCTTCCGCTTACGCGTAGAGAGAATTTGGAACGACAGAATTTTTTTCTCCTCGCGATCCCATGCAACCGCTTCGCTATCAATTATAAAGCTGTCTACTCCAATGTTTACAAACCTTGTAATCGCCGAGACAATGTCAGGATATTTTTGCGACATATCCTCAGAGTTACGAGAATAAACACGTATCTTCCCGTCCGGTGTTAAGTGGATTTGGGCTCTTTCGCCATCGTACTTATACTCGCATGTAAACTCAGAATCCTGAAATCTATCAAGGACTTCAGTGATAGACTTCGTTGGCTTTGCAAGCATTGGCTTCAGTGGAACTCCAGGAGTTAAAGTGCAAGTCTGGTGAAGGTTCATTATACCGGATCTCAGAATTGCTGGAACTATCAGATCATATGATGGAATCTCGCTGTATACTGTTTTCAAAATGTTTTCTGCCTGCACTATATCCGCAAAATCAGGTTTCTTGTTTATCTTTCCTGCCTCCCATATGGTAGCAGCTTGGGCAAGCGCCGTTAAAAGAGTCTTTTCAGCTAGCCTAATGCGTAATTTTCCTTCTAATGATCGCACAAGGAATTTCGCTTCGTTTTCCGAGCAAGAAGAGAGCATTTTATTGACGATACCGATTTTTCTGCTTTGGCTCTGTGATCCCGATGAAGATGCTATATCCTTCAAGTTCTTGAAAACTTCTTCCGTGGTCAGAGGTCGAGGTTTGAACATTGTTGGTTGAATAACTCTGCTATCTCTGGCGACTGTTCCCAAATCACCAGACTTTCGGTATTCAGCTTTGATCTGGGATAGAGACCTTCCGGTGGATTCACTGATCGCTTTCATAAGAATTCCTTCTCCTAATCCGATCTCTACTCCTTCGTAGTCAGGGCAAAGCCTGTTTATAAAGAGATACACGACTTGTAATAGAGAATCTGGCGATTTATCAAACACCTCTACCAGGAAGGAGGCGCAAATTGAAATAATCTCCAGTCTCTTCGTGGTAGCCGAGATTTTATCAAATGTATTACATAACGCTGAATATGGAACAAATTTACCAGACCATATCGCATCTTTCGGCGGAATAGATCTACATATAATTAGATTTGCCATATTTTCAGTGAGATGTATTGACACATACAGATTTTGTAGATATACAGGATCTGCAAATGCTGGGTCTTCATCGAGGTCTGCTTCTTCTTCTTCTTCTTCTTCTTCGGATTCATTGTCGATAGACTTACTCTGAGCCTCTTTGACATCATTGTCAAGTTCCATGACTGCTGGTCCTGCAGAAAGTTTTCTATCTAGTAGTGGCACCTCAGTATTTATCTTTCGATCTTCTGGAATCAAGTTTTTTTTAACAGGTGATGTCGGCTTTATATTCTCCTTTTTATCGGCCGGTTCCAGCTTGACTGCAGGCTCAAGTTTCTGCTTCTTAGCGGATATCGGCTGAACATTCTCTTTCTTATCTGTGAGTTCGGTCATGGTGACTTTCTTGCCAGACAGCTCGTCCTCGCTGTCTGAAATATCCATTTGCTTTGATTCTCTCTTCCGTATCTTTCCTATGACCTGTTTTAATCCATGTTCCGTTTCTTCCAGGATTGGAGGCGCAACTGCTTTCTCACTTTTGTGACTCTTCGATAATGCAGTTTTCAGAGAAACTTGTCGCTTTACTGGCTTGGAACCACCATCACGAACAACGAACCGACTATTTCAAATATTAATTCTAATATCTAATAGACGGTGCTCTTGTCTACTGAGGCAATACTAATGCTAACGAAGGTATCTTAAACTTACTTCAAAGTCTTCTGATTCGGAGAACCCATCTTACTACCAATTAACGATAACGAGCGCAATGGAGATGAAAGCCGGCGGCAGAGTGCCAGAAGATAGTGTTGTTGAAAAATCACAGCTGAATAGTTCGAGAATAAATCCCTTACGACTATGATAATTTCTAATAAAGAGTTGATATAAGGTATAAATTTAAACTGGAGGTTTAAACAGAAACGCAACGATGAGACAGACGCGTGAGCTTGGCCTATTAACAGATTACTAGATGATTTACCAGTTGATGGTCAAACGCGTCTTCGCCGGGTGACTTATTGCATTCACGTGCACAAAAAAGGCTCTGTACAAAGCAAATCCGACAGAACAAAACTACAGTCAAGTCTCGATATAAGGATATGATTTGGCTCTGGATATAACGAAACCGGCAAAGAATTTTCGTTATATCTAATATATTACCCTCCTTACTGATTCAACTGTGAATCGCTCCATCCGCTCGAGTTATCGCTCGTCCATTTTTACAGAGTTTTTTCGTTATATCGACTATCGTTATATCGAGACTTGATCGTATAAGTCAACCTCTGTACATGACGAATGTAGGTTATCATCTAGAATTTACAAGTTTACGAGCCAGACGATATCTACGCTATAGAAACGATGATTCCTCATCCCAGTGTGATTCGATTGTAAAGACTAAAACATACATAAAATGTTTTGTGCAACCGGTATAAAAAATATCCAGAACCGATGATAAATAAAATGACGTCTCGTCGTCTTGGTAGATACACTATGAAAGCATCTGCATGTTTTCCGGAGTAGAAACAATAATTCCAAAATGTTGCTATAAAAAAACCCTATCGCATCATAGTGCCAAAAAATCAAAATTCTTCCATGCATCATTATTTATGACTGCTTCCCAATGCGTATTTTTTTGCCAAACTTCTGATAGCAGTCCGTTGAGCGTTTTCAAGGTCTCGCAATGTGTCACACTGAAAAGCTGGCCGATTCGGTTTGAAAACCAGTTTCTATCCACTTCGTCCTTCAGCTCGCAACCAATTACTAGAAGAGGCCAAATCATGTGTCGATCCGCGTCAGTACCAACTTCCATCGTCTTCAGCAAACGCATGGACTCGTAAACCGACTTTGCAATTCGCTGATTCGAAGGATCCATGCCAGTCGAGCGGAACAGAAATATCGTGGCAGCCTGAGCCCAGCACTGCGAAGCTGTGAGATGCTGAACATAGTCGTAGGACTCTCTTCCATCCCATTTCTTAACGCTACGATAATTGCGTATTCTAGTCTCGATATTCGAAGCACTACTTTGAATCTCAGCAAACGATATTCGATTGTATTTCATCTCACTACGAAGCTGGACAATATCGCGTATTGCAAGCATGATATCATCAGGGCAACCCATCAAGCCTTCTAGACCGGAATCCTCAGCATCGAGAGGGAAAAAGTAGGAGCCTGTTACAAAAAGCGCGCGAGAGTCCTTGGAACAGGCCGCTGTCAGAGTGTCGTACCAAGCAAAGACACGGAACAAATACATTCCATTAGGAGCAGCAAGGACGTCTGCAGCAATCTCTCTATCTTTGATGATAGATGAGAATGCTGCCAGATGCGAGCGAACTGTCGAAGACTTTCCATTATCAAATATTTCAAAAGTAATCAGGAAATAGATAACAATGAGAACGGAAATTCCATGTCCACGTCCAACCTTCGTAACAGGTGTATGCGTTTGCATTGCTTGTGAACTTTTATCGAGAGATGCCCTTTGTGAAACTGCATTCAAAATATTACCCAGATATTTAATCGTCCGCGAATGATACTCCAGTCCGAGGGCGTAGTAGATCTCATTTTTCAGCTTTGAGGCGAGATGCACACTGGCTAAGCAGAGAAAAGAAGATAAGACCAGCTCGTGCGAGCAAAATGTTATGGCCAGACCGACGAGATTTGAATTTTTTAGGTTGTCTAGTAGAGGTGATAGCTCTGTGAAGTAGTATTGCAGTAGCTCTTGCTCCTCCGGACGAACGTTCCGCCATAAGTTTTCACTGCTCGCGTACTGTGTGACTGGCAAGCCTGGCCTAGTGTTTGCTCCCTCTGCAGTCGACGGCCGCAGCGCATTGATACGCACACCATTGGAGCTCATGTTAACAAATCCAATCACATCTTCCTCTACACTTCCTTCCTGCTTTATCTGCTCAGGATACTCAGAGAACTGATCCAACTTTCCAATAGTCGGCTCTACCGATGAAGCTGGAGACAAAGACCAGCTGAGACCAGAGGAGTTGGATAGAAGCAACTCTGCCGATTCTTCCTTTTTCGGTTTTTTGACCTGGCTACCAAGCTCCGTCTCTGATTTATTCTTGCGACGCCTCGACCCATCCATGTAGCTGTGCACAACAAATTTGAGCTCCTTTCCCGGAATTGGCTGCGCCGCTTCCTCAGGCACGGTAGCAGCACCAGAGGTCTCCACAAACGACGCACCGCCGCTATCACGAATAGCCATGCTCTCTTTTAGCCGCGGCCGTCGTCGGAACCCAACCACCGGTCTACCTTTAACATCGAAATGTACCCCTGAAGCAGTGTGACGGCTATCGTCCACGTCAAAAGATAATCGGATATTATATCCCTCGCATTGTCGGCTGTTCTTGACACAGTTCATACAGAACGGCTTTGCCTCATCACATTTCCTTCGCCTATCAAAAGTTAGCGATATCCGAGCCTGGCATATCCTCAATTTTGAAATATCACGATGCAAACATACCGAGCCTTGCATGTCCAGCAACCGCTCCGGACTCTCACGATCTTTTGATTCTGGTCCTGAGCAGACCGCGAAGACGACGCCGTCGCCATGTACGGAATTTCCGACAAGTCTCCGTAACTGTTCGCCGACTGATCGTTCCCGTAAAGGCCCTTATTTTCCGCCATAGCTTCAGTAGCTTCGTCTAACAATTCCAGTGATCGTGCAGTCGAAAAGATAGAAATGGTATAACACAACACTAAAAGTCGCGGTTAGAGCAATAGACAACCGTGCTCAGCAGTTCTCAATCGATGTTCAACAAACTAGAATAAGAAAAGAAGCGAACAATAAATAGCAAATGCGAATGGGAATGGAAAAGAAAAAAAGAAAGAATGCGAAGTCTGCAGACGAAGACACGAAGAAAGTTGGCGACTAGGAACAAAAATTCAACTAGCCAGAAGCAAAAAGTCAAATCATGATGGAAGGAAGCTCAGACAATTTAGAAACAATGCCGATAAAAGAAATATTAAGGAAAATTATCCAAATAAGCAGACAGATTCAAAAAATCGCACAAACAGATATTATTCTTAACGGTGTGTGCGTCGCCCAAGCTTTCAATGTTCTGATAAGAGAAATGTGCCTACCGATAGCAATCGGTCGTCTGTGTAGATATAGACTTTGCCTTCCCTAGCTTTCGTGGAATATGTACCCCTAGGGACTCTCGTTCGCTGCAGCTTTTTTTCTCCTTTCCATCACTATATCTAAGACCTTAAGGAAATGCTTGAGTAAAACGGGCCTGTGCAAAATTTAATAAGCGTACGCTTAATCCGCGTTGATATTTCTGTCATGCTATTGCTGATCATGTTATGCTTGAAAAAACACGTGCAAAAGGAGTCTGGAAAGATAATCCGACCGCCCGCACCCGACTAGCTTAAATGCTTGTGCACTTACACCACTCGTCCTATTCAGATGGGTTTAGAGTATAAATTATATTCCGGGTTACACCTGCTGGTCTGTGAGTTGTGCAGAATTTAGGTGATACCTGGATGAGCTTTGCACCATGTGGAACCATAGCAGCAGCTAACAGCGGCAGGCTGCATGGCCGGGCGCCAGCGCGCTGCAAGTCTCACTGATAGCAATATACCCTACCATATCAAGGGCTAGTCCAACGAAATCTGTGCACTAGAAAACTTTGTGAGCTTATCTGACATATAATTACCCGGTGTTGTGGCATGCAGTCGGTATTATCACGTGATTGGAAAGTCGGCTTAGTCACCGTTAAAAGGCTACGGTGCCAAAAGAACTTTTGTGAGTTGGCCAGGAACTTTGTATTGGGAAAAATGGTTTTCGGAGACTCTTGGTAAAGATTCGGAAACTAGGTAATCCTTCGCGAGAAATGCATTCTCACCACTCGCACTCCGGCGATTATGTTACTCATGCAAAGGACCACTTGCCGGACGTTCTAAAGACCGCGCATGCAAAGGGGTTCAAGACGTTTTGCCTGACTGAGCATATTCCGAGGGAACAGCTAAGCGATCTGTATCCGGAGGAAGCTCATCTGAAGGTGTCTGATCTGGAGAGCATGTTTGCGCGCTACTACGCGCACGCAAAGCAGCTGCAGCAGGAGTACAGTGGATCTAGTATGCAAGTCCTGGTTGGATTTGAGGCAGAATACATTCGGCCGAGCTATGGCGCATTGGTCCGCCATTTGCAACAACAATACCATTTTGACATGTTCATTGGATCTCTTCACCACGTAAAGGAGATACCGATTGACTATGACCAGACTATGTGGGATCAAGCCATGCAAGCTTGTGGAGGTTCACCTGTAAAGATATTCGAGGCCTATTTTGATGAGCAATTCGCCATGTTGGTTGCACTGAAACCGCCTGTGGTTGGTCATTTTGATTTGATACGCCTGTTTGCCAAAGAAAGCTTCGATCGCGACGTTCACGAATGGCCATCAGTTATAGCAAAAGTAATACGAAATATTGAATTCATTGTTTCGTACGGTGGCCTGGTTGAGATAAACTCGTCTGCTGTTAGAAAAGGTTGGCCCGAGCCGTATCCACAGAACGATATATGCAAGGTAATTCTTAACAGATTGGCATCTAATTGGTAAAAACACCTAGCTAATGCTATAGATCATGATCTCCAAAGGTGCTCGGTTTGTCATGTCCGACGACTGTCACAGCGTTGATCAAATCGGTCTAAATTACCATAAAACTCTGGAGAAGATCGTGGAATTGGGACTTTCAGAAATCTATTTCCTCGCATTGGAAGATGGAACCACTACAGTAAAGTCATTGCCCGTGGAACAGCTCAAAGAGAACTACTTCTGGAGCCAATATTCCAAATAGATTCTTTCTCTAATCGTATATACAATTTATGTTTATGTATCCTAGAAATGGATAAAAGAGATATAGAGGTCTATAACTATAGCTAGCTATAAATGGTTCTAGTCTTTGCTCACCACTATTTCTTCGATAATCCCTAACGGCCAATTAGCTCTATGTTTGTCATATGGAAACGTTACAACGTACCGCTAGCAACCGTATTACCATCCTGTCGCAAAATTATTCTTCCGAGATCTCTATTTCTTGAAAACTGCTCTATCGGGAAAACTGGAACATTTCCATCAATCTCAATCACAATATTGGCTGTCTGGCCACTTAGAAGATGTCTACATCATGCATGTCAGCTAAGTTCTGATTGCTAAGTCACGAATATCCTTACCTCGGCTTGATCTTCGAAACAACGCCTTTCTCCAAGACACTCACAAGTTTGATGATTTTCGCGGGCTCGTTTGTTCGTCCACGATGGAGCATAACTGCGGATCCTTTCAGAAGAGGTCTGTTCAGTTTGAAAGTGATAATGCGAGCGGAGAACTTCTTTGCGCAGGATACTGGGTCATCCACTGAGCAAATGACATCACCGGCAAGAATGTGGGTCTGGTCAATGTTTGACAATTGTAAAACCATATTCTCACCAGCTACCGCCCAATCTCTGGGTACATCATTAACTGATATAGATTTGACAACCCCAGTTTCCATGCTTGGGACTGCTACTACTGGCTCACCTATGTGGATTGTCCCGCAGTTTAGGCGACCAGCAACCGATATTGTACTTGATGTGACACCCTTAAAAACGTCTGACACCATCATCCTAAATGAACTTGTCATATCCCTTTCTAAAGATTTGAGATTTTCTGCTAGTCAGCAGAGCACGATCAATTTCGCCAACTTGTGATTTATCTTACCTAATTCTTGTAATAGAGATCTGCCGTCGTACCAACTTAGTTCTGCCCGCTCCGACTTAGATACTATGTTGTCCCCACCTAAGCCACTGCATGGAACAAAGATAGACTGAAGCTCGGTAAATCCTACACTGGGTAGAAACTGTATCATCTGCTGCTTGATGTATTCAAATCGGTCTTGACTCCATTGGCAATTGTCAATCTTGTTGACTGCAATTAAAAGTTTGCTCACACCCAGACTCCTAACCAAAACAGTGTGCTCCTTGGTCTGTCCACCTTGCAGAAATCCAGACTCGAAAGCATTCGTAGATGCATCAACCACAAGAACAGCATAGTCAGCGTCAAACGCTCCAGCGATCATATTCGGAACAAAATCCTTATGTCCAGGTGCATCAAGGACGGTAAAGAATGTCGACCGCGTCTCAAATGTATGCGAAGCAATATCGATAGTTACTCCTCTAATCAGTTAGTTATCATCTAGTTACAGTTCATCCATAAGGTTACTCATCAAGCGCTGACCGTTCACGTTCTTCATCAGTTTGATCTAACACCCAAGCAAAAGCAAATGAGGACTTTCCTATGGTACTGGAATCACGCATATTCTTCTGCATAGATCGCTCGCTGATAGCGCCAATGTCATACAATAGACGACCCATAAGCGTGCTTTTTCCAGCATCTACGTGGCCTAAGCTTTTAGTAAAATTCGGACTTGTAACTCTAGAAAGTGTACCTATGACAACAAAATTTAGGCATGGTTTCACGTCAGACGAACGATAAAGCGACAAAACATTCGGCTTAGCTTTCGAGGGTGAATCATCGATTGACAACCCACTGAGATGTTTCGTTACGTCTTCCTCTCTAGCAGACTTTTTAACAGCTTTTCGAACAGCGACTGCTTGTGTTAGCTTGGGTCTACATTCTAGCTGTAAATACGTACGATTAGGATTGTTGTCGCCTTTCTGCGCACTCAGTACTACGTCATCAGGACTTGGTCCACCAAATCCTCTGGCAATATCAGATGCCTCAGCTTCTGTAATAGGAAAGTAACATAGCGGTTGATTAGTGATGTTCTTCCATATATGATCGCTTATTGCGGCTTTCCCTGCTGTCCCCAATAATGAAGATGCAAACGCAGATGGGTTAGACTGAGTATAGCGGGTCATCGGTATCTCATTTGATGTAGGAAGTGGCAATTCTGGAGTGACCGGTGCAGGTTGGGGGGGAGCCAACGGATCGAGAGTCGATGACGCATGTTGCCTCTCTTGGTTCTGACCTTGTGGATCTTCAGTCATCTCCTGTTGTCTCATCGCCGCTCTCTTTTTTGCCAAAGCAGCAAGCTTCGAAGGAGGTTTCAAATTAGACAAGTCGCCAGGCAGTCCGTCTGATGCACCAGATTGATTGGAAGACGCTGTAATTGTGTCCGCCTTTGAACAATCGGCGGACAGCTTCGCTGGTGATTTAGAATCCAAATGAGATAACCGTTGACCCGCTAAATCATTTTAGGTAACAGACAGGGAAGAACCAGTCAGCAAATAAACATACCTTTCTCTCGTTTGGCGGCCTGTGCTTGCGACTTCTGCAAAAGCTTCGACTGAGGCTTCGGCTGAGGCGTAGGCAAGCCCTTCTTCGGTTGTGCTTTCTGATGTTTATCTTTTTTGTTAAAAACTTCCCCATGCATTTAAAATCTAAAGTAATTTAGTACCTTGGAAGTATTTGACAGACTTTTCTACGTCGTAATAATATTCCCAAACTATATCACGAATTTGGGCTTCCGTTAAGCCTGGGATGGATGCTGTCTGTCTCTTCACCTCTGCGATGGCCGACTCCAGCTGAGCTAGTAATAATTAATAAAGCGGCCTGAGATATCTCCCATTAAATTATTACCTTGATCTTCAGGACTAAGCTCTTTTGCATATATGTTAGTGCGCTCAACGGCTTTAGACACCAAGATTGTGCTCTTACCATCGTCTCTGTCATACCCATCGTCCTCTTGGGAATAGAAATCGTCATCTTGTCATTAGTAATAATTATAATCTGTTATTTTACATATGTTAAATATACCATCAAAATCTAAATTTTTATGTCTAGACATCGCGAAGTCGGTGTAAACAGTGGATTTCTTGATGATCTCGTTAGATGAGTTTAGTGCGCTCGAAGTACCATCGATAAATCTATAATAAACTTTATTACGCGAAATCAACTCAAAGTTAGATCGCGCCCTACATTTCGTTTCATTTATTCTTCGATGAATCCGAGTATACCTCGCAGTCTCGTCTCCGTGGATCTGCTGTAAAACATCTTTATGAGTTCCATTGAATAATGGATGCAAAAGGTGAAGATCGCTCTTTTGAAGAGTCTGACGAGAATCAGAGAAGTCTCGTCCCTCATAGCGTCAGTGACGCTCTGCAATACACAGCGCTTTACTCAGTTCCACCTGTGTCTGGTAATTGATTTTGCATATATTAAAACATAAAGATAGTTTCTATTGACTTCCAATTTATGTAGTAATTCCTCCCTTGTTATCGGTACCAGAACTACTTCCTCAAACATCATCGTTCCAGTCTCCTGATCATGAAGCCTCAAAATCTTTATACCAAAGCTTGGGATCGAATCCTGTAGTTGTTCAGTCCATTATACAATCCTTATCAATATCAAGTTATCGGCCTATGTATGTTTCTGAATATCTAATGATTGAGCTCTACTGATCGTTAGATCATTTGCTGTTCCACCTCAATTTGGCAGTCTACAATCGACGGCTATACCCATAGACCAGAGTATCAGATCGCTGGGCTTGAACAATACAGCAGAGAAAATCTTGTTGGGATATGATCCTTCATTCAATCGTACGAAATTTTTATTGTGTCTCAATATCATCGAATGAATTTTTGCTAATTTCCGAAGTGACATGGCCTGAAATTTTACCAGCGCCGCAAAGATTACAAACCAGACGGAAACAGCCGAAGTCAAAGATCAGCTCTGACTTCGTAGATTCTGCCTATTCACAGACAAAAATTGCTACAAAAGACCTACCAGCCGAAGTCACGTCTTCGCTGCCGTCTTCGCTGCCGTCTTCAACCTATGATACTTCAATCTTACCAACTCCCATAAAGCCGAGGCAGGAGCTGACTAGTATGTCTCCTTATCTTTCTTCGAGTGAGTTTTCATGTACGTCGATGAATAACTCTCATGCAACACTGGCAAATTCATCTGTCGATTCTGCAGTCAGCGGTTTTACAACTTCATCAGTAGTCTTACCGTCGAAACCTTTAGCGGATCAAATTTTAGAGGCTACTGACGATTCAAATATCTCCCAGGTGGTGAAAAGGCGGAAAATAAATAGTGAATTCTATGAATCAGGGACGGACGATCCCAAAAGAAAGTCTCAGCTTGCTTTGACGTATCTTCAAGGCCTAATTGGGCAGATAATTGAGGCAGATGATGAGTTGGCTCCCGATACATCTGGACTCAGGGCAAATACTGACAGCGCTGTCTGGTTGCTTATTACGCAGGCCGACAGAGAGCCATCCGTTGCCAACGATCTATTAATTCGCCTTGAAGGAGCGTTCATCAAAGTGATCCAAGAGGGGATATACAAAGAAATGAATGCCGACGATATCATTCGGATCCAGAAAATCATGGGTCGCAGTGTTGCGCGAGCAAATGCAATTGACTGGAAGGTAGCCTTAGATGAAGAAGACCGACTTTTCAACGTCTTGATCTATGCGGATAATGCGTTAAAAGCAGCGAAAGTAATAATTAGAACGATGCTCGGTGACAACGAAGGTAAACAAATATACTCCGAGGATAGTATCGACGAAATGGTAGAGATGATTATTACTATAGTAGACGGCTATGTCGCATCCTTAGCAGGATTACTAGGAATGAGCACATATCGACATTTACTTACTCAAAAGAAAATTCTTGTTGGGATACTACAGGAACTGTCGAGGGTCATATCCTTGCTAAATCTGCTAGTTGGAAAACAAGAACTTAACGAAACTGTCATTACACGGTTGGAATATATGGCTGTAAAGATCGTATTCTTGGAAAACGCGACGAAGGAGAAAGATTCTCTATTAGGAGTTGCAAATCTGGAGAACATGAGGGTAATCATAATAGATCTACTTGCGCAGATTTTCAGCTCTTATCCAGACCAAAGAACTTTTATTATTGATGAAATTCTAACAAGTTTGGAAATGCTTCCAGTCAATAGGCTTGATGCAAGACAGTTCAAGTTGGTAGGGGGTGGATGTATTCAGCTCGTAACAGCTTTAATCCTCCGGCTAGTGCAAACAGCCGGCTCTTTGGATACACGGAAGCTAGAGTTTTCTTCGTTGCATAGCGTCTCTGAGGAACCCGAGACAGAAGCCCGATATAGAGAAGAGGTAACCTGTCGTTGTTTTTGAAATTTCAGACATATTAAACTAATATGTAAGTTCATCCTGCAATGCCAAAAGTGCAATGCTGAAGCTGCAAAATGCGCAACGGATGTGGTAAACTTTCTCATTGACCGCGCAATGAAATCTACGAAGTCAGGTGAAGCACCATACAGAGCTCTACTGGATTTATTTTCGGAGGATTTGATTACAGTCCTGGAATTGCCTGAATGGCCTGGAGCGGAACTTCTTTTGCGTTGTCTGACGATGAACATGGTAATTATTGGAATACTACCGACTTTAAGACCAAGACTGACTCATAGAAGATTACACTTGCAGACGGAGACAAGTATAGCGCACACGTCAACTCTACGGCATTGGACATTCTCGGGACAATTGGTGCTAAACTCTGCTCGCTAAAACTTGTTCAAAGTTCCCTTCCTGATCTTTCACACCTATCTAGTAAGGCCGATCTGGATGCTATTGAATCAACTGTTAGTAGTGTTATCGCTTACCTTCAAAAGTCAAAGTCTCTTGATTCAGCAGCTCGATCTTCGTGTGCCTTCTTTATGTCTACCTGGATTACCATGGTTGCCATGCTACAAAAATCAGATATTTCAGAAACTGCTGAAACCGCGCAATCAATCATAAGAGATTCAATGTTGTTGAGCGCTGAAGATTCGTGGATGTCTAAGAACGATTTCTATGATGAGACTTTGGCATCAGTACAAACGAAATATGTACATATATTGCTCCTATTACCTCTACTGAAAGCTTATGATCGTCTGTTGGCAGAGGTCCTTCGGTCGCTTGATCATTCAAGAATTAATTCTAGAAGCAAGGCTCTCAGAGTTCTAAACGTTATATTGGCCAAAGATCCTGGAGTCTTGGCAAACCCTGCTGTCATGTCGTCAGTAGGAGCAAGACTGCGAGATAGCTCGGCACTCGTTCGTGATGCAGCTGTCGATATTGTTGGAAAATATATTCTCATCAAACCAGAAGTGATTCACACTTTTTGTCCTTTACTCTGTGAGAGATCAGGAGATACCGGCATCGGTGTTCGTCGAAGAGTCTTGAGATTGCTGAAGGATATATATATGTTCCAATCGACAGATCAGAATACACGCGCGGATATTGCCGATCGATTTCTTCGTCGTTTGGAGGATGAGGAAGAAGGAATCATTGTAAGTTTCAAAATAACATTTGTTAAAAAGTAAAAAGTAAAAAGTCACTAAAAGTTACAGGCGTTGACTAGAAAAACAATCGAAGAAGTGTGGCTTTTGCCGTTAGCATTAGCAGCCTCTAGTAAAGATGGGCTTCGAATCAAGTTAGAGATTGATATAATCGTTCATGTTATGTTGCTTACCAGGAGTAAAAGTGAAAAGTCTGCGAAGATGATCCTAATGTTTTTCGAGGGATTATTCGATGAAAATTCTTCCGCAGTCGTTAATACATATTCAGGACCATCGGAGATGATAGTGGAGCGACTACTAGAGTATATGGTGAACTGGGAAGATGCTAAGGAAGTAAGTTCTCTCATTATCTTATGATTGAAAATAGTCTTATATGTCGTTAGTATTCCATGCAGGACTTACTTGGATTGCTAGCAGTATTTGCAGTAGCAAACCCAAAATTGTTTTCATCGCATCAGTTAATTACATTGCAAACCTACTTGCAGGATGATAAGTCAAAAGAGGACATGGGTGTCTATTATCTGCTCTTGATTTTCAAAAATGTACTTCCTCTGATCGGAACTCTTAATCCAAAATTTCTTAACGAGATCCAGCAGGCTTTGCTAAAAATGCTTAGCAAGTTGAATCTAAGGGTACTGATTTCTAAATAAAATTCTTCTTATTTATAATAACCAGTGGTCTAGGAACTTTCGGAGGGAATGCCATGCTTATGGGAAGTTAGTTTAATGCTAAAGGACACTCGTCGATTGGCAACTACCGCGATATCTTGTTTGAGGGTGCTGGCGCCTTATACTGCAAAAGCAGTTCAGAGGACGCTTTTAGCAGCTGATTCTAAATTAATAAGGCTCATTCATTTGCTGGGTAACTTTGGCAGATATTGCGAACTTGAAGAATATGTAAAAATGTTCAATGAAGTTTCCCCCAAAGTGGGCGTGCAAAGTGCAAAATCAACCACCGATATAATTGTCGATGCACTACTGATATTTGCACAGTCAAATGTTGTTGTGTCTGTACGTAAAATTGCTATTCGAAATATCGGCATAATAGCAGTTGCGCATCCACGAGTGTTCGTATATGATGAGTTTCTGAAAATTCTGGATAATGTAATGGAAGGAGATGACAGGGATCTCAAGGATACGGTGATCAAAGTTTTGAGCGAGTTTCTTTCGCATGAACAAGAAAAGGCTGATAGAGCTGCTAAGGAGCGAGGCAGCGAGAACGACAATGTCGATATCGGTGTCTTGCAGGGAAATACGCGAAAATTCGTAAATGATGGGTATGTATTCTCGTGTTTAATAATAGGAAACAAGCTGAATTTTAAGTGTGTGTGCATCGATCGTACAAAGATACTTGATGTCTATTTTGGATGTCTCTGTAAAGTCAGAAGATGACTATGCGTTTGCTGCTATACTATTATTAGATAGAATTGTCCGGCAAGGTTTTGCAAATCCACGAAATGTAAGTAATGCGAGTGGTATAGACTCGATCATAATAAGCTAACAGAATAGTGCGTGCCGACAATTATTGCGTTGGAGATGTCAAATCAGAAACCGATCCGAACGTTAGCGCACGAATTGCATCAGCGGCTACATGCGAAGCACGAATCATTGATTGAAGGTTGTTACATTGATGGAGTCAAACGAGCTGTCCAGTACCGAGAGCTGATGGGCCATTTCCCCAAAATTACGAACGAAAGTTATCTTTCATTACTGTATTCCGTGGTAAAATCTAATCGACAGGCTCGGAGAAAGTTTCTCCAAGCTCTTGTGAGAGCAATTGATTTCGACATTCTGAAATGGTCAAGAAATCCCAAATTTAGCGTCCTTATCCGACAACACTTAAAATTTGTCACTTTTGTTGTCGAAAATCTGTCGAACCTCGATTATGGTTTTACAGAGGAAGTTTATATTGTCGTTCACAGCGTCGAACGCATAGTCAGCGGAACAGGAACTTCAATCTTGTATTTTATAACAGAATGGCAAGCAAATTTGCAGTTAAGTGGCGAAGGTGATTTGAATCAACAATTGGTGACCGTTGATAAGACTAGTGATTTGCAGATGTCCTTACAGCAACTCACTATATGCTCAGCTGTCATGTACCTGATTTATAAGCTCCAAAATCACTTGAAGCGACTATACGCGCTCAACGATCAAACTTGCAGAAGCTTTCAACCGAGTAAGCTTCCAAAGGATACCAGATCGGCAGTTAAAGCTCAGAATGTGCCAGCGCAGTTGGAGACTAGTTACTTTCCTTGGATTGAAGCAGACACTGGGTTTGAAAATTTGCTAGTCAATCAGGAGTTGGTGGAACAGGTTAAAGAGTATCTCAGTGCGGGTGAAGGTGTATGATTAGCGATGTAAATTATGTTACAGCCTATGAAAAGAATTTTACTGGGCTGGATTGGCTTTGTAAATATACCCCAGCATGTATGTATAAAAGTAGAATATAAATTAGCTAAGACTAGGAGCAAGTGCCAATAGTGAAAAGGACAAGTTAAATGACGGAGTCGAATCGTCAGACTGAGCTCGCTGGATGAAGTTTTGAACAAATGCCACAGATTTTGGAGATAATACGTCTTCATCGTCAGATAGGTCAGTCATTGTGGTAGGGCCCACTCGCCTGCCATCTAGTTCATATAGTTTTCCATCTCTTCCTTTCACAAACGCAACGTAGTGTAATTCAGTAGACTCATTAGCATCCGGAGCTTGAGTATCTCCTCTACTTGCCACACTTGCATGCGCTACTTCCAAAGCCTTATAGTTTTCCACAAACTGCGCTCGACTTTGGGTGCTCGTTAATGCACGCAAGTTGTCGTATAGCTTTACAAGATCAGAGTCCACAAGCGCGCTATCTAGTACAGCCGAATTGAGGCAGGAATGTAATAGTGCATATGTTCCGCATGCGTTCTTTATAGTTTGCTATAACTACTTGTTAATAAGGGTAAAAACGGTTCCAGCAGGCTACATCGATCCGCTCCATCAAGATGAAACCTCTGAAGAAATAAAGAAATCGGGAGCCGTACCTTCACCCAAACAACATTGTCGTCGGCAGTAGGTATGTAAGCATCCTTGCCGCTATCCTCAACTAATCTAAACCTTTCGTAGGCATCTGACACAGGAAAAACCAGCAGCAATGCGAGAGCCGGTCGGGGAAGATAGGCTAGCAGATCAGGATCCGTCAAAGAATAGACATCATGAAACTCAAACGTAGGCGGCACCCCAAGATTGTGAGCCAAAGATGTAAGTACTTCCGGATTTGATTCCAACGGAACAAAAGCCTTGACCATCGTGATTTCTGTTGGATGATTTGATCGTATGTCTGTGATGGGGCTTTTCGGAACCGAGAAAGGAAGCCGACACCACCACATCTCAGAACAACATTTTAAGTTTCGACCTCGTGATGACGTCGACTAATGAGGTCTACAGCGTTTCTTCAAACTCAAACATACACTTGCTAATCCGAATCAAAATAAACAGCATTTCTTCAAATTTCACATCCGAAACGCTGTAGAATCATGGTAAAACACGACCCGAGAAATGAATAGAAGCTTTAAAAACAGGTTTATTCAGGCAGATAAATATCATTTGCGAGAAGGAAATCTCCGTTATTTGCGCTGAAGTTTTGTTTGAGTTCGTAGTTTATGTGAGATCATTCGCTTTTACAAATGGTGGCAATACGGTACCGAGAGCTCCAAGCCACCGGATCCGACTCCAAAATAAGCTTCGAAAACGTGCTTAGGATTCGATGCAAGCTTGAGATTTCCGGAGAAACATATCTGTCAAACGCTGGCAAGCCAATACTTCTCATTAGATGTCTGATTTTAGCGGCTAACTCTATTTTCATATCGAATCATACGACTGTGAATTGTACAGTATTGCCGAGAACAGAAAACGCAGAATGAATTAGCGAGAGCTAAGAGTTACCTGCTGTTCAGCTGTGCAACCTAACTGCGTTTATTTTGGATTCGAGAATATCGTACACGTGAACATGTGAATTTTACCCGGCCTCATCGCTCGGTTATTGAAGCTATAACTGTCCCCAACCCACCTCACCGCAAAAATATGGGGTACAAGTTCTTGATTGAATCCAGACCACGATCAATTGAAGATATTTTGCTTTCTGGCAACGGAATCCACCAATCTATTATAGTTGACTTGCCGATGCTGCCTTGTTTAGACTTGACGATGCAAAAATATTTGTAATTTCGCTTCGTCATTCCTATAGTTATTGTGATAGACCATAATGGCGGTTACAATTTCAAGATAGCAAGAGAGTTTATTCAATCAGATTCCATTGTTTATGAGCAGTTATGTCTCAACCAAATCCAAATAGCTATCTCTTTTATGGCGGCGAGGGAAATTTCACCGAAGATCAGATAACTCATATCGAATATATAGGTATCGCCTCTGCTTCACTTACTCTGGCAGTATGTTTCTTATTTTTCTATTGGTATTTTCGCATGAAGTACAAAACATTTAGACATCGGTAAGTGAGGATCCGAGGGCACAAGGCGATCATTGCCATCCAATAATCTGGCCTTTGCTCTCATACTCGGATATAATGATCATGATCTAACTTTTCGTCTTATAGACTTATTTCTTTCCTGCTGCTATCGGACTTCGCTAAGGCTCTCTTAATGCTCATTTATCCAGCGCGCGTGCTGGTGCAGGGAAATATTATGTCTTTCGCATTTTGTCGCAGCATTGGTTTTTTTACATCTTTAACGTTTGAGATGTGTGATTTTGCTATTCTTGTGATAGCTGTCCATACCTGGATGATTGTTGTTGCCAGTCGTGATTCGACGTCTTCCCCTTCCTATCTTGGCTTATATAAATATCGTCGACCGGTATATGTCTTGTGGATCATCTTGCCTCTCTTGTTGGCTTCGTTAGCTTTCGTGAAAGTCACCGCTGCGCCTGATCGGACCGATCCGTTATTCGCTGAGAAAGCGGCTTATGTTCGATCACTAAATAAGTGCTCCCTACCAATACGACCTGTTTGGTACCGCTTGGTGCTGTCATGGATACCCAGGTACTTAATACTGGTAGTAATTTGTATTATTTATACCAGCATTTACGTACATGTCACAAGGCGCTTAAAAGCGTTAAAACAGCATCAAATAGAGATTGATGCAGAGAACCATATATTCAATCATACGGAGGTTGCGAGTAGCAATCGCAGTGATGGTAGCAATCGAGACCATTCAGAGTATAGAAGCAGGATATCTTCGACGAGCGAAGGATCACTAGGCCCCTCGTCGTTGTCCTCTTCAGAACTTGAGCTTGAGCGCAACCGATTGGAAGATGATGACTCGCCACATTACGTCGGTTCCGATAGGATTACCGGCATTACCGATGGAACTTCACAAGATCTAGCTAATTCTCATAACGAAGGAAATCCATCGCCACAACTAGATTACGCTTATCATCATCGACTAGCGTTGATTGATAGACATGCGAAATACCTGTTTCTTTATCCTATTAGTTATGTTATCGTATGGACTGCACCAACTATACTACAGTGTATGCTGTATAATGATTACTACATCGCAAATCCGGTATTGTGGGTGAATTATATCGCTCTTTTCACCTATCCACTTCCCGGTTTATTCGATACTCTAATTTTTGCTCTTCGTGAAAAGCCTTGGAAGAGACCTCAGAAAAGTTTTTCCGAGATGGTCCTAAGACCGTTCAGGAGATATTCATACTCGTTGGAGACTTCTGATGGAGATCCTATACCGCCAACTTCAGTTTCCGACGGAGTGAATACTGATCATACAAAATCGAATTTGGCATGGATAATGGTCTCCGACTTTACCGGCAGATTGAAGGATATATTCTGCTTCAAGTCTAAGGAAGATCTGGAAGTCGAGGGAAAAGATAATAGAAATGTTAGCTCCTTTCGTTCAAACATCGCCGATAATTCTGACAAAGCGTCATTGACTCCGTTTGAGAATGCTACTAATAACATGACGACTACTATGCCAACCAAACCGGAAAGACCCGCTTTTGGGCGGCGGACTACAAGCAC
The DNA here is from genome assembly GCA_030580435.1 of Babjevia anomala. Classification (NCBI taxonomy): domain Eukaryota; kingdom Fungi; phylum Ascomycota; class Lipomycetes; order Lipomycetales; family Lipomycetaceae; genus Babjevia; species Babjevia anomala. The sequence continues at coordinate 10,654 of JAKTSW010000034.1, read as the reverse complement.
GCTCACTATACCTAGTAATCACACAGATTCCGGTGCCACTGAGTGGTGGGATCGTCTTCAGGCTATCCAAAATCAACGAGCTGTAGTCTCGCGTATAGAGGGATCAAGGCTTGACAGCGTATTCCTTCTTCCAGATGACGAGAAAAATGAAGAAAAATAGAAGGGCGATAATTACAAAATTTGGAAATTCATAAAGCATTTTGGTTAATCCTGTCTATATACAAATTTAATTTAGTATGTTTAATTCCCGCGTAGGAACGAAGTCATTTGACTTACTCCCTTGTGCAATCGTTATTGAAATTTTTTCATATAATATACGACAAACCCTTCTTTCAATTTCTCGGAAAGAATATCATTTGGAACGTTGTATATTTCGAATTTGGCATCAAAAGCTGCTTCCAAAAACCGATCCAAAACATCATAGGCGCGAAGTTGCAAAGCTACAATTATATGTGATGTTGGCGAAGAAAGTCGAACTAAAGTGTCGAGAAAAGGAGATATGAGAAAGTCATTATAAACAGTGTCGCAGGCCACAATCACATCAAATCTAAACTTTTCTTTCAGACCGTCGTCTAAATAGTCTGACTGATTAATGCGCTCGCCCATGAAATCGTAAATGTATGGAATATCAGATGCCGCGTGTTCCCAGTCCAACTCCAATGCTTCAATCCGGACAGACTCTGTGGAGTCTAGGTTTTTTGGAACCTGACGTTTAATCAGCATCGTCTGTTTGGAAACCTTCTCTCCAAAGTTCATTTTTGAATTTTTATTCTGTTGTAGGATATTCTTATAAAAATTTGATGTCGCTTTATATCCACCTTCAGATTCATAGATAGTATCTGACTCGAAGTTTACACCATTTGGAACACGCCTAAGCAGATTTGTCTTGACATTAGATAGATGGCTCCGCACATTCTTCTTTAGCAATGGTAAAATATGCTTTTGATCAGTTGCCACATAGCAACCTGGTCGTCTACTCGCAACAGATTGCGCCATCATTCCGAGACTCAGAGCTACTGTCACAATACCAGCTACTCCACTACCCAGTTCGATAATGTTCGAATACTTGCAGCCATCGTCGTCTTCGACTGATCTGAAAAATAGATCATGAAATATCGACGAAGGTTCCATAATCCATTCTACCAGCAAAGGCGAGACTTGCCAGACAATTGCACCTGTAGAACTTCCGATAGCGGTAGAATTAAGCATATCCAAGGACTGATCGATTTCAAAATTCAATTCCAAGTTCTCGCCAGCGTGTTTTTGGACTCTTCTTAGTTTCCGATGCAGTACTTCACTAGGTTCATTCGAGAGTCCCAAAATAGAGTGGTTAAATTGTAATCTTATTGTGAGCCCAGTCGAAGAGCGAGATATGTACCCAAGATTCTGGTTATTTTTAGGGCAAAATGAGGTATAGATAATAAAGATGTGCTCTGAAAGATTACTCTTCGTGAGTTTCTCCAATTTAGTGATGTCTATCATGGCTCAATTGTTGAAACAGTTTCCGATAACAAAACTGGCGAATTTATATTTCCATATTTTGCAATTAGATACCGTTTAACGGACGGATGCTTTGGCTGTTAGTGTTGTCCCAAGTTGCATTATCAAGTTGAATAGACGTGGGGTGAGGCGCTCAAATTCGTCGAATTTCAAAATTGTCGGGAACTCCAAAAACCATTTCGAATTAAAAAACCATTTGTATTATTTTGCTGTCATCAATTCAGCAACGGCCCCGATTTCACAATGTCACGAGCTGTCAGGCAGGATTATATTGCTCGAATAAGATATCAAAACAATTTACCTCCTCCTCCTTGTCCTCCTAAATTGCTCGATATTCCCATTCCGATCTCCTCCTATGCTTCTTCTGCATTTTTGTCAACGCTTGTACAGGAGCAACCTCTCAATATCGACATTGATACGGAGTTAGGAATGCCTCTTGATTTGACCGTCATTCCTGGAATATTTGACAATGGAGATGAAGAACGTAGGTTTAATAACAAGCATCTGCAAGGAAGATTTAGTTCACTAACATACCAGAATTGTATCCGGATCGGAATCCGCCTCCTATGCATCCTAAGGATCGTGCATTACTTCGAGATCCTACTTCTTTAAGCGGCGCATCGCGTTCTCAACCCGGTGTTTCTTTTCTTCGTCGAACTGAATATATCTCAACCGATAACGTTCGACCAGCACGATCAAACAACGGACTAATATCTACTGCCAAAAAGTTAACAAAAGAAAGTATTATTATGGAATTGAAAGACCCTCAGAAACAAATCAAGTCGATCGAAGAAACTTTCGATCAGGCTGATGAAAGTCTTTCTAATTTTCGACATCCGACTAAGAAGCATCTTACTGCAGTTGATTCATGGCAGATGATTCCAGATGTGGAAATGTATGACTTGAATTACCTGCTCATGAAACTTACTGGTACTTCTTCTGGAATGATGAGTAAAGAGGTACTCCTTTTTCATAATGGTTAACATGCATAAAATTTACTTCAACTAACTTATTCAAGGAATTGACGGATCCAAGATACGAAGCCGCCATCATACGCCCAGTTGCCACTGAGACCGAAGACTGGGTGTCGTTTTTCCTACCGGATCGAGAGACGTCTGAAAAGTACAAGAAGAAAATATCAGTTTCTCAATCAGAGAGCCTTGAAGAGATGCGCCGAGAAATTGACAATGGCGACAAGATGAATGAAGATGGAGGAGAATCCTCCAATGTGTTCAGATTTTCACATATCAGAGATTATGACATGGATTACCAAGTTGGAGAGATGAATGAGCTATTTTTGGCTTTTGATGATGAATCAAAGTCAGCGTACTATACTCCGATCAATGCGCGAGCAGTACTAAAGCGGCGAAGAGTCATAAAGAATAACTCCAACAAATCTCAGAGTAATAATAATGACATTGCGGCAATCGAAATCTCGTTCAGAGATTTGACAGGCGAGGAAAGCGTGGAACGCGATAGTCTGCGGCAGCAATATGGATATATACCTCCCAAAGAAAATATATGATGCGATGGTGTTAAATTCTGTCGCTCGATAGCTTTTATTGTACAATTATTATTTATTATTTATATTAGAAATGTCTTTATCCAAATCAGCCTTATAGGTTAGTCTTTTATTCGAAAACATCATTAGTACTCGTCCATGACTTCACCCCCAAGCCCAACAGGAGTAGTGCGGCCTTTAGGAGTATATGCCATGACCTTGTAAGTCTTTCCCATTGCACCACCGCTCTTCTCGGTCAATCTGTTGTAAGCCACCTCAATTCTCTTTGCCCCTTCTTCTGTAGTCTGGGACTGTGCTAGCATAGTCGCTCTAGCACCTATACCCATTTCATGAAGGAAATCACCTTGTTGTACTGGTCCAAAGACGTTCACACCTCCTTTATTTACAGCGACTTCTTTAAGAGCGGCAAAATCCACGTCTGCCGACAAGTCTGCACTTCCAGGTTCTTCAAATGGCGATACAATCTTATGTCTTTTGATTCCTCTCAGTGAATCCACTGGTATAGTCTCCACTGGTCCATAGTCAATCACTAGTGCTGCTCCCATGCCTCCAGAATTGGGAGATGTGATATATTCGCACATCTGCAAAGCGATATTCCACGCCTCGGGACAAATTTCAATTTTTGAGGTCACCGGTAGCTTTTTATATCGAGGATTCGACTCCGGAAGTATCATACTACTCGGAGTGGCATGTGGAGGTATTGTCAGATGGAATTTAGGGGTACTTATAGGCTCAGTGCTGGATAGATGTATCTGATTTGGGAGAACTAGATTGGATTTCGGCTTTTCAATGGAGAAATCTACCTGCAATTCACGCCAGCCTTTAGGTGTATGCTATTTATACATTAGCTTTATACAGCGTAGCCATCAGATTAAACTAAGCATACCTCGAACTGATGGATGGGTAGAGCATCGAAAAACTCGTGTGCAATCATGAATGGAGCACTTGCATCTATATATCTTGATCAGACCTTAGATGCACCAGTAGTAGAAACCGAGAAACCTATTACCTTTCGGAACATCAGAAAGTACTTCATACCAGTAGATAGGCACATTCCACTTTGTGATGCTCTTATAGCCCTTTTCAGTTTTCAGAACTTCCTCGGTGTCACATAGTAGTTTCTGTTGCATAAGTCTTAGCGTAGGACTTGCCTCGATCATATATATTGTGTCAATGCTATCTGTAAATCTCCTGAAGCTCTGGCAAGCCTTTTTACAAGTTAGCAAAGGCTTCACATTGGTCTACAGAAAGTAATCGTACTTTCAACAAATCGCTCATAAGAGTTCCTCGGCCAGGACCCATTTCGATGATTTTGATCTTTGAGGGTCGGTTTTGTGCCATCCATTCTGCCAAAACCCATATTCCTATTAACTCCCCGAACATCTGTGATATCTCTGGAGAAGTAACGAAGTCACCACCTGCACCAAACGGGTCTTTGTTGATATAATACCCTGCTGCGGGATTTGTCAGGCATTGTCGCATATATTGAGCTAAAGTTATTGGTCCAGTGGTCTAAATATACATTTAGAGCTTCATTCGCGAACATAATCATCAATTGTCAAAGCAGATATTACCTTGATTGCTTCAGCCAAAATATCCCCAAGACTTTTGCTTTTAGCGCCTCTAGCTATCTGCGACGCTGTATTGAATCGTACCTGGACTTTCCAGCTGGCGCATAAAGCCGCATATCTGCTCCGAGGTATACTCACGGGTCTGTGCAGAACTGAGAGTGCGAGTCTGCATTTTGGCAAAATGTCCATTGCTGGTTGATGAGAATGACTGGAAAATATACAATTACGGCCCGAGATCGAGTAAAGTTTTTGAAAATCTCAAATGTGCAAATCTTGAAGCATCTCGATATACTGTTAGTTTTTCCACTATTACTTCTTATGGTTTCTGGTCGCCTGCGAATTTTTCTCATGTTTTTACTTTTCGCTTTATATTAATCAATGGGTTTGTAAATGGTAAGGCTACTAAATGGAAAAACGACAAAAATCTCGGTGGGATGACGACGATGAGGATGCCATCGCCATAGAGCAGAAACGATTGCTCAAAGAACGTAAGCGTCAAGCCAAGATGGATAAGAGGAAGAATCAGCGTCAATTTAAAGATTATAACCAAAATAGTCAAAAATCGGATTTAGAGCTACTGTACGAAAATATTTATGGAGTGAGCGATGCGCGACCCGATAAGCTAAGGAAATTCAACTGTGAGATCACAGCACAAGGGCTTGCTAAGTTTAATAACAGAACGATTGACTCTTGCAGAAGTGTGGAAACTTACGAGAGGTTGAATGAAATAGAGGAGGGATCTTATGGCGTGGTTTATCGTGGAAAGCATCTTGAATCTAATGAAGTCGTTGCCTTAAAGAAGCTGAAGCTGGATAGAAACCAAAGAGGATTTCCGATCACAAGCTTACGAGAGATCGAGACTTTGGCGGTTCTTAGACACCCCAATATCGTAAATATCCGCGAAATTGTCGTAGGAAGTTCTGTCAAACAGTAAGCGCTTTGTTTCCTGCATTTTCAAGATGACACTGATGATCCAAAAGAATATATATAGTGATGGACTTCATTGAACATGATGTGAAGTCTTTGATGGATGACATGCGCGAACCATTCTTGCAGTCAGAGGTCAAGACTTTGATGTTGCAAATATTATCTGCCACAGCCTTCATGCATAAAAACTGGATAATTCATAGAGATTTGAAAACCTCAAACCTACTCATGAACAACCGAGGAATGATCAAAGTAGCGGATTTTGGTCTAGCGAGATATTTTACTGAGCCCTTGCCTCCTCTAACACAGTTGGTCGTGACGTTATGGTATCGGTACGTACAGCTTCAAATTTCATAAGTCTACGGAAGTGTTGTACTGAAAACAAAAGTCCTCCAGAGCTATTATTGGGTGCCAAAGAATATTCAACTGAAGTAGATATGTGGTCAATTGGCTGCATTTTTGGGGAATTGCTTTCTAAAACACCTTTAATAGAAGGTCGAAGTGAGATAGATCAACTATCCAAAGTATTAATATTTCCTATAGACAAACTGTGTCCGGCCAAATTGTGCTCATTTGCCATATAGATTATCGCATTGATAGGATATCCAAATGATGAAACGTATCCCGGCTTCAAAAAATTGCCGGGTGCAAAATCCCTGAACGTCTCTCCGAACAGACAAAAGTAAGCTATAAATCGCGATTCATTCTTTACTCAACTTGCCGCTAACATACTTTCGAATAACTAGCTCTGGATCGATAATTCGATCAAAGTTTCCTTTTCTCACTTCGTCTGGTGTGGATCTTCTCAATAAATTTCTACAATGGGATCCCAAAAGACGAATTACTGCAGAAGTCGCCCTTACTCACCCTTATTTTGGCGAAGATCCACGGCCAAAACCAGCGGAAATGTTCCCGACATTTCCTTCAAAGGGAGCACAAGAACGTAAAAAGCGTGCTGCGAGTCCAGGTGCACCTATTGCTGTCCATGGCGGTGGACGATATGGAGACAACAGTGATTCCAGCCAGCCAGACACCTCTGTGGGCGGACATTTTACAATATTAGCTGAAGACAATTCAAATGGATTGTTCTCTGAAAATTCAGAAAAGCGAGGGGCAGGTTTTCAATTGAGGGTAGCTTGAGAATAAGAATAAGCAAAATGTGCTTGCAAAGCCTTTGGTTTCACGGAAAAAAATTTCGATAAATGTGAACAACATAAATCGTAATTCATCTAACGCTGTACTTTGAAATACATCTATCGAATTATAAATTTCGTGAAAGTGCTCCGAAGCAAGTACAATTCTTTAATACCAGACCACAAGATGACGTAGTGCTAAATAGCTTGGCTAAATATTGTCTATAATAAATCTATCTAATCGTCAAATGCGGATATCGAACTGACAAAGTCCACTAGTCGCTTGTAATCTTTCAAAAGCTCGCTGATATCGCCAATCTTCAAATCATCAGAGTTCCTAGCTTGTAGAAACCTTGAGATTGGCTTGCTTGCCTTCGGTAACGACATTGCCAATTCAGGGTTTATTTGTATCTAAACAAATTAATGGCCTACCACTTTATTATAATACAAAAATATGTCACCTCTGTCCTAGTCGGGCCTCTTCCAAAATTTCTCATATTGGAAAAACTTTAACAGCAATATTAGCAACATTCCTCGTGAGCATTTTCTCCAAATAAAAGCAAATTTAAATTAGACTCACATTGATCTAATACCGTCAGGATTTGTTTCTTCGCTGAAAGTTTTTGCTTCTTTACTTTCAGTAGCAATATTACTTGGCTTTGGCGACGATAAACCGGCTTCATCTCGCAGAGAGTCTGTGGTCACAGAAATCTGCGACGCCTTTAACTGTACCTGTGCCGAAGTTGTGTCCGCAGTAGACGAAGATGATGAAACGATTCTTACCTCTCGAGCAGCTGATGATGATTCCGATTCCGATGCTGAAACCTTCGCTTGATTAGTGTCGGTAACCGACGAATAAGGAGGCGGACTTGATACACCATCCTCTCCTTGGCTGAGACGGCCGGAACTTTCTGAAAACTGCGTGATCAGGGCCGACGAAGACTGCAAAACCTCCTTTGTTCGTTTTTCCAACGCAGTGGTATCCGGCTTGGATCGCATCTGCACCGGCTTCTGATCTATAACGGGGGTACTTTGCCCTCGAGCACCGAACAAATACTTATATGAGTTCTCAAATGTGTAACTGATAGACTTTATACCCTGATCAGCAGTGTTGACTGCCGAGGCAGCTATATCTGAAGGAATCAAAAAAGACCTTCTCTTGTTAGCTGCATCGAGCTTCGCAGCCTGACCTGACGACACAGAAATTTCACCAGGTCGCTGTCCAGTAGACAATGGCAAAGACGAAGACCGAAGCTGAGTTTGTGCTAAAAGACTTCTATTGCGCACACTAGACGACTGTGGCGAGGATAATGGTTCCGATAGAGGGGCTGATGACGAGGGAATTGTTCGCGTCATGATCTTCTCTGGCGGAGATCTCGAGTCTTTTAAGGGATTGATCGGAGCCTGCTTCATAGAAATTTGAGGAATTTCAGCCGGATCAACATTCAGAGTGGTTAAGTCCACAGTCTCCAAGAATGCAACAACAGCTTCCTAGAAAGAGTCAGCAAACGTAATCCGATTGATTGAGCTATGATCTGATATCATAAAACTTACAAAATTAGTAAGACAGTAAGCAGTCTCGCCATTTATGAATTTAGAGCTTCTAAATCGTTGTATAAACGCGAGATTTGATGCAATGTAAGGTGGATCAAAGATGATGACACAGAAAATCAGTGTGGGAAGTACAAAGTCTGCGCCAGATTGTCCTGTGCCGTTCTTTAAATTTGACAAGACATCTAGCATAATTAATTAGTCTTAATAAAACCACATGAAGTCAACTACCAGAACCCTTGTCCTTAATTAACACTCACCAACTATATGCTTGTGAGCTGAAATCAGCAAAGCGAGCTTTTCTTTCGGGCAACGTTTAGTCACCATCTCTTTCAAATCTTTATTGAAATTAACATTTGCTACAGGATGACTTTGCCAAAATATCAGCAACTAGAATTACCATTTCCAGCCGGGCCTAATTGAGTTGCAATATCATCACTTTGAATTTCCGATACGCCGAGATGGTCCATCCCAACATTTATTAATCTGAGAGCGGCTATCTTTGTTGCCAAAGTAGTATCCTTAGCTTCATCATCGCTTCCTTGGAACATGAAAATCCTAGATGCGTTAGTCAAAACAGTATGAAGCCCCCTAAGTTATCAAGATCTTCCATTCATACTTCTCATAACAATCTTCACAAACTTTCTTTTCAACCAGCTCTTCATATAAAAGTTTTCTTGCTTCTCTCTGTCTACGCTCGCGCTTTCTTTGAGAGATTTCCTCGAAAGACATCATCTGAACCTCTTTGGTCCGTCGCATATTATTGCGACGAAGCAATTGTGAAGCTTTATCCTGCGCGGTGATATAAAAATCTTGGAACACTTCAGCCAATTTTTCTGATGATAAGTTCGTCCCAATAGTAATTTGGTAAATGCTCTCTATGAATCTGAAACTAAGGTTAGTGATTCCATCGCATCTTCTCTAGAGTTGATTTACCTTTCCGCAAGTGCAATTAGTTCAGGAGGGAGTTCTCTGTATGCAGAAAGCACCAAATCTTCTACAGATTCTTGCTCTGGCTGCTCATTAGATGTCTCGCCATCATCAAATGGCTGATATACAGGCACTGTGACAGATATTGAACGAGATGGCTCGGGGACAGATGAAATCCTGGAGAAAGACCGCATTGGGGACAGTCTTGCCACAGGAAAGTCGGAGTTCGAAGACGGCCGGCTTTCCATATTCAGAGACTTGTCACGGCTGCCCAGCTGAGAAAAGGTTTGACTTGTTCCAGATGATACTGACTTGACAGAGGAGACGGCTGATTGTGGAACTAATTCATCGTCATCTCCGAAGAGCGGTTTGGGGGCGTCTTGCTTTGACATGGCATCTTGTTCCGGTATTAACACATCGGCGGGTTTGTTTTCTGACTGAACGGCGTTGCTTTCCTCTAAAACACTATCTGATTTGTTCACTTGCTCGTTCATTTCTGAGTGGGCTTCGCTCTTAGAGTGCGAATCATCATTGAAAAGAGTACCATAACGTTCCGCAGGTTGCCCTTCTGGAACTATTCTATGTGACTGCTCCTCTTTCACATCGTCTTGCACTCCGACCACAGTCGAAGTGAAGGGACTTGTGTCCTCAACTTCAGTTTCTTCTCGATTCTCTGCACCGTCGACATCTTCAGTTTCCTCGCTTCTAGTTGGTTGTCGCTCCTCCACCGGTAGTTGAGCATCAGAGACAGATATTTCATTAATGACAGGTTCTACTGTCAATTGCTCTTCGGGATAAGTTGCCAAAGGAGGCGGTTCTAAAGTCGAATTATCGTCTCCGACCTTTTGCTGCTGTTTTTGCTTGCTCGCTTGATCGGAAGCTGTATTAGGTTTTTGGACGATGTTCTCGACTTCCTTGGACGCCTTAACGATTTGTGCTAGCGTATCCATGATATGCGCGATTTTTGCATTTGAATTTGCCTGCGTTTTGCTGAAAGAAAATGAAGGAGGTTTCTACGCTCGTCCATTTTTAGAGTGTTTTCGTTATATCGAGTATCATTATATCGACAGTTGATCGTATTACCCTCCTTACTCAATATCTAATCATAAACACCGATTTATCTAACCTTCGCTCTCGTGTTTCTACAAACCGCTGTCAACAATACAGAGGCCGACACAAAAGTTCAGGCCAAACATGTCAGTGGACCATACGATTTGATGAGTAAACCGAATGTAGATTATCGTTTAGCCAATGCAAGACAACAACCCTTACCCCGCTTCATGAAGGCACACGATCAGCAGCCTGTGGAACCGAGATGTTCTAGCATGCCTAAATTTCATCCACATTCTAAACGGGTACCGCGAGAATAATGAGCGTCCTGCTCGGTTTTGTCGTGAGTCAATCACAGATGTATCTAAACAAGTGGAGTGATTCAATTGTGAATCGCTCCATCCGGTCGAGTTATCGCTCGTCCATTTTTACAGATGTTTTTTTCGTTATATCGACTATCGTTATATCGA